>SKCR01022761.1:0-379375 GCA_019454045.1 Zanthoxylum bungeanum
ACTCTATATGAATGTTTGCAATAAATATTTTTATTATTACTATAAAATATGAGAGGTTTAAATGTTTGGTTAAATTTCACTAAAATCGTAAAACGTAATAGGGTTTAAATATTTTTCCCAATAGACAGACAGTAGGGGTCGGTGCGGTTTGGTTTGGTTCGGATTTTGCTAAAAATCGAACCAAATTATATTTTACGGTCCGATTTTTTATCTCTCAAACCAAACCATTAAATAATGGTTTGATTCGGATTGAAATTTTTTTAAACCAGCGGTTTACGGATTGGTTCGGTTCGGTTTACAGATTATTTTACTTAAAAAAAACTCATCCACTTAAGTGAAAAAAAAAAAAACTAATCTAGCGAACAAATAGTATGAAGTTCTACGGTGTAAGTTGTGACTCCAGAAAACGCATGCACTCAATAGAGGATTGAAAAATGATGCACAATTAATTCTTATATTTTTTAAAAATTACCTCGAATAATGATGCTACCATCATTCTAATTAAGAGACAAATTCAACAGCTTACTTTTAAGAATAAACCATAAAACAAAAAAATTAAGAATAAAATTATTAACAATAAATTTAAGAATAAAAGTATTAACAAAAAAATTAAGAATAAAAGTATTAATATACTAATAAAAAGAAAACATAAAGTAAAATTAAAAGAAAAATACAAATCTTTTTATAAAAATATTTAATTTTTTAATTATAACGGTTCGGTTCGGTTTAACAGGTGTGGTTCGGTTTAGCATCTAAACAGAACCGTAAACCGTTTGGGGTGGGCCAATCTGAACCGCAAACCGAACCGTTAGAAAAAAACCCATAAATTCGGTCCGGTTTGATCCGGTTTACGGTTTGGTTCTGTTCGGTCGGTTTTTTTGCCCACCCCTAAAAGATTATCCGACAAGACAATCATCATTTACTAATTATGGAAGCTTAAAAACTACATTTGCTGATTTTGCGTGCTACAATCACCATATGCCATAATTCTTCCATCTCAAATTATCCAATCAAGAACAAGCACGTGTTCAGTTTGCACCCATCAGAAATCAATCCTTTGTGCTTAGATTTTGATTAATATTACCTTTAAAAAAATCACTTAATGGAAAAAAAAATAACAATTAACTCTTTTTTTTTTTTTTTTTTTTTTTTTTTTTTTTTTTTGAAATCGTTGGAAACCCCGCCACCAAACCACCCATTTTGGGCCGCGGCGCAGGTAAAACCCCCGGCTGCCCCAGGCTCTTACAAGAAGTTGCACCCCTGGATTCGAACCCAGAACCTCAAGGTGAGATTCTGGACCTTCACCACCAAGCCACACCCCCTTGGGGGCAAATAATAACAATAACTCGTTAGGTAATAAATCATTAATATGTAATAAAAAAATGACGACGGTGGATTAAGAGAAATAAAATTATAAATGAAGAAATAGAAAGAAAGCGGATATAATATTAATTGATGTTTATTAAATCTCTAAGTGTCTTGGTGAGAAAAGAGAGCAAATAATATTGTTATATATTAAGAGAGGTCATGAAAGATCTAAGTTGACATGAATAGAAACCATAAAAAGAGACGTAAATGATGACGAGAAAAAAAGATTTGGTTTGTTCCTAAAAATATGTTAAGCCAAGTAAATATACAGACACTAAAATTTTACACCAGGAGAGCTGCTGCAGTTTCTTCACAAGCTAATCTCACAGCATTAGTTAATATACAAAATCAACTTAACAAAGGATTGTCTGTATCGAATTCGCTTTCGAAGAAATTTTCTTTCCCTTTTGCCCATAAGACGAAGTAGAGACCAGTGAACATGAGGAACATACCCGAAAGACTGCATTCAAAGACTGATTTGCTGTCACTAATTAAGTCATTAACAATAAATTTTTTTAGTTAACATATATATATACCTTCCAATGTTGATGGAATCTCCTAAAGTAATAACAGAGAGAATGAGTGAGATGACTGTGGCAATGGGGCTGAACATGGACACAAGTACTGGCCCTCTTTTTCTCATTGCCCATCCATTGAAGCTTACACAAACTCCTCCAATCATACCCACCTGTTCATTCAAAGCATTAGCATATATGCATTTTCTGTTGGGATTCCAAATCATATATGGGTTAATTATAATGACATAAATGAGAATATAAGTTAATGAATTCTCTATTCTTATAAGCTCGTTTTTAAGAATGGGTTCTACTAATAGATTTGTAACAAGAGATATTATCATTTTTCCACTTCAAAGATCGGCTTATCTATAAAAAAACCCAAAATTTTTAAAATAAGTTTATTTTTAAACCCAAAGTTTTAATTAATGTATTAATTTATTTTTTTATGTGTTACTGAAATTTTTCAAGTGTAAATTAGTACGTTAACTAAAATTTTGGATGTAAAATTAAACTTAAAAAATATAAATTAATACATCGACTAAACTTTAAGTGTAAATTTGAACTTATTTAAAGTTTTCGGTTTTTTTTATGCATAAGTTAATCTTCGGATATAAAAATGATGATTTTTTTTGTAATAATTGGTATCAGAGCAAATACCACACCGAGTATGGATCGGACACACCATATCAAGCAGGGATGGCAAAAATCCCCGTAGGGATGGGGGCCTGCGATGACTCGGTATGTTAGGGACAAATAAAGACATAATTTTTCATATTCGTTGGTTAGGCGGGTCGAGTACGACCGGTATGTTAGGAACGGATAAATGGATAATTTTCGTACCCATTGATTGAACGAGACGAATACAAATATTGATATTTTTGTATCATACACGACCCGTTACCATCCATAATACCGAGTTTGAGATCAATATAAGTATGATTTCGTGACCATTATTGCGGATAGACGTGATCAGCAAAATCACTCAACTGGATATGATGGGCCACCGTGGTCGTCGATTGTGAATAATAGTGAAATGTTAAGATCCCAAATCCTAGTCCACATGTATTAAATAGCACAATATAAATGAGAATAAAATCTCATGAATTCCCTCTACTTATAAACGGATTTTTAAGGATGAGTGTTAGATCATGAATTTGTAAAATTTTGATATTAGGATCTAACAAGGATTAGTTGATCAAAATCATCAAATGCACTAAATATTTACCATGGCGGTATAGCTTATCGTTTCTGCTATGCCCACAAATTCCCAACCGAATTCCAATCTGTGAGTCTGAAGCAACTGTACAGCCACGGTTATGAACACTCCAATCAATGATGTTATAGCACTCAAGGACATTGGCGCCGGAAAATCACCCAAAGTTGTAGCCTGTAGAATATATCCATGGCAAAATTTAAAAAAAAAAAAAAAAAAAAAAAAAGAAAAAAAAGAATTAGTAAGAGAAAAATGTTGAGTTTGGTAGAGATAAAGGGTAGCGGAAATGAGAATGATCAGATGGATATGCGAGTGGATTAGGAAAGACATAATAAAAAGTGAAGTAATTAGGAAGAAATTAGGGGTAATATCGATTGATGCGAAGATGAGAGAAACAAAACTAAGGTGATTTGGACATATCCAACATAGGTCTTTTATGTGATCTAGTGAGAAAAAGAGAGCAAATGATGCTGCCATATGCCAAACGAGGAATGGAAAAACCTAAGTTGATATGGACATAAACCATAAAAATAGATTTAAATTTTTATAGAGATTGATGAATCAATGATCTCAAATAGAAGATTATAGCGTCAAAAGATTCATATAGTCGACCTCACATGGTGGGAAAAAACTCTGTTTGCTTTGGTTTGTTTAGTAAGAGACGAAGATTGAGTTTGATAGAGTACTACACTAAGAGCATAAACTAGCTTATAAGTTATGAAATAAACGTCAGAGTATAAGTTAGAGTTAACATTAGCCTATAAAAATAATCTCGTGTTCGTCCAGTTTAATTTTGTGAGAGTATAAGTTAGCGTTAACTAAGCATTTAGAGTAACGTTTAAACGTTAGCGTGTACGCTAGCTTATAAGCTCACGAAACTTGAGAGTGCTATTTAACATTTTGTTAAGAGATTTTAACTATTTTAACCTTAAAAAATTACTTTTAATATGATTTTTAGGGTTAGAAGTACCTGCAAGACAACATTGGTGGACATAACAAAGACAGCAGCCAAGAGATGAATGCAGCCGATGATCTTTTGGCAATCGAAGATAACCTCAGGTGTGGTCTCAGATGCTTCTGCTGATGCAGTGCTGTGCATTAAGCTCATTGTAATGGCACCTATAACACATAACAATGTCCCTAAAATCTTCACTTTGCTGTATAAGCAACTAAGCTTAACTTTCTCTAACCTGCATCATGAAATTAACAAGAATGGCTATTGAGAATAAGAAGGCATTCATTCATTCTTGATTTGCATTGCAAAATCTTTATAAAATTTGATACCTGAAAGTCCAGGAAATGATGAATATAAGCCCTGGAGCAAGATTTGGCATTGCTGTTGCCATTGCTGGTGATGTTAGCTTAATGCCTTTGAGAAATAGAGTCTGAAATAAAGTTACCCTGTAAAACAAAAATGTGAAGATTCTTGTAAGCCCCCTTTTCTTTTTTGGGGTTTTTTTTCTTTTCAATTTTGCAGTTGTTTTTTAATTAATGTAAAATTAAAGTAATAGTGTGAGTGGTCAAGCATAAGAGAAGTTTAAACCAAGTTCATTTCCAAGAAGGGTTAGATAATCTAATTTAAAAACACACAACTCAAACAAATGAAAATTAGTTTAGCCTTGATTAAGAATAAAAATATTTTATTTTTAAAAAAGAAAATGTGGGGAATGAGTTCGAGTCTCAAAAAAAATATTAATTTTTTTTTTCATAACATATAAATATACCGTTATAAATAATTCGATTCCGAGCCAATTTCAATTCAAATCACTTAAAATGTGTAATTAAAAAATATACTTGCCCTCCAAAGGAGATTAAAAGTAGCTGCAAAACCAATTTCCAACCAAATTTATCTGGCCATTTTTGCCTGCAACATGATCACCAAATACATATATATATATGTCAAAATCATCATTAACTTATTCCATATGAAAGAAAGAAAGAAAGAAGAAGAAGAAGAAGAAGAAGAAGGAGGAGGAATTGAACCTTTCAAAACTAACAGCAAAAGGAGAAAGGAGAAGGAAGGTGGCAAGTGTTGAGAAAAAAACAATGGTGAAAGGGCTAATGCCAAGAGTCATAAGGTATCCCATTAAAACTGAGTTTCCTGCAAAAACAACTTGCACTCCTATCAAACCTCCAATTATTCCTACATCTTTATTCAACATTATTGCCTTCTCATTCCATTCTTTTTCTTCTTTACAAGATTTGATAAATTTATTAATAATTAAATAAAAGAAAGAAAGAAAGAAACTTTTTATGTTCTTCTTTTTTTCCAGATTTCTTGGGCCATAATAATAAAGAAAAGTTATTACAATTTTTCCTCAGCTTTGTCATATTCATGACAGTTCTCTTTCTCTACCAGTCATTTCATTTCCTGTAAATTCGTTGTGTTGTGTTGTGTCTTTATTAAGACAAAGTTTTGAAGCTTTTATTAGGGAAATTATTAAAAATGACACAAAACCCTTTTACAAATATTAAAAAATAAAAATAATCCATTTTTAAATTTCTATTTTTATTGATCAATACACATCTTTTAGACTAAAATACTATTCTTCTTCAAATTGCTTCTATCTCTTCCTTTTCTCTCCAGCACGGCTCGCTGGGGCGGAACATGAAAACTTTGCCATAGGATCCCAAGTAAAAAATACAAAATAAAATCAATATAAAAATTTTTATTTTAGGAATTAGGTAAAGGAGAGCGCATATAATATATATATATATATATATATATATATATATATATATATATATATATGAGGAGATTGGTTCATTTATCGTCCGTATAGCAATAAAGAGCAATACGGACGATAAAACGTTCCCATGACCCAGACTTGAGAATTCTCAATATATATATATATGTATATATCCAGCAATTTGGTAAATACTACCTAATTGAGGGATATTTTCAAAAAAAAATTAAAAATAAAACTGGTCGATTTTAATAATACATCACTGTTCTGAATTCCAATATATTGAAAGGTGGATAGAGTTAGAGAGCATGCAACGTACCAACCTAAAATTTGTAATAATGTGTAATCTTGCATTTGAATTTCGATGGTGGGTAGACGGTGTCATTTTTTTTGGAAATATTGAAAATCATGTCGTCAAATCATCCGATCCAGACTTAAGTGGGTTAGGTAAAATTCCCGACTGCCTCAGGTTCTAACAAAGAAATGTACCATCTAGATTCGAACTAAGGACCTGACAACCAAATATTAAGTCCTTGGGGGTAGAGAGTGCATTTCATTTACCAAAAAGTCCAACTTCACTTACCACTACCAGTGTAATCAAAGAGTAAATAACAAATTATAAAGTTTATAACCAGTGTCGGCCCTCGGCTAAGGCGGGCGAGACACCCACCTATGATCCGGATTTTTTTTTATTATAGTTCCTAAATAACTAACGGACAAAACCCCCAAAATTTTAATATTATAATAATATACTATGATCAAGGACCTAAAAACAACCTTAAACTTCTGAGGATCTCAAGACTGACCTTGTTTGTAACACATTAACAGAAAAATTATTTAAAAAGTTTTCAGGGAAAGTCTAGAGTTACACACTATGTTATCCATACAATAATCTAATTATATATATATATATATATATATATATATATATATGAATATATGAACAGTTGCTTTATTTCTTAACTTCATTTCTTTGTGCATATGGCCTTCGACTATTTTTTCTTTCCCATGATTAAAACGGATCCCATTATCTTCTTATTTTTTTCCACCTAGATCTCAATATATTTGCATTGCGCAGTAAGTGTGTGTGTATAAATCCCCTAAAAAATATACTCATTTTTACAGCTAATTCTTTGGATTATAGAGAATTAATGATTAAGATTCATAATGACAGAGATTGAAAGATTTGGGTCTATAAGGAGATGAAAATATTAAAGAATTTTAAATAATAACCTACATAAAAAACAGTGAATTTTAAAATACTGCTGATCCATTCCCATATACATATTAGCTATTCATGGTTTAGATTTCCTGATTTATATAAAAAAATAATAATATAAAAAATAAAAAATGGGTGGGATTAGTCATCGGCAATTGGATAACGACCTTTGTTTTTAAAACCAGACTGAATCGATCGATTGAATCGGAAACTGACCATGAATCTAGGCCGATTGAATCCTAAAACTAAGGTGGGAAAAAACTGGTGAACCGGATGATAAGTTCTTAACCCAAAAAAAAAAAAAAAAACAAAAAAAAAATACATATTTTTTTTTATTTTTAAAATTATTTATGACATCAATCAATTTTATCGATTCAACCGGAACGATTCAAGTTCAACAGGTCGTATCAATGATCTATTAAACCTTTTAGATCACCAATAACGACGAGAACAACAACATAAAAAATACTATAACAAGCTCGTGCGGGAGAGAATCAGAAAAGAAGCTGGTTGTAGTTAGATTGAGGTGGAAAATGGTGCTGCATGTTCATGTAACTGTAAGATGAAGATGAAGATGAAGATGTTGCATTTGCATGTTATAAATTGTACATTATGATTTATGAACAAACTTGCATGCTCGACTATATTCATCTGCTATCATCTGAGAAATTGAGAGAACATCTTGGCCTTTACCAATGGTGTCTACATAATTTCTAGCAATGTACCCGAAAAAAAATATATGTATCAACTGTCAAGTCCAAGCTATATGACTCCTAATTATATTATAGAGTTTGAATATAAGAGACATGAAAGCTAAAAAAAAATCTCAATAAATAGCCAGTGATCATGAACAGAGATGCAGAATAAAGATATAAACCTTTGGCTAATAAAGTGTTAATATTAAATATACAGGGGCAAAATTCTTATTCGTCAAAAACCAAATCACGAGAATAACAATTAAATCAGTTTGAATGCTTTTAAAGGTTCGAGCAGTATTCATAAAATGTTGGAGATTTTTCAATGGCAAAAAGCTAAAATGATGTTGCTTCACCTATCAGCAGAAGATAACCTTTGTAATGCGATATCTGACAGCAAGTCACCTTGGAACTGACAGGCCAAACTCTATAGCAACAGAATGCAGAGACCAAGATCAGAAGAATGTACAACGGAACAAGAAGTATGATATAAAAGAGAAAATGTTGCATTTCATCAAAATTACAAAAGAAAAAAAAGCACTACTTTGTTAATGAAATTGC
The DNA here is from genome assembly GCA_019454045.1 of Zanthoxylum bungeanum. Lineage (NCBI taxonomy): Eukaryota > Viridiplantae > Streptophyta > Magnoliopsida > Sapindales > Rutaceae > Zanthoxylum > Zanthoxylum bungeanum. The sequence goes on from SKCR01022761.1 coordinate 8,262, forward strand.
CTCGGTTTCATTTAGCTATTATGCAACTTGATTCCAAATGATTGTACAAAAACGGTCAACATCAAATCATCCCACTATCATTATTTAACATAGTTTTCCACATTTTTTCTAATCATGAGCAATGGATCATAGATGATAGGCCCACCTCCAAATACAGCATACATGTCTCACGTACCATCAATTCCATCTGGGAGAAGGAACAGTTATGTTACCAAAGTATAATAAACACTAGTTAATGAATAATTCTGTGCACATAAATTCAATTCAAAATATTTGTATTCAGCAATAAAATTCCATTCACTCCTTGAATTGCTATAATCAGAATGCTTAGACTTAGAGCATCTCCAACTCATAATGCCTTATGATTTTTGGGTTATGATAACCATGACATTTGTTTTCATGTGTCCTAACAACTGTTGTGGATATAGGCTATGAACTATGAACAACAGAACGAAGGATTTAAAAATACAGTGATATACACAACCACCAAGAATTGGTGCCCAAACGTTAAAGTAACCTTACAGTTACACATCAATTATATTCAATCAGAGTTTGTAGGATTTTAGTATAGTGAAACTACCCAATACAAAAGAAATAAAATTCTATGCTAAGGATGGAAATAAAATAACAATGAGTGGTGAAGGGAACTAACAACAATCAAGTAATCCTGGACCCAAATACACACACATCACTGATTCGCTGCTAGGGAAGCTTGTCAAAAAAAAAATAATTTACTTGATTATTTGTGCAAATTCATAACACAAGCAATACCAAAAAAAAAAGTATAAGAGAATCTTCATATGGTCAATCCAGCACGATAACCAATAAACGAGTTGCTTACATACGAAAACCAACAAACTCACACACATTACTAATGAAATTCAAGGGCATCCTTTCTGTTTTCCAATTAAATTTGGAGGGTATTAGACTCTTAGTAAACCAACCAAAAACAAAATAGACTGAACAATAAGTGTTTCTCTGTTATGATATGACTAAAAACTTGTAAGACAGCTAAAAGATCACTAATAGTTTCGTACTTGATAATGGTGCAGAGGGCCATAATTGACAGGTCTCGGAAATTCCCAATTTATTTTTTATGTGCCTGCAGGAACCAAATTTCCCAGTTAGACAGAATATACCCAGCCAAATAATTTTCACTCGAATTTGGGATATGTTTGGGATTGAAGCTTAGGGGTTTTTAATCCACAATTTATTGAATAAATCACTAGTCGTAAAGTATAAGTGGGTTGGTGGTTCATATCTATTAATTATAAAGGGTTACCAAATACTTAGCAGCCAAGCTTTCAAAATTAAGCAAAAGCTTAGCAGTTAAAAACATACACTTACAACCTTTATATGTAATCTCAATATTTAGTGGCAGAAAACACAAATTCTAACATATAAAATTCTCTGATAGAGGGCGTCAAATTAGTTCCTAATTTTGCTCACGGTCACTTATAAGTGAAATTAGGCTTCGAACTTTATGTAGCATAAATCATATATAAACTTGAAGACAAAAACCAACAATATACAGCAATGTTACATGCAACTGTTCATCATGTAGTAGCAAACATCCATTCCTCGAAAACGAAAATCACAAATCTAATTTCTCGGTCACATTACCGGACTCCCCAAAGAACAAAAAATCAGATATTTTAAAAGACTAAAAATACAAATCAACATAATCAATTATGAAAATACAAAAACCGATTAATTATTTTAATGTTACTAATTAAAAAAAAAAAAGCAAAAAGAGTGAGAGAGAAAAAAGCAAGTACTAGATGCCGGGAGAAGTGCAGCAGAGAGTACCCTGTGAAAGCGCCCTGCAGCTCTTTGATGTCGTGGTCAGGTATGACGTCATCCTCGCGGCGGCTACGACGCTGTGCAGCGGCAACAGCGACTGCACGCATCCCAATTCCGACGGAGACCTATGGAAAACAAAAAAAAAATAGAATTACAAAAAAATAGAAAAAAAACACACAAAGAAATGAATAAAATTGAAATTTGATTTGAAAATGTATTATGATTGCGTGCCTGGAGAGAGAGAAGCGGCGAACTGGAGATGGCGACGGCGAGGATTTGGTGGGGAGGGGAAATGGAACGGAGGGAGCTTTTGGGCCGTTGGATCTGAAGGCGGATTTGATGGACGACAGGGATGATTTCTGGACGAATCTTCTGCAACAAGAGGCCATCGTCGTCGATTGACGGGATCAATCACAAATGTGGGAATTAAATTTACGGGCGGATCAAGGGTTTAGGGTTTTAGCATAAACCGGTTTAGGCATTTTCACCATTTGGGTTGGAATCGGGTCAGATCGACAATGCTGTCTACTTGGGCCCGGGGGCCTTTTTTAAAATTAATTTGCATTGTATTATTATTATAAAGTTAATTTAATTACTAAGGGTGGTATATAAGTCATTAACTATCTCTCAAAATATAATAATTATTAATTTATAAATTATAAGCTCTCCAATTAATATTATCATCGGTATGTTTCTATCCAAAAATGAGTCAAAACTCTCATTATATTCAAAAGAACATTCACATTTTCAACAATCTCACTCACATTTCGGAGAGTTCAGTCATGTTTTAATGAGCTCTGTTATATTTTAGTGAGTTTAATTGTATTTTATTGAGATATAAGTTGTGTAGTATGTACGACACATCAACTTTATGGCAAATTTTTTAACCTTGTGAAGTTCGAATTTGAGTTCGGTCCGATCACACACAAAAAATCGGCCGAAAAAAAGCTGTCAAAATCGATTAGACGGTTCATTTTTTTTTAATTTTTAAAACCAAAAATTAAAATTTAACATTTTTTAATTAAATAAATTATTTATAACGTCAGTCGATTTTTTCGAAACGGTTTCAACCGATTGAATTACTGACACATTAAACTTTTTTTATTATAGGTCCGATTATGAAAACATTTGTCAAAACAACTTGTTTTTTGCAAAAGAAAATCAAATGGTTTGATTGAGTAACAAACCGAATTGAAATATGCACACCTTTAAGTAGCCTTGGCTGCGGTTCCATAACCGGAACCGTAAAATTACTTAATAAAATTAAAATTGATTTAAAAAAATTGATGTAAAATTAAATGTGTAAGAATGAATCAATCTAAAAATATATATGGAAGTTACTGGAAAGACCTTTAATGAATGATTCCATAATTTCACGCATCTTATAAGTAATATTATATAGTTAGATCGATATAATTCACGTATCTCATTGATACATACGGTTTGTGTTTGAGATTGATAAATAAAATATTTTTGGGAAAATGATGGTTTTTCCACCCGATAAATAATATAAATAGCGTTTGTCATGAAAATTTTGAAATTGTTATATTTTCCATTTTCTATTTGAAATTTGTTTAGAGTTGGAAAATGAACAACTTTTTTAAATTAAATAGATAATTCGGATATTTTTTATTTTATCGGATGGAAAAATAAATAATGTTCAAATTACAGATGAAAAAGATAATGAATTTAAAATTTTAATGCATAATTTACCAAATGTAAAAAATGATAATTTCCCAATATTTTTATCGCATCTTAATCCTTGAAAAATTAACTAATTTAGCCATAAATCAAACAATTAGTCGAATTATAGGCAAAAACAAGACTTCAAATTGTTTTTTTTTTTGTTTTTTGTTTTTTTGTTTTTTGTATAATATATGTGTAGACTTTCTGCAAATGTTGCAATCACCAATCACATCACTTATTTTGGGGATTGGCAATACATAAATAGAGACCACAACTTACAATTATGTATGCGAGTCGTAACTGAGGCAGTCTGTTAAATATTTTTCGACATCTTTAGTTATTTTTTTCGAGAAAGATTTGTGTGTGATTGTCGTACGAATGACGTTATATATATATATATTATATTCGAAATTAATTAATAATAATAAAGAAAGAAATATTAATTAATACATATCATATATTTATTGATTAAACTTTTGTAACATTACGGATTTGGTTAATGTGGATGCTGGATTTCGACCGAGGTCCACAATCAGAATTTTTAGGTTGGGGGTACTATCGATCCTGCAAGACAAAGGTAGAGTGAGCGAGAGTAGACTACCCACCGGTGTGGTGGGTGTCGGAGGCACTCCGACGCTCAAGTCAGTGGTATGAAATGAGTTGTAAATAATAGAAGAACAAGGTCGGAAGTTACCTTAGCTTCTGTTGATTGCCGTGAGGGCGATAGCCGGTGTTTAGAGAGTATGAAGCTTTAGGAGCTCAAGTTTGAGAGCTCTGACTCCCCCCCCCCCCATTCCGTGAATTGTGTTGCCATTTTATAGGTAAAGAAATATAACTTCATTAGTTGACATGAGTCCCACAACGTGCTCATGTATTTGATGAAAGATCATAACATATGGGAATATGCTTGATGTTAGGAAAAAGAGGGAAGCAGTTGGTATATAATGAGATAGAATTGTCTTGAAGCTATTGGTCTAATTAGAGTCCAATAATTTTGGGTCTTGCATACTGTTAGGCCTTACATACTGTTGGGTTTAAGACGAAAAGATGATTTTACCATTGGGTCCAAATTTGGCCCGTACAGTTTGTTCCCTACTCTTTAAGTCAAAGAGTCTTTGACTTGAAGAGTAATATGTCGAATGTATCATCAGAGATTTGATCCTGATACTAGATGTCTTCTATGTCTTCTGAAGTAGCTGAAGTTTAAAACTTCAACTTAACTCTACAAGAAACATGGGGAATGTTCCCAGTCGACTGAACCTGATGAAGGTCAGGATAATCCCCATACTACGGGTCCAAAGACCAGAGGAGTCTTTTAATGTCGTCTTGACCAGATGAAGGTCAGGTCTTCTACTTGACTCTACATGAGCTAATGGGGAATGTTCCCAGTCGACTGAACCAGATGAAGGTAAGGATAATTCCCATACTACGGGTCAAAGGACCATGGGAGTCTACAATGTCTTCTGGACCAGATGAAGGCCATGTCTTCAACTTGACTCTACATGAGCCATGGGGGATGTTCCCAGTCGACTGAACTAGATGAAGGTCGGGATAATCTCCATACTACGGGTCAAAGGACCAGGGGAGTCTACAATGTCTTCTGGACCAGATGAAGGCCAGGTCTTCAACTTGACTCTACATGAGCCATGGGGAATGTTCCCAGTCGACTGAACCAGATGAAGGTCAAGATAATCCCTATACTACGGGTCAAAGGACCATGGGAGTCTACAATGTCTTCTGGACCACATGAAGGCCAGGTCTTCAACTTGACTCTACATGAGCCAATGGGGAATGTTCCCAGTCGACTGAACCAGATGAAGGTCAGGATAATCCTCATACTACGGGTCAAAGGACCAGGGGAGTCTACAATATCTTCTGGACCAGATGAATGTCAGGTCTTCAACTTGACTCTACATGAGCCATGGGGAATGTTCCCAGTCGACTGAACCTGATGAAGGTCAGGATAATCCCCATACTACGGGTCAAAGGACCAGGGGAGTCTACAATGTCTTCTGGACCAGATGAAGGCCAAGTCTTCAACTTGACTCTACATGAGCCATGAGGAATGTTCCAAGTCGACTGAACCAGATGAAGGTCAGGATAATATGTATATTGTCGAATGAGTTCATCAACAAGTTCCAAGATATATGCTTGTAGATGTAGACTGGGATGAACATCAAGTCTCAAGTCATAACTATATGTGGTATCTATGACAATTCTCAAGCTATATACTAGATGATGTCGGCTGAGATTCATATCATGTCTTAAGATATGCAAGTGTACTAACTATAACAATCCCCAAACTACAGACTAGATGATGTCGGTTGGGATCATCAATAAGTCCCAAACTACAGACGTGTAGTGTCGATTGGGATCAATGTTACACCCCAACCTACACGTTGAGATGTTAACTAAGTAATCCTTAATTAGTCTCAAGTCAATGAGGTGTTGTGTCGACTGGGTTTTTCTTTAAGCCCCGAGCTACACATGTAGATGTCAAATAAGACACATATCAAGCATCAAGTCATACACGCATAAGATCCACAACAAGTCCCAAGCTACACACATGTAGATGTCGATTGAGACAGACACCAAGCATCAAGCCATACATGCATAAGATCCACAACAAGTCTCAAGCTACACATGTAGATGTCGAATGGGACAGACACCAAGCATCAAGCCATACACGCATAGGATTCACAACAAGTCCCAAGCTACACATGTAGATGTCGGATGGGACAGACATCAAGCATCAAGACATACATGCATAAGATCCAAAACAAGTCCCAAGCTACACATGTAGATGTCGAATGGGACAGACACCAAGCATCAAGCCATACACGCATATGATTCACAACAAGTCCCAAGCTACACATGTAGATGTCGGATGGGACAGACATCAAGCATCAAGCCATACATGCATAAGATCCAAAACAAGTCTCAAGCTACACATGTAGATGTCGAATGGGACAGACATCAAGCATCAAGCCATACACGCATAGGATTCACAACAAGTCCCAAGCTACACATGTAGATGTCGAATGGGACAGACATCAAGCATCAAGCCATACACGCATAGGATCCACAACAAGTCCCAAGCTACACATGTAGATGTCGAATGGGACAGACACCAAGCATCAAGCCATACACGCATAGGATCCACAACAAGTCCTAAGCTACACATGTAGATGTCGATTGGGACAGACACCAAGCATCAAGCCATACATGCATAAGATCCACAACAAATCCCAAGCTACACATGTAGATGTCGAATGAGACATACACCAAGCATCAAGCCATACATGCATAAGATCCACAACAAGTCCCAAGCTACACATGTAGATGTCGAATGAGACAAACACCAAACATCAATTCCTCACATGCATGTCAACTGGAGTAGCATCACGCCAATTCCTCACATGCATGTCGACTCGAGTATCATCACGCCAATTCCCCACATGCATGTCGACTGAAGTATCATCATGCCAATTCCTCACATGCATGTCGACTGGAGTATCATCACGCCAATTCCTCTCATGCATGTCGACTGGAGTATCGTCACGTCAATTCTGCATATATGTAGTGTCGAGTGGGATGACATTGCCAAGTCTTCATTCATGTATTGTCGACTGGGACATCCTTCTCAAGTTGAGTCTTCATTGCATCGTCGTATGTGGTGAATGGTTGGAAATGTGTTCTCTTGAGGGACGCGCCTTGATCCTACCATTTGGAGAGCATGTCAGTTGAGACAAATTGACTTGATGAAAGTCCATGACATTATGGTCGAGTGGACCTGATGGAGGCCTATGAGGCCATTGTGAAATGGATCTAATGTGGTCGAATGGACTTAATAAAGGTTCATAAGGCTACAGTCGAATTGAGTCTATAGTTGATGGCAATTCATCCATGTAGTGTGGAGAATTTAATTATCTTCTCCTGTCGTCTGAAAGACATGACAATCTATCCATGTAGTATGGAGTTGATGGGCATCCACCTTGTCATATGGATAATATGATAATCTTTCCATGTAGTCTGAAATAGATGACATTACTATAGAAAACTTATTGTGGATTGGATATGTTGGATGATATGAGGGTATTGACATGTCGACTGGAAGAAGTATGTTCATTGGGCTGAATGATGGTTTATGTGGTTGATTGGAACAAATGGGTTTCTCTCTAAGTTGGAGTTTTGTGAATGGTATTTTTTTTTAGTAACCAATGAATACTTGTTTGGGGAGCTATAATGTCTTCAAGGTGACAATGGGGTGGCCTATGGCTCTTTTTTATGGCCTAATTGCATCAAGTGACAACTTATTGAGATATATTACTAGCACATCAATTATTAGGTCGCTTGGGGGAATTCGAGATTCTCTCATTGTGATGGTTGGTGGAACTTTATCTTTTTATTCGTCTTATCATCCTCCCACCTGATCTCAATTTGGGCTCGAGCCATGGCTTGATTCATAGTGTTGCATCGAAATTTAGTGAGCTTTTTATAGAGTCCACTTTCTGAAAGTAATCCATTTCTGAATGGTTCCACTGCAGTAGGCTGATGGAGATTTGGAATTGTTATCCTCTCTTTATTGAAGCGAGCCACGTAGCTTCGCAAGGACTCCCTTCTCCATTGCTGAATGGCATTGAGGTCATTGGTGGTCTTCTCAAGCTTGTAAGAACTTGCAAAATGCTCCACAAATTTGTCTGCTAGCTGTTGATAAGACTTGATGGATCTGAATGAGAGATTGATGAACCAGGTGAGGGCAGGACAAGCTAATGTTTCTCCAAATCCTCTGCACATTTCAGCCTCCCATTGGTTAGGGGCCAGACCTGTCGACATTATTTTATATTTGTAATGAACAACATGGTCGTCTGGGTCTGTTGATCCATCATATAACTTTATATATGAATGACTGAATCTCTTCGGTAGCTCCACGGAGGTGATGGTCTCCAAAAATGGGGTGTCCGAGATTTTGTCGGAGCGATTTTTTCTTATCGACAGCTTGACATCTGGTAGGCTGGAGAGAATTGACTCTTTGAACTCCTGCATTTCCTTGCGCATGGTGGAGGCTACTCTTTGTGGTTCGTCAGTTGGAGAGGTCAGTTGACTTCTTTGGTGATTTAGAGGATGCTTACTTGGTGGCGGATTATTGAATGCTTCCAAGAGATTAGATTGAATGATAGGATTGTTGGGGTAATCTGTAGCCTCGCACCGTCGGGAAGTTGAGGAAATTTGCTCCAATTGCTTCTAGAGGGTTATATTGAAACTTCGCATGACTTGATTCTCTTCTTCTAAGGTGCGTAATTGTTCTTGGAGTATGACCAGTTGCGTTGTCACAGGATCTAGAGTTTGCTCACTGCTAGAAGTCATGATTGGCTGTGTTTTAGGAACCGTAGATTGAGAGATCTTTGCTTGCTATGAATCACTAAGGCCCCACGGTGGGCGCCAAATTGTGGATGCTGGATTTCGACTGAGGTCCACAATCAGAATTTGTAAGTTGGGGGCACTAGCGATCCTGCAAGACAAAGGTAGAGTGAGCGGGAGTAGACTACCCACCGGTGTGGTGGGTGCCGGGGGCACTCCGACGCTCAAGTCAGTAGTATGAAATGAGTTGTAAATAATAGAAGAACAAGGTCGGAAGTTACCTTGGCTTCTGTTGATTGTCGTGAGGGCGATAGCCGGTGTTTAGAGAGTATGAAGCTTTAGGAGCTCAAGTTTGAGAGCTCTGACTTCTCCCCCATTCCGTGAATTGTGTTGCCATTTTATAGGTAAAGAAATATAACTTCATTAGTTGACATGAGTCCTACAACGTGCTCATGTATTTGATGAAAGATCATAACATATGGGAATATGCTTGGTGTTAGGAAAAAGAGGGAAGCAGTTGATATATAATGAGATAGAATTGTTTTGAAGCTATTGGTCTAATTAGAGTCCAATAATTTTGGGTCTTGCATACTGTTAGGCCTTGCATACTGTTAGGTTTAAGACGAAAAGACGATTTTACCCTTGGGTCCAAATTTGGCCCGTACAGTTAATGAGCTAAACATTTGTAACGAGTTTTTTTTTAATAAATTATGATTGATATTTATTATATGATAATTTAAATATAATTAAATTTTAAATGTATATTATTATTAAAATACGTGTGATTTTATAATTTTTTTATTTTTTTTTCAAATATCAAACTACAATTTTTTTTTCTTTTGAATATTTGAGATATATTGAGTGACATGTTAAATTATTATTGGTGCTAATAATATAGAAGGATTGAATTGTAAGACGGCATCAACCAACAGATATTTGGAAATCGAGATATTCAAAACATTTCTATGGAATTGGATGCAGCGAAAGAAGCAAAAAATTTCCTGCAATTTACTTAATGGCTTCGGAAAAATCCGTATGTTCATTCTTTAACAATTTGAAATTGCTATCATAGTTTTTTTTTTCCCCCAAGAACATTTTTTTTTTAAATTCTACGAAAGAAATGGGTAGATTCTGGATTTTGGCACTGGTTCTCAACATGAGTTACCAATAGTCCACAAACCCATTGACTATATTAGAAATTAGTTAAATACAGCGTAATTACTAGATTTACTCTCAAAACCTATGAAATATATTGTACTTTAGATTTCGCTAATAGAATCCCATACCATTCAATATGAAATTTAGGATAAAAAATCATATTGAATAAAAATTATAATCGGAATTGAGAGTTTATTGAAAAATAATCTCCAAAAAATTAATGAAGATTCAAAATGAGATTGGTGCAAGACAAGACATCCCGATTACCATCTCAAACCTCAAACCTGTATTAGATGAATAACTTTATACCTGAATCATTTAAACTTTTGGTATTTGTTTACAAGTATGAGAATGAACTTCAACAGTGTGACTGATTGAGAACCCAAAATCTATCCATCGATACAAGAAAAAATATTTTTCTATTTACTGCACCACTTAAAATTATTGTTTCATTTAACACACCACTTTCTATTATTTATAAATAAATAAATAAATAAATAAAAATATCTAAAGCCCTAATGTTTACACCATCCATCACTTAAATCCCCCTACTGTTTTCACCCAAATTTACAGAAGATTCATTTTTAAGTAGACACTATTTTATGAACTCATCTAATACAAATTAGGACTCCCTCAACGGATGAAATAACCCTAAGATGTATACATTCCAATTTGTTTTCAAAGGATCAATGTTAAATATATTATGAAGCAAAGCATAAATTTTTAGATTTTAGAAAAATAGATTTTTTTTTTTTGGGGGGGGGACGTCAGTGCCCCCTGTAAAGCACCATCATCGACTGAAAAGCTTCTCTATAAATTTCAAGACAAACTAGATGGAAATTCTCCATAAAAATTTCTACTGGGGCTACGCTAATAAAATCGCAAAGTAAAACTAAAATCAATATTAACATCTACCGGCTAGATCCCATAACTAAACCCAATGAAGCGAGAATTTCATTCCTAACATTTCTCATCTTACCATAAATATTATACACAACCTATGCTTGCGGGCATTGCTAGTGTCAGCTTCTAAATTCTAATCACTGGATTATCTTTGGAATTTGATCGCATTGCTGCAAGAAGAGCTCGTCTCAACCACGGTTATTCCCTGTTCCAATCAACCAGTCAAATTCAGTATGGAATTGGCTTTTTACCTTTCATCAAACAAGGAGAAAATACACGGTTCTATTATACCTAGATCAGTAAATGCTCCAATTACCACCTTTTTTAGTTCAAAAATACTATGATGGCTCTGTTGCTTTATATATTTATTTCGTTTGTGATTCAGCAATCCCAAAGTGTGTATTTTTTTATTTGAAAAAAAAATTAAAGAAAAAAATCTCTCACCTTTAGAGACTCCTGTTCTGACTTTTTTGATTTTTTTCATGTGAAATAGAAGGAATTTTTGAGATAGTCAACGAACTCTGCAGACCCTCCAATAGCTGCAAGCAACAACATCAATAAGAAAACAACATGCGGCAGTGATGAGGCACAAATTAGAATTTTTTATTTGTATTTTTGTTCTTTTTAATGGAGAAAGATGCATAAATTGCAACAAAATATTTGATTTGATCAAAACATAATGCATATCCAATTTTAACAATCAACAAGTCCATTAACTCACCCTTGATGTTGGCTGAATTCTTCGGTTAGATCTTCGAGGCTCGACTTCAGATGATGTTTTTCCAGGACTGCGATTATAAACTCTGTCTTCCTCAATCTTATTCAACTTTCCACCTGCAGGTGCAAGTTTCCCTTTAGTCACCTTTTCAGTTCTGGGATTCGATGTGGAAACTTTCTTAGAGGGAGCATCTGATGAGGTACGCATTGAAGAAAACAAGAATGGGGCGTCTGCAGTTCCCTCTGAGGTGGACAAGGATTGAAATTTCATAGCATCATGCTTTCCTGATGTATTCTCAGCATGCCTAACAAAATCCTTGATCTTTGCTGTGTGGTCTATATCAGCACCATCATCAGAAGCAGACACCACAGAACTTGCTAAAATGTCCTTCTGCGGAATTGTTCTACCTGAAACAGTTGGCTGCTTTCCAGACTTGGGGATCTTGGGCCTGAATAAAGCCGGATGTTTTTCCTTCGGCTCAGTTCTTAAAGCATTTCTCCATCCCCGAGATCCTGATCCTTGACTTTGAGGGATCAAATATTTTGCAAATTTAACCGAATCATTCGATTCAGTGACCTTGCTACCCTTATCCGCAACATAATGTTTACTTACATCCATAAATTTCCTCTTCTTACCAGGTTTAGGAACACCGAAAACCATTCTTGATCCTTCCTTCTGCAAACCAGACCGTATCATTCTGAGTGCTTCAGGTTTATTCTCATCTCTGCTGCTCTTACCAATATTAAAGAGTTTCACATTTGCAGCCAAATCAAGCAATGTTGGCTCATCAAGTTTCCCAGATTCCACAATACTATCAGCCTTTAATATTTTATCCTTCCCTTTGGCCTCGACTGCAGGACTGCGCAATCTCAATCGCTTTTCCTGTGGAGTATCGTCCTGAATCCCAGACAATGATTAGCATAAGCAACTAACTAACAAATTTCCAAGTTTATATCAGGTTGACATCAAGCAATATCACCTCATGGGAAGTACGGTTGTTTTCTTTTGAACTGGACCATTCAACCCATTCCCCATCCTTCCAAATGAGAGATGGCCGGAAATGCCAAGCTCTAACAGCTGATGTTTGTCCTTGAGCTGTCAGCAGAACCACAAAATGACTCATTTTCAAGCCAAAAGATCCATATTCTATCAAGGGAAACAAATTACAACTATAGGCCATCAATAACACATACCTGGGAAATGGACAGTAAACATTGTTTCATCTTTCTTGCTCTTTTCCGTGACAACTCCTTCCCACCAGCTTAAAAATAAAATAAAAGCAAACATGAGCTTAAAAATGTAGTGAAATTATCAATCGTATACCCAAAGTTTGCATACTATCAAAAATATACAAATATTGGAACTTTGCTCACCGGTCCACCGAAAGATTACAAGGTGTACCAAATGTTTATCAAATTTGGGTGTACGATTGAAACGTGTGTCAAACATTGGGTATACATCTGATACACTTTGATAGATGGACATTTTATACACTTTTGATAAACTTTGCAATCTTTGGGTGGAGTGGACCGGTGAACAAAGTTCTAGGATTTGTATTTTTGATAACGTGACAAACATTAGATATACAATTGATAATTTCCAAAAAAGTAATACATAGGAGGCAGAGATAGCTGGAGTCTGATTGTCCCAACAACGATATCAATATTTTCATTTCAAGTCAAGCTTACCAACTATAAAAGGTAGTTAATCACTGACTCTCAACGTGATTATTTGCCTTCATTCCTATCCTACATTTGTTATATCATGTCTTATAATGAACACATAACAAGAATACACATTTGAAATGATGCATGCGCATACCTATTTTGCATCCAAGCATCAACTCTATCCCCAACCGACCATGTATACTCCCCCATAGCAGCTCTGCGTCTCTTTCTTGTTCCTTTAAATGGCATGGTGGTAACAGGACGAGCGATTCGTATTTTGGGTGCCTCGTCTCCTTCACCTTCAAGGGCCACCCATTCTTTCAACTTCTTCAAACCTAAAGATTGAATACCATACGTATTTATATAATAACAATCGGAACAGCGATGAAGCAAAAAATATATTTCCCATTCTTTTTAAAATACGTCCATGAGAGGAGAAACTAGAGAACTGTAACACGCCATACTACTGTAATAGAAAAAATTAATTGTCCTTATTCAAGAGAGCAATTAAAAATATTAGCTAACCTTCGTCATCTGATGGAAGTTCATTATAACAAACACAGGCCTTCCCATCCTTCAAACTTGATACATTGGCTGTGAACCAGCCTGCTTTAAATCGCTCCCCCTCTTTCAAAACCTAAAAGATATTAATGGCCAAGTTACTGCATAAATCCAACAGCAAACGAGGGCTTAAATGAAAAAAAGAAAGCAATAACAAAATTTCCAAATAATAAAATTAAAGAAAAATCAACATCAGTGCTCGAGTCCAATAAAAATAACAAGTACCAACACATGGAAATTTTATTTCTCAAAATTCACAAGGATAGAAATCACAAGTTACTATAAGTTGACAAACCTCTACACAGGAACCCTCCTTGATGCTGTTGTCTTCCGGAGGCTCTGCACCCCTTTCCTGCTCAATCTGAATAGAAATTGAGGGGAATCTTGATCCAGTCTCAGATTCAGGAACAACCCCAATTGTTTTAGCCAAATCTGAAGCTTTGCTGCCTTTGTGTCCTCTAGTATTCTTTCCACTGGCTACAAAGGAACCTGAAATGTCATCTACCAATCGAGCATGTTCGTCAAAGGAATCACTAGATATATTTCTCAAAGTAGGAAACTTCCCTTGGTTACGGGTCTGGATTTCCCTGTTATCCTGCAATAGAGCCTCTTTTGAGTGCTTTGCGGAGGTATCTGGACCTTCTCCAACACCATCCATGTTCAACCTTTCATTATTCACCTCATTGGATGTAGCAACAAGTTGAGTAGAAGCCTGGGGTACTTTCCAATAACCCTCTGGACCTGCTTCTATTAGCTCATCCAAAGGTAAAGGATCACCCAAAGCAACAATTTTTCCAGCTTGTGATACAGCCGCCGCCGCCAGCTCAGCGGCTTTTACAATGGCATCCATATTTTCAGCTTTTTTCGAAGCAGCTGAAGCAGCCACAACCTGTCTTCTAGCTGCTTCCCTAGCAGCGACAATAACTGAACTGGAACCACTCATGGCATTTTCACCCTTCAAGATGGATGCCAGAGTAGCTTTTCCCATATCTTTCACACGGTCAGAAAGAGAAGCTCCATTAATTTGACTAGAATTTCCATTACCACTTGAATCCAATGCTTCATCAGCCATCAGTTTTGCTTGCAATGCAGCACTTGATGCAACATTGGCAGCTGCAGCTGCTGCCTTTGCAACAGCAGCAGCAGCAGCTATTACAACGGCTGCAGACGCTAGCTTGCTTTCAACATCAGGTACCAATCTGGAATTTTTCTGCTTATGCAACTGACTCCATATTGCTTGGCTGTGACTAGTGGCGGCATCAGCGAAGGCAGCAGCATCCTCAGCCTGAGTCCTTGCCTCTTTAAGTTTAGTAAAGGTCTCCTCTGATAAAGAAGCTCTCTGCTGTGCCTCTTTGTTCCCTCTAAAGAGATCAGCAGAAGTTGTAGGACATACAGGCATGATGACTTTCTCGGTTGAGGCTTTAGACACAAGGCTAGCAGGACTAGCAATGGAAACTGATGTAGACATATGACTACTAACAATGGGCACCGAAACAGGTTCTGTTTGAGATTGAGTTTGCAACATAATCTGGCCAAAATCCTCAGAAACCTGAATTTTCTTTCGTTTTCTAGGCTTCGGATCAGTAGAATGCTGACTGGGTGATGGTGTCATCTTTTTGGGGTCAAGCACAGGGGAAGCTCCAGGAAAAACAGTAGCAAGACTTACACTTTGGATCATAGGTCCAGAGGATACATGCTTTACACCAGAGGAATGGAGCACAGATGATTCTTTAGGAGGAGTAAGATGAACTGTTTCTGTGATAGGCAACACCGGATGACAGGCACCAGCATCAAATCCAGAAGTATGAGGAGAAGCAACCCAGGTACCACGGAAAGGGGCCTGAGATATCCAAGAGGTGTTATGACCAACAAAATTCCTGATGGATGGATTTTGATGAGCATGCAGCGGAGAAAGTGCCTGCTGATAATCCATAACTGCACTTCTAGGCATGCCACTAGATTGCATAGTCTCGGTGGAAGGGGTAGGAATGCTCCAAAGTGGTGATGAAAGGGGAATGATAGGGTTTACAATTGGAGGAGGAGTACCCTTGCTAATGGCTCGAACATGAGGCGATGTGGAAACTTTACCAGGAATTGCAACATATTTAGTTGCTTGATCTCTTGCAGCTACAATTGTCAATTCTGTCAATTACAAACTCATCAACTAAAAAATTAGATTAAACAGCTAAAAGTAAATATGAACCTGAACGTGACTGCAATGGAGTTTCTGCATTATTGAGGAGAGATTTTTGACCATGCAGCCTCTCCGTACATGCACGCCAAGCAGTCTCCCACGTACTTCTTCCACCATCTGTGCATATGAAGGACGGGTAGCAACTATGTCAAACAGAAACAGTCAATAAGTGACAAAGATTTAGGGAAACAAACACTTACCAGGTCCACCAAAAGCTGATATCATATATGCTTCATCAGGTGGTGTTCCTTGACTGCAAATTTGATTTTTTAGACAATTAATTAGGCACGTCAAATGATCATAACAACCAAAGCAGAAAGAAATTTTTAAAAACTTATTCTAGGCAACACACGATAAACTGATGAAGTAGAAAAACCGAAGCCCCTAAAAGTCAGACTCAGGGATAGCCCATATCTGTGAAGTGATTGTGGTCAAGTCACGCCAAGCTGCGACATACTGGTTAAAAGGAACAGTACTTACATCAAAGCTCCATAAACAAATATCTGTGCACGCAATTGCACTTGCTGCAAGTCAGTGAAAGGCTGTTGAATCATTGAAGGTGAAGAAGTATTCAAATCTGGCAGAGCAGATGCCGAAGTAGTTAGATCAAATGGTTTCATGCTACCATCGACGTGCACATATTGCAACTCATTGGATTGCACAAGTTGGCAAATCCCAGATGGGCACGGGGACACATTGTTTGTCCTGTCCCCCTTTTCCGATTGCCTTGATGAAGTAGTGTCCTTCATTGGATTTCCCTTTTTGGCAGTTTCCTTTCCTGCTGCCTTGGTAGATGTTCGCCTTGTCTTGCGTTCAGAAGTACCTTTGGAAACACTACGTACAATCTCCCTATCAAACATTTGAAGATTTCCACAAGATGCATCTTGGGCAATTTTAGAATTTGATCGGCGAACACCAGAAGTTGAAGGAGTTCCCTCTACAGTCTTCACAAATAACTCCAGATAAGGATAAAAAATGCTAACAATAGACATGAATAAGTGCAGTAAATCAACCTAAAGGCTAAGAGAACAATCTATTTCAAGAATATTCTAGCAAAATATGACAATATTAGTGACACGGACACAAAGCACCAAGCAGATAATACAACATTATTTAACAAAATAACAAAAAAATTTACCGGTGGCACTGTAGTAGCTTGTATAGTGAGAAAAGGTTGCCAATTCTTATGAGCTTCCTTTCCAGATGAATCTGCCAATGGATTGACCTCAAACGTGAAAGTCTTGTCACCTTTGGAGGCATCATTTCCTTTTGAATCAGGAGAAAAAGACTGAAATTTGTTGGCATTTCCATCAATGCCCTCAGGAGCTGGATTAATCTGATCTGTGGGACCTTTGACTCCTTGCTTTTCATTTTCACTATGAGAAAGTTCAGTCGCTTTAATGACAATAGAGGACCCACAGGTAGATTTATCAAGACAGGCAGCACTGCTTCCACTTTCTGGAGCAGGAAACTTGGCATTAGATTCAGACAAAGGAGTAGACGTTATAGGAACTTCATAAATTTTTAAAGCATCACCTGCATAATTGGATATAATTTTAATATATATATATAAAGATGGATACCCAGTAAGAAATAGTATTTAGACTGATAAAATCTCAGCAATTGGTTAAGTTATGCTCGAATAATACGAGGGTTTCGGTAAACATTGAAAACAGAGATATTGGAAGTCACAAGTAAAAGTCATCAAACCCAACAACCACCAAAGGAGACAATTTTTGAAAGTAGCAAACAATTAGCAGAACCTATTGGCTATTAGTGAAAGACCCACACAATGGAGAAAACCTTATATCCTTCACATTTCATATCTGAATTATCAGCAGAAGGAAGAACAACTTGCTTTTTTTTTCAAGTACCAAAAACAGCCAATGTATGATTTTCTTCATCAATAAAGATATTGACACCATTAATTGGCTCACCAACGATGCATGGCACAGCAACCTGCCCAGAGGTCTTATCTCCAAATATCAACTTTGATTTGTTGTCTCCCTGACCATTTTGGTCAGCATCGCTGTAAATTTCCTCCAGAGGTAAAAATTGTGCAGGCGTCTCAATCTGAAGTGGTTCAGCATCTGGAAAAATAATCATTTGATACCATCAATATCACGTGTTCTTGATAATGGAAAAATACAGATATTCTTCCTAAAAAGAACATGTCACATATCCAAACTTGGTAAAATCAATTCAAAACACATGAAAAGGCTGTAAATAAAGATGTCCAGAATTAAAAACATGAGAAACCATAAGGGTAACTTGCTGAAAGTTCTTTTGAAAAAAAAAATTGAAAGCATGTTAAGATATCATTCTAGGAAATCATTGAGCATATGTAAATGTATACAATGGTTCCGTGCATCCATGAGAGAAGTTCTTCTACAAGTTTGACTTCAGATGCTTTGCTAGCAGGGGAAAAATCAACTTTAAAAAATTAAAATTAATCACCAGAAATTTTTGAGGATGCCTTTCCAAGATTCTCTTTCATGGTCACTTCTTCATGCATTTCAGAGATAACTTGTACTTCAGCACCTTGAACATCCTTAGTTGAATCAGAGACAACAGTACACCCATCCATCTCCTTTACACACTCCTGGCTGACTTCATTCAGAACTACTTCTCGTGCACCGCACTGGCTTTCTTCATTACAAGCATCCATCATTTGAACCTCTTGATGAATGATAGCAGCATTTGCAGCAGCTACATTCTCAGAAGGCAAAGTAACACCTTCCGTTATGTCATGGGAAACCAAGCTAGCATCTTCCAGAGCTACAAAAGAGAGCAAGAATCAGCAAATGTGTAAGCTTGATGTTCAAAAAATCATAACAGATGAGCTCATAATATATACCTAGTGCATGGCCAGCAGTAGCATCAGAGTGAGATTCTGAAACAAGCAACTCATTTTCTGTGCTATCTTTTCCAACCTCCTGATACATATTACTACAGTCAGAAGGAAGCTCTGTGCTCTCCTTTACATCAACTGCCACACAATTAACATCACTCTGCCTGGATACAACATTACCTTCATACGCTTCCTCGGACTCCGCCACAACGAAAGATGAATCATAATTGACTTCAGTATTTGAATCCTCTACACGAACGTCAGATACATAATTAACAAATTTTGAAGTCAAATCTATTGGCTTTTCGGTTGGCTGTTGAGTTGCAGAATGCTCCATATTTGTAGTGGAAATGCCTCCTCCACAACTGCCACTGTTTTCGACAGATTCAATTTTAGAAAGTTTATTCTCCTCCGGAGGCAACAAAGATGCTTTGGAATCATTGGCATCACACACTTCAACTCCATGTATCTCAATATTATTATCACCTTCAAAGGCCACTTGCGATGTCTCATGTATATTTACTTTAGATGTATCACCAACCTCAAACAATTGCAAAGGGACTTGATTTACACATTTGGCAACTTGGATATTCTCACTGCATCCTTCAACTCCATGCAAGTCAGTATCTTCCTTTATCATATTAGAAGGTTCTCCAGCCTTACCAGTAGCTTCAATTATGTTACCTTCCTCCAGAGATTCCATCCTTGAGGCCAAACAGAAAGGATTCTCTAAATGAGGGGTGCTGCTGTCAGCAACATTTCCATCCAAATTCTGATATTTGGTTTCGGCCCCTTGGACAAAGTATCCCTGATCACCAATTTCTGTTTGTAAAACATCTACGTTTTCACTAATACTATTTCTCTCATGTGGGGCATCTTGCCTAATGAACTCATCGCTGCTTATACTAATATTTGGTGCAGATGTAACCACACTATCGAACTGCATCCCTGAAGCAGAAGAATCTTCTTCTGTTCTGTTATTTGGTGACTCAACTGAAGTATCCACTTTTCTTTTATCAACAGCATAACTTTCCTTGGAGAGAGTTAAGTTTCTCTTTCCACTGACAGCATCTGAAACTGGATCACTTAAACCAACATCAACAGATGACTCAGATTCCTTTTTTGTTAAACTCGCATCAACCAAAGGCTGGCCCCCTCCTTCATCTTCCTTTGACGCTGCACTAATACTATTTCTCTCACGTGGGGCATCTTGCCTAATCAACTCACCGCTGCTTTTACTAATATTTGGGGCAGAGGTAACCACACTATCGTACTGCATCCCTGAAGCAGAAGAACCTTCTTCTGTCCTGTTATTCTGTGATTCAATTGAAGTATCCACTTTCCTTTGATCAACAGCATAACTTTCCTTGGAGAGAGTTAAGCTGCCCTTTCCACTGACAGCATCTGAAACTGGATCACTTAAACCAACATCAACAGATGACTCAGATTCATTTTTTTGGAAACTCGCATCAACAAAAGGCTGCCCCCCTCCTCCATCCTCTTTTGACACTGAAAAGTTTCCCAGGATCTCATCTGGAGGTAGCATAGGCTGTGTATCTATAACATCACCTCCTTTAGAAAGATTTTCATCATCATGTTTTGGACCTGGCTCCATTTGTTTCACTACACAACCGAGTTCATCACAGGCATCTGACTCCCTCATAATAGTTTCTTCCTGTCCAACTGATTTTAATAGCATTTCAACAGATTCTGATGAAGTGGCCTCTGACCAAACATTGTTGTGCCTTGAAATAGAGCAAGATTCTGCAGCACTAGTTCTAAACACTATCCCACTACCACCCCGAGTGTACTCCTCAATCCACTGGTTATCTTCGTTACCTTCAATGCCAAGAAACACCTCTGTCTCAACCAAACTATCAAATCTTAAATGTCCATGAAGGCTATCATCAAAATCAAACTTAGGCAGAGCATATGGACGCAAAACAGGAGGAAATTTGGTGTTCCCTTCACCAGCTAACTGAAGATTCTGGCTTTGAAATTCATTGTCATTATAATCCATGGGTGTATGCCTACAATATTCAAATGGTGAAAAAGAGCGAGTGAGGGAAAGGAGTAAGGACCATAGATAGACAGCAAAAATGATACGACCAAGTCTCTGAATTGAATTCTAAGACCATCCATACAAATAAGACCAATCAAAACACAAAAATCGTACTATGAGTTTCTACAGTCATACAAGTTTCCCATGCAAACATACATTTATATATGAGCTAAGCAAAATAAAACTTCGACCACAAAATATTACTAAACAATACAACCTACTACATTGTCAATAAATCGGCGTGTCTGCAAGTCAAAATAAGTAGAGACAAATCTGAGTTATGGAACACAGCTCACCTACGACTCATACCCAAGAGTATAATCTTGATTGTACAATTTTATTCAACAATTAACTCACTACTCCATAAACCATAAATAATGTGGAAGTAGCACATTACAAACTGTGCATGTGTGCAATGAAAGAGCATAAGAAGCAAGGCCACAGTTTTTTATTTCCCGCATTTATAACCGACACAAAACTCCACCTATTATGGGACCTAAAATTCAAACCTATTTAACAAAGAACCCAAGTTCAAACACCAAAAAGTCAACTCCACTTAACTTCGCTGAAATATTGGAAAAATTACCTCAAAAAATCCGTAGCTCACTAATCATTTATGCCAAAATTTAAATTAAAACAAACCCATAAATGCAGAAAGAACTATCTAACTTCAAATAATACTCCCAAAACAAGGACTTCTATGATAATAACAAAAAAAAAACACATTTTTCCCTCAACTCAGAAACTCATCACTTCCAGGCAAATCTTGTGACAAAAAAAAATTAATTTGTATTAAAAGTAGGAAATGAACAGTACCAGAACAAGTCTAGAGACGCTACCTCCCTCCATCCGGTGACGAAATCCTGACAGTTTAATCCTCAACTGGTCCCCAATCGTAATATCATGTACTGCAGCAACAGCAACAGCAACAAAAACCCTAATTCCAACCCTCGCTTTATAAAATTTTACTTTTTATTGACCAAGAAAATACAAAAAGCCAAAATGTTAAAAGAATTAAACAAACCGTCCGGGCGGATCGAATTAGGGTTTCGTTTAATTTTTTTTTTTAAAAAAGGAAGTTTTTTTTATATAGTCTGTGTGGGTAAGTGATGAGTTCGCGGAAGAGAGAGAGAAAAGTTCGTGTTTTTTTTCCCAAGTGACGAGAGATTGGGACATAAATGGAGGTGTGATTTATAATATATATCATGCTAATGATTACTCCGCACTTAGTACGAATTTATTTTAGGAAATTTTGATATTATTTTTATGTAAAATAAAAAATAAATTATTAAAATATTAATTATTTTTTTCTTTTTCCCACCAAAATTTTTCTAAAATAGATTCTTAATAAATGTCATTAGAGAACTCGTTAGCATTTGTCCCTAGAGAGCGTGACTTGATAGTGTAGGGCTCATGATCTCATTTTAAAGTCATGAGTTTGAATTCATTGAGTGCGTTTCTTATAAGAGCCTGAGTCAGTCAGAGATTTTACCTGTTCCGTTTAAGTGCAGAATGGATTATTTGACGGTAAAGTTTCCAAAGATTTCAAGGCAAAAAAAAAATCAACATTAGCATTTTCCTATATATAAATTAAAATGAATTATATATCATATATCATATTTTATTAATTGATAGTAGAGAGAGAGAATTTTGAAATACACGTGTGGCATAATTCATAAGAGAGTCCGATTGACACGTGGCGTATTGCCATGAGTTTGATAAAGTATCGGAGTAAGTTAAAGATACTGCTTGTCATAAATGTTGTTAAGCACTACAGAGGCCCACTATCACGGGCCGACTTTTCAAAAAATCGGATTTGTGGGGTACTTATCGAAAGTTCATATCTTATAAATCAGATTTATCATATCACTCGGACTCAAATTTCATATTTTAAATATTTATATATTCATATAGCGGCAAGTTATGAAAGTTAATAAGCATTCTCAAAACATACGAACACGAGTTCGCATTGACTCTGGATTTGGGAAGTGAATAGTACACTCAGATATAAAAATCTAGCATTTTATTAATATCGTGATAATTATATTACATCATTATACAAGCATCATTTTATTAGGGTTGGTGCTCGGAGAGCCAATCCGGATCGTATTTATGTCCGATTAATGAATATGAGCAATACATTTTTCCATAATATTATATATTTATGATAGCACCTCTTGTCTTTTATTATATATATTCGACCTAATTCATTAGATTGAAACTAAATCGTATTTAGTGATATATACATATTAGACAAAGACCCGAAAATATATAGTGTAGTGCGCAATTACTACGTAGCTTGTAATTGACATTGGGAAGCGTCACTACTAGAAATCTATTATCAAATTAAGTTCCTGGTCAAGATTTACTGACGGACGCCGGTCGGTTAGTAAAATTCGTTGAGACCAGTACATGTCGTATATCGGACTTGGTCCGATGGTTTATCCCAATGAACCATGAGTCTCGGGAGACTCGTATAGACGTGTATGTGTTTATTTGATAAACACTGAACGACTCACCGAAGATTACCTAATAGATGGTACACCAACGTCAATATGAATCTTCTTGGGTTGAGTAGCATAGTGATTCTTTGACTTGAGATACCATTATGGATATATGAGTTATCATCCACACTTAGATGACAATCACGTCACCGATCTATTAAGATCATACCTCCGCCTGTTCGTTAGGTGTGGACTCATGTGTAGGGGGTTTTAGGGGCAGAATCCGGTAACGGAGCGGAAGCGGCGGAAAATCAAATTTTCCGATTTCAAAACTTTTTCTCGGATTAATTAAATAAACATATTTATTTAATTATCCAATAATCAAATTATGAAATAAAATTCAAATGAATCATATTCAAGTGAATTTACCGAATTGCCCTTACACTTGGTATTTAGTCCATTTTAGTCCGAAATTGATCAAATCAATTTTGAATGATTCTAAATCATTTCTAAGATGAACTTAGCATGTTCAAAACATCAAAACACCAAGGGCAACACAAATCCCCATTTTTAGTCATTTGGCCGAATGCCTTCCAAAGGTGCCAAAGTGTGCACTTTGTCATTTCATGCATCAAAACACATCAAGATGTAATCCAATGAACATGAAACTTTATATGTATCATATAAACATCCAAATACACAACATATATGAAAAGCCCCAAATTTGGAATTGGTCATGAACCCTAATTTTTCAATTTCATCAAATTGGACAAATTAGACCAAATTGGTTAAATCCAATACTTCAATCATGTTTCTTCCATCCAATCAAAGTCTCAACACAATGAAACAACTCAAGATCAAATCTAGGTCATCTAAGAGTGGGTCAACAACTCTAGATTAGCAACAAGGTTTCCAAAACCATAAAAGAATACTTATAACTACACTAGTCACAAGCTTTCTCCATTATACATGCTCAACACTTTCATCAAAGTTCAAAACCAAATAAAACACAAACTATAAGAAGAGAGACAACAACAAAGCAACACAAAATGATGCTAAGCATGTTAGAAACAATTTTCATGTTGAAGACTTTGAAAGATAACTTACAAAATCATAATTTTCCAAGCCATCTTCCTTTAGGCTTCAAGCTTTTCTCTCAACTTCTTTTATGTTTATTTTGGTATCAAATGAACTCCTTAAACCCTAAAATGAAATGAAACAATATATACCTCCTCCAAAAGAAGCCTTGGCCGAAATTGGTGGAGAAATATACAAAATATCATGATATTTTATTTCATTTAATTTTGCTTATCAACTTGCAACTTTAATCATCAAACAATTTAATGAATAAAGTAAGTCAACAATTGCAACTCAAAAATATAACCATTATATTTAATTAAGGGTCTTGGCCGAAATTATGTATACATATATACCAAAATTTCATTTCAAAATCATTTAACAAAAATTTGATCAACTTGATTAAATATCTAAAAAACACTTTATTAGATATTTATCACTTGGTCAACAAAGGCAACCATGCCATTTAATTCAAATATCCTAAGTTAAGATATTTATATTTTAATTAATTTAATCATTTAACAATTAAATAATTAATTAATTAATCAAATACAAATATATTAAATATATGTATAATATTTACATTAAATATCAAATACATATATTTATTTAGGATATTAGTCAAATATCTCAATTTGACTATTAATTAATGTGTATTTAAATTAATCAAGTATTAAATGTAAATACACAATAATTAACTAAATGACTATCGGGTCCCTTTAGCATGTATCTTGCGTTTAACCTTTAAACGACTTAATAAATAATCAATATTATTTATTAATGTTGCTCTAGTGCTCTATGAGTATATTTCATTATTGAGACTCTCTAGATTCAGATATATATGTCACGAAATCCAATTTCGTGTCCATAATCTATCCACCCGTAGATTATGACGATCACGGATAAACTAGCTGAATCATACAGGTCGAGGTCATTGCATACGTATAATCTCTCCGTCACAGGTATCCAGATAATACCAGAGATATAGATGTAAACGTCAAATCTCTATAGGTATTATCTCGTCAACGTATGTATTAGCAATCTCTAAATAACATTCGGAACTTACTTCCGAAGTATACTGTGGCCACAGATTTAACAGACTGCTAAATATATATGGACTACATATGCTCTGTACACAGAACTGACGGATCCTATCTTGACACACACAGGATATCCTGAGGATCGGTCCACACCCAACGAACATGCGGTGATCTGATCTAAATAGATCGGTGACGTGACTGCCATCTAAGTGTGTAGGATGTCTCATACATCCACAGTGGTGTCTCAAGTCGAATGACCACTATGCTACTCAACCCGAGAAGATTCTTATTGACGTTGATGTACCATCTATTAAAAATCTTCGGTGAGCCGTTCAGTGTTTATCCATTATAAACACCTACACGTCTATACGAGTCTCCCTAGACTCATGGTTCATTGGGATAAACCATCGGACCAAGTCTCGATATACGACATGTACTGATCTCAACAGATTTGACTAACCGACCCATGTTAGTGAATCTTGACCAGGAACTTTATTTGATAATATATATCTCTAGCAATGACACTTCTCAATGTCAATTACAAACTATGTTTGTAACTATGTATTGCATTATATATTATCGGGCCTTTGTCTAATATATACATATCACTAAACCACATTTAGTTTCAATCTAATCGTAATCAAATCGAATACGTATATAAAAACAAGAGGTGCAACCACAAATAAGTAATATTATGGAGTAAGGGGATGTTCGTATTCATGAGTCAGACATAAATACGGTCCGGATTTGCGCTCTGAGCACCAACCCCAACATCATGCTAATGATATCCTGTGTGTATCAAGTTATGATCCGTCAGTCCTGTGTACAAGGCTTAGGTATTCATTATATGATTAGCAATATGTTAAATTTATGGTCGTGGTATACTTCGGAAGTAAGTTCCGAGTATTATTTAGAAGATTGCTAATAGATACGTCGACACGATTATACTCATAGAGATTTGACGTTTATATCTATATCTTTGGGATAATCCGGATACATGTGATGGAGAGATTATACGTATGCAATGACCTCGACCTGTATGATTCAGCGAGTTTATTTGTGGTCGTCATAATTTACGGATGGGTGAATTATGAACACGAAATTGGATTTTGTGTCAGATATGCATGAATCTAGAAAGTCTCACTAATAAAATATACTCGTAGAGCACTAGGGCAACTATTATGAATAATACTGATTATTTATAACTCGTTTAACGGTTAAATGAAAAATACATGCAATCGGGACCTAACGTTCATTTCCGAATTAATATGTATTTGTATTTAATACTTGATTTTATTAAATACACATTAATAAAATATCAAATTGTGATATTTGACATATATCATTAATATATGTATTTTAGATATTTAATGTAAATGTAATACTTATATTTAAGATATTTGTATTTAATTTATTTAATTGTTTAATTGTTAAATAATTAAATTAATTTAAAAATAAATATCTTTAACATGATAAGTGTTTAGAAATGACATGATTTGGTTGGTTCACTTGTAAAGCTTTACTTTAATGATAAATGTTATCATTATTAACAAGTAAACTTGTTCCAATCAAATTGAAACAAAAATTAAAATAATTTCTTATTTTTTTTTGTCAAGTTTCGGCCAAATAAGAAAAAATGAGATATAAATTGTTTTTGTTTCATTTTTCAAATAAGAACACAAGGTTTTCCAAAAATTCATTAAGTTAAAATTGAGAGAAAAAAGTGAAGAACAAATGGAGAAAAGCTTGGAAACTTTGAGTTTTTGTAAGTTATTTCCAATTTTCTTCAACTAAGAAATTATTTCTATGATTCTATGTTTCAACTTGTGTAGCTTAGAATTTTCTCTAATGTTTAATTATGTAAATTATTGTGTTGGAAACTTATTTGAAGGTGTTAAGCATGCACGATTAATTTATAAGCTTATTAGGAGTAATTAAGCTTATAAGATTAATTTGTAATTAAAGTTGACATTCTAGAGTTGCTTAGCCATTCATAAATGACCTATAATTATTCTTGAGTTATTTTATGATGGTGAGACTTGATTGGTGTGATATTGGATTGATTAAAGTATTGAATTAAATCAATTTAATGTAAATTGTGCAATTGGAGTAATTTATGAAATTAGGGTTCTAAACCTAATCCAATTTTGGGACTCCTCATATATGTGATTTAATTTGATGTATATGTGATGTATATTAAATTTTGGATTGATTGGATTTGATCTTGATATGTTTTGAACCAAAAAGGACCAAATTGCAAATCCTGAAAAATCTTGGGGCTATTCGGCAATTTCAGAAAAATTTGGGATTTTTATTGCAAATTATATTTTCATGTATTAGACATGTATAAATCATTTTGGGATTAATTTGGAATCACTTAATTATGTATTTGACTATTTAAGGACAAAAATGATCAAAATGTAAAGTTTAGGGGTCTCACGACAATTAATGATAAATCTGATTCTTCAGATAAAAATTCAGTTTTTATTTATTAAGTAATTAAAATAAATTGGTTTATTTTAATTACCCAAGAAAAATATTTATCAGAAATTGTTTCGGAGTGAAAATACTCGAAAACAGCAAAAAACGGTGTTACCGGGTAACGACTGCCCAAACAGTGAACTGGGCATTGTTCGGGTAGCCAAGAATTCATAATTTGGAGCTTGAATTAAGGTAATCAAGAATTCATAATTTCTATTTTCTTAAAATTTTATTTCTCATGCATGTAAATATGTATAGGATATATATTACATGTTAAATATACATATGGATCTTGGATATATATGTTTGAAATAAAACTTGGTGATGATAGTTTTATAAACCTTAATAATTTCTTTATTTAACAGGTGTAAATTGATTAATTAGTAAATTAATCTTCAAAATTAAAATTGACATTATAGAGTGATGTTGCCACTCAAATGTTGCCTAGAATTGTTCTTGAAACTTTATATTGTGGTGATTTAATTTGGAGCAAATTAATTGGATTAATTTGTGAATAAATTGAATTTTGGCTTGAAAAATTGACAAAAATTAATTATGGATCAGATCTGGTTTTGATCTTAAAAACATAATATTTTTCATGTAAAAATATGTTATTTGGATGATATTGGATGTTTATTGGGTGGTGGATAAATTCCGGAAATTATTCCGAGACGAAAACGCGAGAAATCGACGAAATTCGCGTCAAAAAAGGCTTATTGAGTCGAGGCAGTGAACTCAGCGAACTGGGCACTGTTCGGGCAGCCCAATGGCTGACCGAACACTGCCCAAGTGTCCGGGTTGCCCCGACTCGGCTGTTGGTCAACTGTTTTGACCAATTGCCCGTTACGCGTAGATTTATCGAAAAATATTTTCATAAAATAATTCGTCTTAGGACGAAAAATATTATGTTATTAAATATTAATAAATAAAATATTTAAACTTATTTGAGTAAATTAAAAATATTTGATATTAATTAATTCGCTCGGAAATTTTTTTAAAATGTTTAAAAATCATTTTCGCCTTCCGCTGCACCCTTCCGCTGCATATGCTCCAAAAAAATGGTATCAGAGCGTCTGATCCCACATCCAAAATAATTTTTCATGCCTTAAATATTTGATATTTAATTCAATTTATTTTACACATGCTTGAGAATTAATTGATTTGATCAATTATTTAACTGTTCGACAGTTTTGTAAAATCTTCATAATAAGGCTTTGTGTTTTGTGAGTGTATTGTACACTAATGGGTATGTCTCGTCAATACGGATATAAATTTTTTTCTTGATATCGTGGTTGTGCTGCCAAAGCAGTGCGACTATGATTAACAGAAATTTATTTATACCGATAAAACTTATTTGATAAGAAATAAATTTGAGCGAACGTGCATACCAATAGATGCCAAAGTAGTGAGGTGATGCATTAGTACCTTGGATATGTACATTGACGAGTATTGCCTTGAATACGCCCCATCCAATAGATGTCAAAGCAGTGAGGATCAGAAACGGTTCAAGACATATTTTAAAGAGTCATATTGGATGTGATTGGTAATTGTTACCTACTTTCAAATATATTTGGGCACAATGTGCCAAAGCTGTGTGTTCAAATATATTTGTGAGGTCTACTTCCTGCTATAGAATTTAATTTAATTATTGAATTCTCGTATTTTTTTTTGGGATTATCAATTTATGTAAAATAGTGGGAGAACATCCTTATATTAAAAATCCATGATATGTTTGATGTTTTGTGATATTGATGAAATTACTTTTATATACTAACTCATGTTTCTTTTGTAAAGTTTGTGATGACAGCTACTACTTCCTCTAATCCGTTTGCTCGTGTCCTGGACGCGAACAAACTGACCGGTCCTGAGAATTTTAGTGAATGGGAATTAAATCTTAAGATTGTCTTGAGATCGGAGAAGTTGGGTTATGTGCTCGATAATCCAGTGACGTTGGATATTGCACTGGATGTAACATCCCAGATTTTCGGGACTATTCTAGGAGATTCCCAGACTGTCGATATAGTCTTGGAATAGAATGATAATGAATAATAAGTGTTTAAGTGATGGAATATGGATCAGAATATTATGAAATGAATATTCGTCGCGTTGGAAAACGCGTGGGACCAAGAATCATATACGTGATTTTTATTATATGCGTATAGTTTACAGTTTTGGGCATGAATATAGCAAACGAACTCCGATCGAGTTGGTTCTTGAACCATCGGACTCATTTTTCCGAGACGAACAACTTTCGCGTTGAACATATTTCGAGAATCGCATCAGAAGAGCTTCAAAAATGGTGATTTCCGAAAGTACCCTTATTAGTGGGGACATATTGGTAATTTTCGGATTTGGATATTTTTATTATTATTATTATTATTTATTATTTCAGCTTATACAGATTAAGAAAGAGAAGAAAGAAGAGAGAGCAGGCGTGCGAGAGAAAAAGAAGGAAAAGAGAGAAGAGAAGTTCGATTCCGATCCGTAGCTCAAACCCGACTGAGTCCTTAAGGAAAAGTGTAGATCTCGTCGAGATGATCATTTTGGTGGTGGTTTCATTTCGGGAAACTTCCAATTTTCAGAGAAATCTCGGTAAGAAACTTTTTATGGTTTTTCTCGATTTCCCGTTGATCCAGAACTCCGATCGACAAACCGTCAGCGCCATTAGATCCGGGAGAGAGAGGGGAACGCTCGGCCGTCGGAAAATTTCCGATCGGACCGGCGCGTGAAGCTCACGCGCCACTTAAGTGGCGGCGCGTGAAGCCCACGCGCGGACAGTGGTAGTGGCGCGTGGAACCCACGCGCCAGGCAGAATCTTGCCGTCGACTTCCCGAGTCTCCTCCATGAATTTCAGACCATTCCGAGTAGTAACGGACCTCCGAATCTTAAATTTCGTTAGAATTGCGAGAACGACCGAATCACGTTTCTCACATATTCTTTCATCTATTCTAGTTTAGATTATGTTCATTATAGTGAATTCTTTTGTCTGTTAGGTGATCGTGATACTGTAAGCAGGGACGGTCCTGCTGCCTAGTTCCTTTATCTGTAGTCAGCTCACCAGGTGCGTGGATAAACCTGTAACATTGATGTTTTCAAAAGTATATAGTATGTATGTTTTCTTAAATGAATTTTAAGGTAATGCATTAAATGAGTTTGTTTTCAGAAAGTTTATATATTTTGCTATAAGGTATGGATCGAATATTGATTATGTTGAAATCATGTGTTTATGATATATGAGAAACTTGCATGATTTGAGATATATGAGCATGGATTTTGGAAATGATTTTTATGTTAGGATGCACCCCGTGTACTTATATGTGCCAGATTATTGCCATGAGATAAGGTCTCATGTTGCCAGTTATTGCCGTGAGATAAGGTCTTACGTTGCCAGTTTGCTCCGGATGCCAGTTTTGCCGTGGGGAAGCCCCATGTTGCCAGCTTTGCCGTATTTGTCATGAGGTTGTGCATATAGATGAATAAACAGATTTATCATTACAGAGTATTTTTGAGCAGTATGAGTTTTATGAGAAAATAGATTTATGATTTCAAGTAAATGTTTGAGATATTGATTTACAGCTTATGTAATTATATATATTATGAAAGACTTGTTCGATCCACCTTGTTACTTGATTATCCACGGCACTGAGCTGTGATCCATTGCACTAAGCGTGAGCTTACCCCCCACTCCTTAACATTTCAGGTTCAGCAGTTTAGTAGATCGTTCTTTTCATCTGCTGTTTCGTCATCATTCCTGCCAGTAGAGAAAAGGTTGTGCCAACAGTAGAGTGTCTTGTTATGTTTTGAGACTGTATTTCTTGGGAGAATGTGTTATGTGATTATAGGCATTGAGCCTTTATTTGATACTGAGGTTATTGTATTTCCTTTATGGATATTATGTTGAGTTGGATCATGGAGATCCTAGTTTTATGATGAGATTTTATTTTTCAGTTTAGATTTTTCCTTGTATTTGGAGGATTAGTCCATATTACAGGGGAAACTCTGCCAGTTTCTAGTCTCCGTCTCACCCCTACCCTACCTAAGGGGACGGGTGTGTGACAATTAATGGTATCAGAGCCCAGGGTTCATAGATTCTGTAGACACTTCATTTTCTTTATTAGTTATTCTATGACTTCTAGCGGTTGACATCTTTCATTTGTTTTTAGATGCCTCCGCGTCTCAGAGTTTATGGTTCAGGTCGAGTTCGTACTTGTAAGATAGCAATGTTGGCAAACCTTCTAGGGCACCTCCAGTTGATGAGTAGGTTAATTCTTATGATGGGGAAACCTTTGAAGGAAACCCTGATTCCGTTGTAAGAGATTCGCTAGCCACGATTTTCGGAGATGGTACTCCAGTTTATCATCTTCCAGTAGTTTCGATAGTTGCCCTATCGTTATTCTTATAGTTGAATCCGACGTGATTTCTATGGTTGTACGTAATATGTATCTTCTGTCATTAATATGATATCGTTGTTAATTAGTAGGACGAAGGCATTAGAACTTTGGCGTTTAAGAAATGAGAAAGAAGACCTTATTGATAATCGTATTTGATTAATCAATATTTATGATTACATTATGGAATATAACAATTGGGTTGTGTTGCAATGACAGGATCATCTTCGAATTGATAATCTTCCCATTGACGTTTCGCGCGTAGAGACATTGGAATGAGGCCGTCGATGATTTGAATTTCGAGACTGTCAGGAAACTTGATTTTGTTGTAGCCCTGAACGATACTTCTATGTGATTCTTCGATAGTAGTGAAGATTTGCCAGTCTTTATCATTAGTATTGCTTTCTAGGCTTCGACGGACTGAGTCTGCAGAGAGAGCTCTAAGATCACAGGATTGATGAAAAGTAATCTCTTCTGGGAAAATATCATCGTATCCATAGTAAGCTCTCAGTTTTGGTCTAGATGGCCAACAAGTGAGTCTCCAATTAGTGAGTTGACGTGATGGTATGATTCTTATAAGATGAATTGGGTGGTAGACGAGCGAATAGTCATTCGACCATTCTGGGGTAATGGTTTCGATCCAGACAGTAATACTTTTGTGGCGTTTATACCATCGATACAAAATATTACTGATGAATGGAGGAAGCTCACCAAGACTATCTTCTGAGATACCAGGATAGTTGGGATGGATTGGACTTGGTCCAAGAATAAATCCATTTAGGAAACCGAGTTCGAACAAAGTACCGAGACTCCACTGGCAATGATTGAAGAAATCATGACTGTTGATGAAAACTGTGGAGTGGAATCTGTGATATCCACAATGGACAATCGCTGAATTATTTTCGTATTGGGATAAACCATCTGTTTTGCCATCCCAAATGGTTCTAAGAATGTAACACCATCTCAAGAAATTGGTAGGAACTCTTGCTACGATATCCATTGCAATCTCTTTAGGCAAAAGAGCGGATGGAGCTTCATTGAGACAATCGTAGATATCTCTCCAAAGGTCTCGGACATATTTAGAATCTATAACTGCTCGATCAATGACTGGCCATTTACAAAACTTTTGGTATATCACCTTAGCTCTGACAGATCTTGAATATGGGTTAGGATTGACAGATGAGGATGCCATTGAAGAAATTTTTGAGTAATTCCTTAAGAACTCGTGCATCTCTTTATAGAGAGAGATACCAATAATTCTTCATGACAAGATACTTTCACAGTATCTATGCATTATTGGAAGGGATAATAAGTGTCGCGATGATTAGAGGTAAAGCAGATATTTGAGGGACCTGCAAATCCTCTTTTTGCTAGTGGGAAACTTAAGATAGTGGATTTTGCGTAAATTGCTAAAAGCTCTTTACAGCTGTTGTCTATGCAGTACCCTAGGTGGAGCCTTTTCTTTTTGTGATGAGATAGTTGGTTTGTAAGTTGGGGCACAGGTTTAAAAAAAAAAAAGGGGCAGTGATTGGAAGGAATGCGACTACTACGTTTGGATTGAGTTGAGAGAAGATTTGACGTATATTGAAGAACCAGTGTGAATTTCTGGCTAGAGAGAAGAGATAGTTGAGAAGTAGGACGATTCATTTGGTGAAAGTCCTATGAGGTAAATACTCGAAAGCAGAAGCAACTTGGGAGCGTGAGGAAGACATGAGGAATAGATATCCTCATTTATTTTTTTTCCACCATTTGGTATGTGAATTTCGAGGACGAAATTCTTTTAAGGGGGAGAGAGTTGTAACATCCCAGATTTTCGGGACTATTCTAGGAGATTCCCAGACTGTCGATATAGTCTTGGAATAGAATGATAATGAATAATAAGTGTTTAAGTGATGGAATATGGATCAGAATATTATGAAATGAATATTCGTCGCGTTGGAAAACGCGTGGGACCAAGAATCATATACGTGATTTTTATTATATGCGTATAGTTTACAGTTTTGGGCATGAATATAGCAAACGAACTCCGATCGAGTTGGTTCTTGAACCATCGGACTCATTTTTCCGAGACGAACAACTTTCGCGTTGAACATATTTCGAGAATCGCATCAGAAGAGCTTCAAAAATGGTGATTTCCGAAAGTACCCTTATTAGTGGGGACATATTGGTAATTTTCGGATTTGGATATTTTTATTATTATTATTATTATTTATTATTTCAGCTTATACAGATTAAGAAAGAGAAGAAAGAAGAGAGAGCAGGCGTGCGAGAGAAAAAGAAGGAAAAGAGAGAAGAGAAGTTCGATTCCGATCCGTAGCTCAAACCCGACTGAGTCCTTAAGGAAAAGTGTAGATCTCGTCGAGATGATCATTTTGGTGGTGGTTTCATTTCGGGAAACTTCCAATTTTCAGAGAAATCTCGGTAAGAAACTTTTTATGGTTTTTCTCGATTTCCCGTTGATCCAGAACTCCGATCGACAAACCGTCAGCGCCATTAGATCCGGGAGAGAGAGGGGAACGCTCGGCCGTCGGAAAATTTCCGATCGGACCGGCGCGTGAAGCTCACGCGCCACTTAAGTGGCGGCGCGTGAAGCCCACGCGCGGACAGTGGTAGTGGCGCGTGGAACCCACGCGCCAGGCAGAATCTTGCCGTCGACTTCCCGAGTCTCCTCCATGAATTTCAGACCATTCCGAGTAGTAACGGACCTCCGAATCTTAAATTTCGTTAGAATTGCGAGAACGACCGAATCACGTTTCTCACATATTCTTTCATCTATTCTAGTTTAGATTATGTTCATTATAGTGAATTCTTTTGTCTGTTAGGTGATCGTGATACTGTAAGCAGGGACGGTCCTGCTGCCTAGTTCCTTATCTGTAGTCAGCTCACCAGGTGCGTGGATAAACCTGTAACATTGATGTTTTCAAAAGTATATAGTATGTATGTTTTCTTAAATGAATTTTAAGGTAATGCATTAAATGAGTTTGTTTTCAGAAAGTTTATATATTTTGCTATAAGGTATGGATCGAATATTGATTATGTTGAAATCATGTGTTTATGATATATGAGAAACTTGCATGATTTGAGATATATGAGCATGGATTTTGGAAATGATTTTTATGTTAGGATGCACCCCGTGTACTTATATGTGCCAGATTATTGCCATGAGATAAGGTCTCATGTTGCCAGTTATTGCCGTGAGATAAGGTCTTACGTTGCCAGTTTGCTCCGGATGCCAGTTTTGCCGTGGGGAAGCCCCATGTTGCCAGCTTTGCCGTATTTGTCATGAGGTTGTGCATATAGATGAATAAACAGATTTATCATTACAGAGTATTTTTGAGCAGTATGAGTTTTATGAGAAAATAGATTTATGATTTCAAGTAAATGTTTGAGATATGATTTACAGCTTATGTAATTATATATATTATGAAAGACTTGTTCGATCCACCTTGTTACTTGATTATCCACGGCACTGAGCTGTGATCCATTGCACTAAGCGTGAGCTTACCCCCCACTCCTTAACATTTCAGGTTCAGCAGTTTAGTAGATCGTTCTTTTCATCTGCTGTTTCGTCATCATTCCTGCCAGTAGAGAAAAGGTTGTGCCAACAGTAGAGTGTCTTGTTATGTTTTGAGACTGTATTTCTTGGGAGAATGTTTTATGTGATTATAGGCATTGAGC
Organism: Zanthoxylum bungeanum; assembly: GCA_019454045.1. Taxonomy (NCBI): domain Eukaryota; kingdom Viridiplantae; phylum Streptophyta; class Magnoliopsida; order Sapindales; family Rutaceae; genus Zanthoxylum; species Zanthoxylum bungeanum. The sequence goes on from SKCR01022761.1 coordinate 44,334, forward strand.
CTTTATTTGATACTGAGGTTATTGTATTTCCTTTATGGATATTATGTTGAGTTGGATCATGGAGATCCTAGTTTTATGATGAGATTTTATTTTTCAGTTTAGATTTTTCCTTGTATTTGGAGGATTAGTCCATATTACAGGGGAAACTCTGCCAGTTTCTAGTCTCCGTCTCACCCCTACCCTACCTAAGGGGACGGGTGTGACACTGGAGTCATTACCTGAATAGAGGGAGGTATTTGAGAAATGGAAGGATGATGTTTTGAGAGTCAAGTCACGCATTCTCCGTTCTATGTCTCATGATCTAAAGAGGTAATATGTTGATATGTCTGACTCTTACAGCATTATAACTCAACTTCGGAAGCTATTTCTAAACCAGGAGATGACCTTAATATATAGAATCTTTGTGGAATTGTTCCATGCTCGTTTGGCTAATGGCAAGCCCGTGAGTCCACATGTCATGCACATGATGGATCTCATGAAGCAGCTTCGAAAGTTCGACTTTCAACTGAATGAGATATTGGGTAGGAATTTGATTCTTGGCTCACTCTCACCGGTGTATTCCCAATTCATTAAGAACTTCAACATGCATGGTATTCATTGTTCCTACAGTCAGTTGCATAGGATGCTTCAGACTACTGAGGAGGACATCAAGAATGGTGTGCCGACACTCATCTCAAAGTCCTCTTTGCCTAGTTATTCTTCTTCTCAATCTACGAGATCAGGCAAGAAGAATAAGAAAAGGGCAAAGAAGACTGGCTCTGGTGTTCATTCGGAAGGAAAGGTTGAAAAGCTAAGCAAGTCGAAGAAAAAGCAAGCAGCTGAGGACAAGTGCCACCACTGTGGCAAGATTTGACATTGGAGACGCAATTTTCCAGAGTACATAGCTTCTTTCAGACGGGAGAGAGCCGTCGCTTCAAGTATGTTTATTTTCCCTATCATTGATATCTCTTTGGCTTGTGGAGCTGTAGACATTGCATTTTTACATATCAGCCCAATGATGAGCCTCATACGGAGGCACCACCTTTTAAGTCGCGGGAGTCGCGGGAAACGGACGACGGAAGGGAAAAGTCAAGAATTGATGTTTTGTTGGATTTTTGTTCGCTCGTTTAACCTCGGGTTTGCTCATCAATTCTTGACTTTTCCCTTCCGTCGTCCGTTCCCGCGACTCCCGCGACTTAAAAGGTGGTGCCTCCGTATGAGGCTCATCATTGGGCTGATATGTAAAAATGCAATGTCTACAGGAGCCATTGGTTCTGGATGGTTTTAGATTATGCTAGTCCGACTCACATCTGCAATTCGTTGCAGGGGCTGAGGGTCAGTACGATGCTTAATCCAGGTGAGATGCAGCTGCGTTTTGGGAATAGAGATTCTTTATCTGCAGCAGCCGTTGGCGAATACGAGATTCGTTTATCCAGAGGCAGGATCATTTTGACAGATTGTGTTTTTATGTCTGGTTGTATAACTAATATTATCTCCTTGTTTGTATTAGATACTAAATGATATCATGTACATATTAAGAATTGTTATATATATATGATATGAATGATGTTTTGTTACATAAATAATCAAATTCGCAAGGTCATTATATTTTGCGTGCCATTAGAGATGTTTATGAAATTAGGGATAATAAATGTAAAAGATCTGAAATAACTGATACTGAATTGTGGAATATGCGGTTAGGTCATATAGGTGTACGACTGATAAGTGTGGTTTATACCCACTTATTCCAATATCTTTAGCTTATTATTTTGTTATAATTTGAGATATTTAATATCAATTATGATTTATTTTATCTTTTATTATAAGAGCATCAATATATGGATCGGGGGACAATTACACGTGTTTTGGGAACTTCAGGGAACACAGGACCGAGCACAAGAGCGTGGGCGCCTTGGCGCCAAATCCCCATACAAATTCCAGAGGAATGGGCGCCATGGCACCCATTATTGTCAAAGGCGCCAAGGCGCCCATTATTGAGAAGTCATATAGCGCCTTGGCGCCAGTGAAGAAATGAAAAAGTGGCGCCATGGCGCCACTTACCAATAATACACCAAGGCGCCATGGCGCCTTCACATGCCACAATTTCCATACAATTTCCAGGGAAATTGGCGCCACGACGCCAATTTGACAAGAGTTGCACGCATATTCCAGGAAAGTGATTTTAGGGTTTTCAATAATCCTAATGACACCCAAAGACTCTCAGCCTCAACTATAAATATAACATTCCATCCAACACTCAAAGGGAGGCTAATACACTGCGCAAAACACAGAAACATATATTTTTAGAGATCCAAGGAGAGGATTGAAGAGCGACAATAGGAGATTAAGGTGGTGACATCCGGAGAGGAAGAGATTCAATTCGGGTTTTATCTTCTTATTTCTTTCTTAAAACTCTAATGATTTCCATTAAATTCGTGGCTTGATTATTTATTGTTTTATCTTTTGTCATGAATTTACTCCTTAATTCTGGATAATGATGTAATTGATGCTTGAACCTTATATTTCGTTTATCAATTTTGTTATGAAGTTTTATTAATTTATTTATATTCTTTTGAGTTTAATGCTTCTTGATTGCTGGCCACAATTTGAGATGATATATGTTTAGAATCTATCACTCGAGAGAGGGGATTTTGAATAGATCTAGAGAATATAACTTAGGATTTTATAGAGTTCGAGAGAATCTGTAGTCCTTTGAAGTCGTTAACATAGAATCACAAATCGTAATGAGTTATTAACTATTGGATTTTTATAGAGATATTGAAGTTTATAGTTGATAATATTTTCACTCGGCACTCGAGAGAGGGAGTGAATATTTTAGGATCTTGACTTATAAATAATATAACTGAACAAAGATTAATTGGTATGACAAATACATAGGCAACAGTTAGGTGAAATCAGGATCCAGAATCTCTATCGTATTAGTTCCTCCTATTTTATTATTTTTATATTTATTTATTTATTCACATCTTGATTATTATCGTCTAAATAGAGTTAGGATTATCAATTGTAGTACTTAATGTGAGTTAACGCAATCACTGTGGGTTCGACACTCTTTAACTCATTTATACTAAAACTTGACACCGTACACTTGCGGTACGATATAAAAATATCACAACAAGTTTTTGGCGCTGTTGCCGGGGATTGTTTGTTTAATTCACATTAATACTACTACCAATTAATCTTAGCTTTAATTTAGATTTTTATTTTTATTTTATTTTTATTCTTCTTTATTTTTATCTTACGTTTTATTTTTATTTTTATTTTATTTTATTTTATTTTATTTTTATATTTTTCGTACGAGGTGAATTTGAAAAGAAGCAATGACAGATCCTATTGGTGCATTGATAGCTCAAGTATCGTCCTTCACGACTCATCTAGCAGTATTGATAAATCAAATGAGTCAACCGTCTATTGAAGCTGTTTCTGCTAATGGAATGTTTTTATCCAACAGAGGAACAGGATTTGAACAAGTACAGTATGTGAACAATTGGAACTTCAACAATGGTAGAGGCAGTCATATGCTTAACTATTATCATCCGAATTTTTCATATGCTGGTATGGAGAACATTTTGCAACCTCCTCATGGCTTCAATTATCCAAAAGCTGAGCAGAAACCTTCCTTAGAAGACCTCATGATCACGTTTGTAGCTACAGCTTCAGAGAGGTTTGAGAAGAATGAGTCAATGCTGGATAATATCGAAACACGAATGGGCAATATAGAGGCAAATATGAAATCTTTAGAAGCACAAATTGGTTGCTTGCTTCTTCCATGGCCAATCAACAGACATGGGTTTTCCGAGTGATGTGAAGTCAACCCCAATGAGCAATGTCAAATTAGAACCTGTAGGAGCGGAAAAGAGTTTAAAGACACCTCTCAGGACTTATGTAGTAAAGAAGAAAATGGTATTTCATGAGGAAACAGTAATAGAAGAAGAGAACAAAGGTGAATTGATAATGAGAGGTCAATATGAAGAAATCACCTTCAGTGTTTTCAGAGCCATGTCGAGTTCTCAAGGTGATGCAGACTGTCACATGATAGATACAGTAGAAAAGGGAGTTGAAACCAGACAGGGTGAATCAGTATTTCAAAAGCCTATGAGCATAATGCAAGCCATGCATAAGGAAATTCTCTGCAGCTAAACTCGAAACCACTCCCAAATGGCCCTAAAAAGATGAAAAGAAAGGCCAGTTCTCACTTAGAGATAATTCCTGGAAGATTAAAAAGAAAACCGAGCCAATTTTGCCGAATGTGCAGTCCAGATTTTCCAATTGAAGGGAAATCTACATATCCTAGGGGACCATCTATAGATAAATCACCACAGCCTGCCAAGCTATCTCTTTCATGTCATAAGAACCGGTGGATACCAAAGAAGAAAACATATGAGATTACCCGGTTCACTACTTTTAAGCCACCATAACCATTTGGGTGGTTGCGTCTGGCTGAAGACGTTAAACTTAGCGCTAGCGGGGAGGCAACCCTTGCATTTATTTTACAATCATTTCCTTTATTTTTAATTTTTATTTTATTGTGTGCTATTTATTAATTTGCATGTTATTTATACAGGTAGCACGAGACCACAAAGCCCGCGCAACTAAATTCTAACCAGCAAGAGTCTGATCAACTCAATGCACGGTAGTGTTGTTCCTCACTCTTGTTCTTTAATTTTATATTATCTTACATTGAGGACAATGTAAATTTTAAGTTTGGGGGTGTGTGCATGTTGCTTACTTGTTATTTAGTTGTTTAAATTTATTGAAAAAAAAATTTGTTTTAGTCTTTGATAGTAAAGCATAAATCTTGTGATAATATTGTTTGTTTATGGGTGAAATTTTAGAAACGATAAGTGCCTAATTTACTTTTATCTGATGCCTTGAATAATTGATCTATGTTAGACTCGTAAGCACTTAAAAATAGGTTTTTAGCAGTAAAACTTAAGTAGTTGATAACGTGACTAGTTGAAGAAATTGCATGTCGATGAATGACCGTTTGCTTAGATATCTATCTTGATTTGCTAGTGTTATGAAGTATGGTATAGCTAAAAAAAAGAAAAAGAAAAATGTCTCTAAAGAAAGAAAATAAACCACCTATAACCGATAAGCGTGAAGCTACCCATGGGCGAGTATTAGGACCACCATGAGGAGAAATGCTACCTTAAAGGGTAGGTGAGTTGGAAAAAAAATGCAAAAATGAGGAGAAAGAAAAGAAAAAAGAGACAAGAAAATAAAAGAAAAACCATACCATATCGAACACAAAATAAGGCAATTACAGACCATAATTGAGATATCTAGGTTGGTTTGACCCATCGATTCTAATTTTTAAACGAAATCATTGAGTTAGCTTACTTAAGATCAAAGCTGTGAATGAACCTTTACACACACACACCGTGAGTCTAGCTTAGATAATTTATTCGAGAATTTGGATTTGAGTTGCAATTGCGTACTTTGAAGATTCTTTGATTTCATTTATAAGCTTTCTTTGAGGAATATGTATGCGTAACTATCGAGACTATGTTTTGTTATTTTTTATTTTTGCATGATTGTGTGTGAATGACGTTTGTGGGTATCGTCACTGTAAGCCCTCACGAGACTATAACTCGTCCACTAGGGACGCCTAGGGGTTTAAAGGCTTGTTGCATACGCTAAATGCAATCGTGATCCCTACGAAAGTGGCTTAGTTAATTTAGTAGTTTTTATTTGTTTATTTGAATTTAATTTTATTTTATCTTTTGCTCAGGACTAGCAAAACCTTAAGTTTGTGGGTATTTGATAAGTGTGGTTTATACCCACTTATTCCAATATCTCTTAGCTTATTATTTTGTTATAATTCGAGATATTTAATATCAATTATGATTTATTTATCTTTTATTTATAGGAGCATCAATATATGGATCGGGGGGACAATTACACGTGTTTTGGGAACTTCAGGGAACACAGGACCGAGCACAAGAGCGTGGGCGCCTTGGCGCCAAATCCCCATACAAATTCCAGAGGAATGGGCGCCATGGCGCCCATTATTGTCAAAGGCGCCAAGGCGCCCATATTGAGAAGTTGAGAGTATATAGGCGCCTTGGCGCCAGTGAATAAATGAAAAAGTGGCGCCATGGCGCACTTACCAATAATACACCAAGGCGCCATGGCGCCTTCACATGCCACAATTTCCATACAATTCCAGGGAAATTGGCGCCACGGCGCCAATTTGACAAGAGTTGCACGCATATTCCAGGAAAGTGATTTTAGGGTTTTCAATAATCCTAATGACACCCAAAGACTCACAGCCTCAACTATAAAATAACATTCCATCCAACACTCAAAGGGAGGCTAATACACTGCGCAAAACACAAAACATATATTTTTAGAGATCCAAGAGAGGATTGAAGAGCGACAAGAGGAGATTAAGGTGGTGACATCCGGAGAGGAAGAGATTCAATTCGGGTTTTATCTTCTTATTTCTTTCTTAAAACTCTAATGATTTCCATTAATTCGTGGCTTGATTATTTATTGTTTTATCTTTTGTCATGAATTTACTCCTTAATTCTGGATATTGATGTAATTGATGCTTGAACCTTGTATTTCGTTTATCAATTTTGTTATGAAGTTTTATTAATTTATTTATATTCTTTTGAGTTTAATGCTTCTTGATTGCTGGCCACAATTTGAGATGATATATGTTTAGAATCTATCACTCGAGAGAGGGGATTTTGAATAGATCTAGAGAATATAACCTAGGATTTTATAGAGTTCGAGAGAATCTGTACTCCTTTGAAGTCGTTAACATAGAATCACAAATCGTAATGAGTTATTAACTATTGGATTTTTATAGAGATATCGAAGTCTATAGTTGATAATATTTTCACTCTGCACTCGAGAGAGGGAGTGAATATTTTAGGATCTTGACTTATAAATAATATAACTGAACAAGGATTAATTGGTATGACAAATACATAGGCAACAGCAGGTAGGTGAAATCAGGATCCAGAATCTCTATCGTATTAGTTCCTCCTATTTTATTATTTATATTTATTTTTATTCACATCTTGATTAATTATCGTCTAAATAGAGTTAGGATTATCAATTGTAGTACTTAATGTGAGTTAACGCAATCACTGTGGGTTCGACACTCTTTAACTCATTTATACTAAAATTTGACACCGTACACTTGCGGTACGTATGAAATTAGGGATAATAAATGTAAAAGATCTGAAATAACTGATACTGAATTGTGGCATATGCGGTTAGGTCATATAGGTGTACGACGCCTAACCCAATTGGTTAAGAATGGTTTGATTGAGAATCTAACCATACAATCTTTTCCAACTTGCAAATCTTGTATTCAGTGTAAAATGACCAAAGTCTCATTTACTGGTGTTGAACATCGGGCCACTGACTTATTGGAGCTCGTTCATAGTGATGTATGTGGTCCTATAAGTCACATTGCTCATAGTGGTTTTTCTTATTTCGTAACATTTACCGATGATTTGTCACGGTATGGTTATGTTTATTTGATGAAACATAAATCGGAAACCTTTGAAAAGTTCAAAGAAATTTGAAACGAAGTAGAAAAACAAACTGGTAAATTCATCAATTGCCTTCGATCAAATCGAGACAGTGAATATATGAGTAGTGAATTCACCGAGTATCTTAAAGAGAATGGGATTCTCGCTCAATATACTCTTTCGGGTGCTTCACAGCACAATGGAGTATCTGAAAGGAGAAATCAAACTTTATTGGATATGGTCCGATCTATGTTGAGTTTTACAGTTCTACCTTACTTTTTATGGGGGTATGCTCTTCTAACTGCTGCACATCTGCTGAATAAGGTTCCTTCTAAAGCTGTTCCCACTGCTCCATATGAGATATGGGTTGGTAGGAAACCGAACCTTAATTATATTAAGGTTTGGGGTTGTCCTGTATACGTCAAGGTGACGCAGCAGGATAAACTTTTGCCTAGAGGGTGAAAAGTTAGGTTTGTTGGATATCCTTCGAATTCCAAAGGATATCAATTCTATGAACCCGAGCATCGAAATGTGTTCGTAGCTCGTTTTGCCAGATTTCTTGAAGAATAATTCTTGGCAGAAGGTGGTAATCATAGAAGGGTTGAGCTTAATGAAGTCCAACCTATAAATGACAGACCAATAGAGGAATCATAGGTTCAAACAGAAGCAGAACCTTCTAGTTCCATTCTCCGTAGGCCTACTAGGATATCGAGACCTCCTGAGCGCTTATATTTGATACAAGATAAGAGTCTCGATGTATTCCTTGTTGAGGAGACTGATCCGTATACCTACAGAGAAGCAATGTTAGACATTGATTCCTCTAAATGGCAGAAAGCCATGAATTCCGAAATGAACTCTATGCATCAGAATCAAGTATGAGACTTTATTCCGCTTCCTGAGGGAATTATTCCCGTAGGTTGTATATGGGTTTACAAAATGAAGCGCGGGCTTGATGGGAAGGTTGGAACCTTCAAAACCCGACTGGTTGCTAAAGGTTACACTCAAATACCAAGTGTGGACTATGATGAAACCTTTTCACCAGTTGCGATGCTAAAGTCTATTAGGATTTTATTGGCTATCGCTGCTTACCATGACTATGATATTTGGAAAATGGATGTCAAAACGGCTTTTCTTAATGGATTTCTTAATGAATAAATCTATATGGAACAACCGGAGGATTTTATCTCCAGCCAAAATTCTGGCATGGTTTGTAAGCTTAAAAAGTCAATTTATGGGCTTAAACAAGTTTCACGGAGTTGGAAACTTCATTTTGATGAGGTAATCAGATTGTCTGGTTTTCTCAAAAATGAAGAAGAACCTTGTGTTTATAAGAAGGTTAGTGGGAGTATGATCGTGTTCTTAGTGCTTTATATTGACGACATCCTGATCATTGGAAATGATCTTGGAATGATGCAGGGTGTTAAAACATATCTCTGTAAAAACTTCTCCTTGAAAGACTTGGGTGAAGCTTCCTATATACTTGATATAAAACTCTATAGAGATAGAGAAAGGAAGCTGATTGGGTTATCTCAATCTATGTACATAGATAAGATCCTAGAAAGGTATAACTTTAGCAATTGTAAAATTGCTAATATACCTTTTCGACATGACATTCATCTTTCGAAGAAGATGTGTCCTCAGAAGGAAGATGAAAAGACTAGAATGTCTAGTCAGCCTTATGCATCATGCTTAAGAAGCATCATGTATGCCATGTTATGTACGAGACCTGATATTAGTCATGCAGTAAGCGTTACTAGCAGATATCAGTCAAATCCAGGTAACGACCATTGGATGGTCGTTAAACATATCCTAAAGTATCTAAAAGGTACTAAGGATAAGTTTCTTATTTATGGAGAAAGTGATTTCTAGATAAGAGGATATACAGATTTTGACTTTCAGTCAGATCCTGATGATAGAAAGTCTACCTCATGTTTTGTATTTACTCTTAATAATGCTGCAATCAGTTGGAAATGTTCCAAACAAGGATGAACAACTGATTCCACCACTGAGGCAGAATATATTACAGCATTAGATGCTGCAAAAGAAGCTGTATGGATTGGAAAATTTATCACTGAATTGGGAGTTGTCTCAAGCATCGAGGATTCGATCTTGTTGTTCAGTGATAATAGTGGTGCAGTTGCACAAGTAAAAGAACCCAGAGCGCATCGGAAATCGAAACATGTGGAACGAAAGTACCACATTATTCGTGAGATCATCGCTCGAGGAGATGTTGCCATATGGAAGATATCTAAAGAGGACAACATAGCAGACCTACTTACGAAGGCCTTGCCTCCGAGACTATATGATAGACATGTAGAGGCGATGGGTATTAGATACCATCAAATTTGGCACTAGAGTAATTGGGAGAAAATTTTGGAGTTGGTGCTCGGCGAGCCAAATTTTTTTGTATTTATTGTAAATACGATGTACATTATATTTTATTATGAATAAAATTAAGTAATTTTTATCAATATAATCTTATATATGGTAAAGGCGTAAAAGACCTTAGAATCAATAATTGTGACATAATTACAAAAGCGCCGCAATTGTTACTGAGAAACGTCACAATATGATTCATTCTTAAAATTTTTCTGGTCAAGGTTTACATATCTGGTCGGTTGGTAAACCCCGTGAGACCGGTACGTGTCATATATTAGAATTATTCTAATGGTTTATCTTAGTAAATCATGAGTCTTGAGAGACTCGTATAGACACATATGTATTTATTGGATAAATACTTAACGACTCATTTAAAGATTCCTGATAGATGGTACACCAACGTCAATAGGAATCTTTACGAGTCGAATATCATATTAGCTCATTTGACTTGTGATACCACTGTGGATATGTGAGATATCCTCCATATTTTTATGACAGTCACGTCAACGATCTTTTAAGATCAGACCTCCGCCTGTTCGTTGGGTATGGACTGATACTCATGATATCATTTGATGTATCCAGAGAGGATCTGTCAGTCCAGTGTATGGGATTTAGGTGTCCAATTTGTGATTCTTTGAAAACTTTGGCCGAGGTATGATTCAAAAACGAGTTCCAAATATTTGTTATGAATCATAATTATGTCACGACACATGAATTATTTATAGCGGAGATTTGACGTTTAATATATATCTGCGGAATAATTCGGATAACCTATGACAGAAGGATTATATATGCAATGACTTCGACTTGGATAGTTCAACTCAATTATCTGTGGTCCTCGTAATTTGTGAGTTGATAAATTACGGACATGGAAATGGTTTCCATGACAGATAAACTTGAACCTAGAGAGTCTCACAATATAAAGTGTACTCGTTGAGCACTTGAGAAAATAAAGAAAAAGAGGGGTTAGGGTTTGTTAAGATTAATCAACACCAAGGAGAAGAAAATTAAAGAAACTTGAGCTTGAATTAAGGTAATCAAGAATTCCTAATTTCTATTTTCTTAAAATTTTGTTTCTCATGTATGTAAATATGTATAGGATATATATTACATGTTAAATATACATATGGATATTGGATATATATGTTTGAAATAAAACTTGTTGATGATAGTTTTATAAACCTTAATAATTTCTTTATTTAGCATGTATAAATTGATTAATTAGTGAATTAATCTTCAAAATTAAAATTGTCATTCTAGAGTGATGCTGCCACTCAAATATTTCCTAGAATTGTTCTTGAAATTTTATATTGTGGTGATTTAATTTGGAGCAAGTTAATTGGATTAATTTGTGAATAAATTGAATTTTGGCTTGAAAAATTGACAAAAATTAATTATGGATCAGATCTGGTTTTGATCTTAAAAACATAATATCTTTCATGTAAAAATATGTTATTTGGATGATATTGGATGTGTATTGGGTGGTGGATAAATTCTGAAAATTATTCAGGGGTGAAAACGCGAGAAAACGGTGAAATTCGCGTCGAAAAGGGCTCGTTGAGTCGAGGTAGTGAACCCAGCGAACTGGGCACTGTTCGTGCAGCCCAAGGGCTGACCGAACACTGCCCAAGTGTCCGGGTTGCCCCGGCTCAGCTGTTGGTCAACCGGTTTGACTGTTTGCCTATTACGCGTAGATTTAACGAAAAATATTTTCATAAAATAATTCGTCGTGTGACAAAATATATTATGTTATTAAATGTTAATAAATAATATATTTAAACTTATTTGAGTGAATTAAAAATATTTGATATTAATTAAATCGCTCGGAATTTTTTTTTAAATGTTTAAAAATCATTTTCGCCCTCCGTCGCACCCTTCCGCTGTGTATGCTCCAACAGTTATATGATATCGAATAAATATGTTTAGGTGAAATATGAATGAATTAATAATATTGGATATTGAATAATTTATTCGTAAGTTTAAAAACTTTAAACTTCGATTTCGCCCGAACTGCGCTTCTTTCGCTGCGTCTCCCTGATATGACCCCAGCACATTTGAGAGCGAGAGGGTTCACGGCTAAAGCCCCTATATCACCGAAGCCGCTTTGGCTACCCCAAGGCTCGCCTAGACTCCCCCACATAAAGAGTTTTTGAAGACATTATACATGTTTCACCAGTATATACACATAACGCTTGAGTTGTCATACCCCCCACTAAAATCTAAAGTACAATGAATTTATGAGAACTCTTCCAACGAGTCAATAAGCCACAATGTAGATGACTCTGGGATAAAATTACGTCTCTCGACGAGCTCATCTTGATGGCTCTTTACAACACCCCCATTTTGCGGCAAAGAGCACGGTTAAGGCCAAAAGTAGGCACACTTCTAGAATCTCCCGGCAAACTTCAGAATCGGACCCCACGAGCGAAAATTTCCCCCATACATGTGACCATGAATTTCACTCGTGACCTCAGCCCAACTCGATATGGCACCTCGAAATATAAGATCATTCACAATACTGCAAAATTAGGTTAACAACTAGCGGCAAGTGAGCATGCTTTTAAATCTCCCGGAAAATTTTAAAATAGGACCTTACAGACGAAATCTCTAAAGTACATATGGTCATGAGAGTTACTTATGACCCAATACGAGCTTGATGTGGTTTCCCGAAACATGAGCTCCTTTACAAAGCAGCATAATGTACTAGCGGGTGACAGCGAATGTGGCTTTGTCGCAAATGTGAAAAAATAATATGTGGCACATCTTCAATACTTGTGAAAATACATGTAGTCGTAGAAAATTGATGTGAATATTGCTAGCTCGATACTGGGACTATGACACCAACAATGGAAAGTTGAAAGAATGGAGACCATTGGATGAAAATTTTGGTAATGGACGGTTGTGAGAGGGGAAATGGTGTTGTGGGTTGTGAATTGAAATCAAGTTAATCTTCATCTTGATCCAACGAATGGAAATCTCTAGAAAGATCAAAGGATGGATATATTAGGGTTGGTGCTCGGAGCACCAATCCAGATTGTATTTATATGTGATTCATGAATACGAGCAATACATTTTCTATAATATTACTTATTTATTTTTGCACCTCTTGTCTTTTATATATGTATTCGATCTAATTTCGATTAGATTGAAACTAAATCATGTTTAGTGATATATATATATATATATATATATATATATTATATATATATATATATATATATATATATATATATATATATATATATATATATATATATATATTAGACAAAGACCCGATAATATATAATGTAATACGCAATTACAGCGTATCTTGTCATCCACATTGTGAAATGTCACTACTAGATATTTAATATCAAATAAAGTTTCTGGTCAAGATTTACTGACACAGGTCGGTTAGTAAAAATTTGCTGAGACCGGTACATGTCGTATATCGTGATTTGGTCTGATGATTTATCACAATGAACCATGAGTCTCGGGAGACTCGTATAGACGTGTAGGTCTCCGAAGATTACCTAATATATGGTACACAAACGTCAATAGAAATCTTCTCGGGTTGAGTAGCATAGTGATTCTTTGACTTGAGATACCAATGTGGATATATGAGTCATCATCCACACTTTGATGGCAGTCACGTCACCGATCTATTTAGATCAGACCTCCGTCTGTTCGTTAGGTGTGGATTCATGCTCATGATATCCTGTGAGTATCAAGATAGGATCTGTCAGTTCTGTATACATATTATATGTATTCATTATGGGATTAGCAATCCGTTAAATCCATAGATCTGTGGTACACTGTAAAAGAGAGTTCTAAGTGTTCTTGAGGGACTGCTAATATAAATATCGGCGAGATTATACCTATAGAGATTTGACTTTAATATCTATATCTTTGGAATAATCTGAATACCTGTGACGGAGGGATTATACATATGCGATGACCTCGACATGTATGGTCCAACGAGTTTATCTGTGGTCGTCATAATTTACGGGTAGGTAAATTATGGACACGAAATTAGATTTTGTGACAGATATGTCTGAACCTATAGAGTCTCACTAATGAAATAAACTCGTAGAGAATTAGTGCAACTTTTGTGAATAATACTGATGATTTATAAATCGTTTAACGGTTAAATGAAAAATATATGCATAAAGGGCCTTTTGGTCATTTCCTAATTAATGTGTATTTGTATTTAATACTTGAATTTATTAAATACACATTAATTAATTGTCAAATTATGATATTTGATATATATCATTAATATATGTATTTGGAATATTTAAAGTAAATATAATACATATATTTGGATATTTGTATTTAAATAAATAATTAATTGTTAATAATTAAAGTAATTAAAATATAAATATCTACCATTATGATTAAGTTTGGAAATGATTACTTAGTATAAATTGTTGACTTTACATTAAAGAAAAAGAAAGTCAAATGACATTTGGCTTGTTAGATATTTGTTTGAAAAATTACAAAATATCTAGTCTTTTTTCAAGGCCAAATTTGGCCATGACCTAGAGTATTTAAGGTTTTATTTTTTCATTTTGCTTCACACTTGTTGAAGCCACCAAAACATAAACAAAAAAGAGAATTGAGAGAAAAAGATCATTTTGTTCATGGCTACAACATATGTTGTTCTTAAGTTTTTCTATTATCTTGTGTTTGTGTTATGATAGTTGGAAGCATGAATGAAAGATGTATGTATGCATGTTTAACAAAGTATGCTTATAAATGATGTATAAGCACACTTTTGATCATTTGATGATCTTGTTGTCATTCTAGAGTTGTCAGGTCACTCATTGATGACCTAGAATTGTTCTTGAGTTGTTTCAAAGTGGTGAGACTTGTTTGGTGTTGTAGAGATTAAATTAAAGTGTTGAATTCAGTTAATTTTGGTTAATTTGTTAATTGGACTAATTTGAGAAATTAGGGTTCTTAACCTAAACCAAAATTGGGGCTTTTCATATATGTGTTGTATAATTATGTATATATGATGTACATTTAATTTGGTGTTGATTGGATATCATCTAATATTGTTTTGAACAAATTTGGGACAAAATACAAAATCTAAAAAATGTTGGGCACATTCGGGAATTTGAAGAAATTGGGGATTTTGTGGTGTGAGTTGTATTTTGATGTATATGATATGTATAAATCATTTTTAAAGTGATTTGAATCACTTAAATTTGTATTTGACAAATTAGGACTAAAATGATCAAAATGGAAACTATTGGGGTCTCACGGTAATTAAGAGAAAAATCTGATTTTTGGGATAAAAATCTGTTTTTGAGTATTGTGTAATTAGAATAAATTAGTTTATTTTAATTGCCCAAGAAAAATAATTCTTGGAAATTATTTCGGAGTGAAAATACGCGAAAACAGCATTACCGGGTAACTGCTGCCCAAACAGTGAGTTGGTCACTGTTCGGGAAGCCCACGAACTGTCCAAGTGCTATTGGGGCTGACATGGGCAGCCCCCATGTGCATTGTTCTGTCAGAAACGCGTTTTATGTTATTTTGCGGAAAACGTTTTCGTAAAAGTTTTGCGGTGTTTCTATATTATTTATGTCATTATTTGATATCGAATAAATATGTTTAGGTGAAATATGAATGAATTATTAATATTAGATAATGAATAATTTATTCGTAAGTTAAAAATTTTAAACTACGATTTCGCCCGAACCGCGCTCATTCCGATGCGCCTTTGATAAAACCCCAACATGATATCTATTGGAAGGGCACGTGGTGGTCATCTATGTCATTGGTCATAGCAGTAGATTGCTCTTATCAAAGAGCATGAAGTTAATGTGTGTGATAACGATCGTTTCGGACTGTCTGATTTTTTTTTAATGTTATTTAACATTATCTAAAAGTGTGAAATTTTTCTTTATTAGGCTACGAATTGATAATTGGGCATGGAAATTCATTTCGGTCTCTCTCATAAATTCTAAAATACTATTTTTATTTTTCTCTAACAATATATTACAACTGTCATCCGCAGGTTATTTGACACAATAGAGATATAATGACATAATATTATCAATTAATAAATATATAATATGTGTGATTATAATATGATAACTATTTTTTGACTGTTTTTTTATATCTTAGAGCATCCCAATTGTAACTCTGATATTTGGTGTCTTTCAAAAACAGACTTCATATTTGGTGCAAAATTTGCACATAATCTTGCATTTTCTCTTATCAATATTTCACATTTTACATTAAATCTATAATTTTAAAGCTTGTTAATGTGTTTTTGAAAAAAAAAAATATTTTTTTAAAAAAAAAAAGCCCACTACTACATTGTTGCTATAATGTCACAGTGAAATATTATTAGATTGTTGTATAAGTGACGTCACTATTGTTACGCGATGATTCTCCCACCATTGTCATTTTTTACGATGGGTTAGGGTTGCTCTTAGTACATGTGACCAAATATTATTAGATTATTGCATGTGTGATATCGTACTTGTTGGGGTGGATCTGGAACCCTTAGGGTCGGATCGGTACGTCACGCAGTGAAAATTGGTCTAATTCTTGTATATATAGCATGGGTGTATTTTAAAATAATTTAATGAAATATTATATTCTGTTACGAGTCCATAGGAAACAATCTGGCACAAATCAGAGTCTAGAAACTATGCAATGGAAAAAATGAAGTTTCAGTACTCATTGGCATTGCGACGCACGTTATTGCGCGTTGCGACGCGCAAAGTACCAGAGCACCAGATCTCAGTGCGTCGCACCTCACATGCTTGGGCGTCGCGACACTAAACGCCAAGAAGGCAGCGTCGCGACACTAAACGCCAAGAAAGTAGCGTCGCGATGCTAGCGTGTGTAAAATATTGGTAGATAACATTTTCTACTTGGATCCAATCCAAAACACTTTCAGCTTTCTCCAAACACTTCAATATACCAAAAATCCAATTTTAACACCAAAATTCAATATCAACACATGTTATAAAATAAACATATACGTAATCTAAATACATATATGTATTACTTTGAATCGAAATACAAATCAAATAAGAATCCCACGAAGAAGTGACTCATGAGAAATATTAGGTCACTTAAAGGTGGTCAATTGATTATAGAATGATAGTCATAGCTCTAAGCTTTCATCTAGAGTTCTAAACTTTAATTTTATGCTTCATGTCCAACATGAACATATTTGACCAAATCAAAAGTATATTGTGTTTATGCTTTCAAAGCATCCATAAATAATTCATTAACCTAATTTCAACTTCAAGCTATATTATTATGTATCCAATACATTATATATTACTATATGTTTCACTAATGATAATAACTCATTAATGAAAAAACATAGTTTTAGATAAGATCAAACTTACCTAACAAGTTTGATTTTAAATCTCAATCTTCTTCTCCTTATTGAAAATGTAGAGAACTTTCAAAATTTCTCTCACAAATACTTTCTTTATGTTAACTTTTCTTATACATTTCCTTTATAAAAAAATTGATCAAGCTTGATTTTTCTCAAGCTTCTTTGTGTTAATTTTTCTTATGCTTTTCCTTTTCATTAATGAAAAACATAGGTTTAGATAAGATCAAACTTACATAGCAAGTTTGATTTCAAGATCCAATCTTCTTCTCCTTGTTGAAAATGTAGAGAATTTCCAAAACTTTTCTCACAAATACTTTCTTTATGTTAATTTTTCTAGCTAGTAATGAATTTAATAAATTTTACTTCCCTATTCATGTAATTAGATAGTATATATCTACATATGTTTATTAGTTTTTGTAGTGCCAACATCCTCATGATATAAAATTTGTAATTAATTAAGATAACACAATACTATATAACTATAATTTAACTCTACATTATAACTATAAATAATATTATCTAAACTCAAATTTATATGTTAAAACATGGTAATGTCTGTATTAAAAAAAATTAGAACATTTGTCCACTATGACTCTATATATAAGTAGTGATGAAAAGATTGGAAAAAGAAGTGGTGATTTTGGCAGGTCTAAAAATGGGATACTTTCATGGTTTATTAGTTTGATGCAGAAGTGGAAGACAATGTTAGCTTTTCCTCCCTTTATTTTAGGAGGCTGAAAATTTCAAATTCTAATTGAAATGCTAGATCAGTGTTGATCAGAATTTTTATTCGTGATAATTTTGTAAAAATTCAAGTTGAGATTCCGGATGATCCAAATTTTAACTTATAAGATTGGAGATTATTATTATTTTTTATCCTGAATCATAATCATAATGGAATGTGATAAGACTGATATGAGACGGGACAACCCAATAATCATCCTTATTTTATACCGTCTATTGATAAAGGAATTTGATTCTCCATACAGTGTAAAAGTAAAAATGGTATTGTAATATTATGTGATTTAATATGTGTTGGTGGTGGAGATCAGTTTATGAAATCCATGGAGCCATTTATTTTTTTATTTTTCCGAGTACCATGGAGCCAAATTAAAAGTTATTTTTGTAGGTCAAGGAAATGCTGGAAGATATTGTAAGCAAGCATATATAAAAAAAATTTCCCCAATGGACGTGGTTTGGTGGTGTAGGTCTCAGGATATGTCCTTTAGGTCATGTGTTTGAATTTATGAGTCTGTTTATTGTAAGAGTTTGTGACAGTCAGGGATTTTACCTATTCCGTTTAAGCCCGGATTTGGTGATGAGATTTCCAACATTTCCACACACACACACACACATATATATATATATATATTGTTGGAGGTATTTTCAAGCACCATGACGTTTTGAACAGTGAGACAGAGGTAGAAAGGGTAATTCCCTTTTAAGATCCTTAAATGCCAATCCGACCACAATGATGCTCCAGACTATATAACATAACACGTTCCGGCAGAAAAGACCGAACACTTGGTAACAATGGCCGACCACTTCAGCACGGCTAGTCAGATATCATCAGATCGGAAAAAAATTCCTCTCATGTCAAGGATCGTTGAGACCGACCTCATGAAGGCCGAATAGGAAGTAAAGATATTTTCCACCGCCTCATCCTTATAAGATAAGCTAATGGGACATTATCCTTATAGGATAAGATGATGGGACATAGTGATGATGGAAACAAGATATTTTTGGCCAAGTGGCATTGGGGGGAGAAATCTCATTAATGCATTCACATGGGAAGTATCCACTAGGAGGGTCATGTAACCGCCTCTTTTTTAGTATAAATAGGGGAGAGAAATGTCCGAACCACGTTAACTCACTGTGTCAATCTGTGTGTTTTACCTCTTTCTGTCAAAGTTTACTTTAGGTTTCTCATAACCAAACAAATTCACTGCTGAATGAAGGTTTATCCAGGAACAATATTCCATTATTGTCCTTGAGACAAAAACCAGCCATCAACAGTTGGCGCCGTCTGTGGGGATCTCAACGAAAAGCAATCTACGTGATAGGACGATGGTAGAAGGTGGAAACTACAGGTCATCAGAAGGTTCAACAACAAAATGGATGGAGAAAATGGAGAAAATAGAGGAGATCATGAAGAAAGTTATGGAGGAAAACCAAATTCCTTTGAAATCCATGATGGACAAACTGGAAAAAATGGAGAAAACAAATAATGAAAGACTTGAAGCTAGAACTAGCCGGAGAAGAAGCGAAATAGCGGAATGAAAGAGAGTTGTAGATGTGAGTGAAGACGATGAACCCAAGAGGAAGGCCCCCGGCGGGACGAGGTCTCTGGTAATAGAAAGGGATTTGCAAACGGATGATACATAGGAGGAAGAAGAATAGAGACTGTCGCCAAATTCCTCCTATGATATTCCACACAACGTCAGAAGGGAAGATAGAAGGTGTGGCGGAGTTGAACGGGAAATTTCTAGTCGCGGTATACGTCGCCCTCAGACTAACATGCGCGGGGAAGGCCGCGAGGGGGAGCATAATAACGTTGACGACAGCATGAAAGCTTGGTTAAGGAAAGAAATGACCAAGTGTGAAGAGAGTTTCAAAGCTGACGCAAGAGATACTCGGGATGATGAGGTTGAATCTCTCTTTACAGAGGAGATAAGGTCAGCAAAATTTATGAGATGATTCATCATGCCAACCATGACACTCTATAAAGGTCATACCGATCCAAAATCACATGTTAAGGGTTTCGTTTTGCTGATGGAAGTCCAAGGAATGGTGGAGGATGCTATTTGCAAAGTGTTCCCATTAACCTTGGGCGGGCGGGCTGTCCTATGGTTCAGAAGTTTGACCCCAAAGAGCATCAGTAGCTTCTCACAGCTTAAGAAGTCATTTGTTCGACACTTCAAATGGGCATGTGTCCCAAAGAAGACAGTTGGGGAGTTGCGACTTGTAAAACATGGGGATGATGAACCCCTGGAAATCTTTATCAAACGATATCACAATTTGGTGCTCGAGGTCGGGGGATATGAGTCGCATGAGCCTTAGAAAGTTTGAAAGGGGCCTTGAAGGTCAGGAGACTATGGACCCAACTAAGAATCCAAGACACACCGGATTACGCCACTGCCTTAGAGATAGCGCGGAGGTTCGCTTTGCTGGAAGAAGAGGAGAACATATTCAGAAGAGGCGCAGCAACAAGAGAAATGGCAGTATGTCCTACGAATATGAATAAAACTTTCACTCTTAAATTAAGAAGCTTGTCTATTTTTTTACCTGTTTTTTAATTAAATGTGAAAGTTGTATTCGATATTCCAAGGACATACTCGATGCGAAGGTAATGATTCGAGGTCAGAAAGGGCACCAAACCCGTGGTACGCCAAACACTGATGTCATCATAAAATCCCCGGGTAAAGTACGCCAGTCTGGTTCTTTTCATTTTAAGTGGTTTGAGTTACTTCAAGGGATGAAGTGCGTGAGGGAGCGCGTGAACCCCTCGTGGCAGTATAAAACTCCCGAGGCCGGAACGTAACTACCCATGACTTGCATTTTTTAAGGACATCTCAGAATGGCAATCCCGGGGAGGGAGTGCCCCCGTGAAGCAATTTGCCCAACCGAGTCAGTAGTATCATCCCGGGATGGCGATTGCGGGGAGGGAATTCCCCCGTGAAGGAATCTGCCTAACCGGTTTAGGGAAGGCAATTACGGGGAGCGTGTTCCCGTAGGTTTAGCTTGACCGATTGGATCAAAGAGAAGCATAGCACGGGGAGGTCTTTGCCCTCGTGGCGTTTGCAGGCTCCAGAGCCGCTCAAGCATAAGGAGGTATTTTTTCCCTTAGGCTTTCGGCCGCTCACCGATCCATATCTCGGTTCACCGGGACGCCGAATTATAAGATTCAGGATTGTGTTTTGGAGACCTTAGGCAGGACGATGTCTCGAGGCATCCGTGTTGTTATTTACACTTGTGAAATTTCTCGTTTGGGGTATGTGCTAAGTCTCCCCGGTCTTTTACCGATTTTGTTCTAAATCTTTATTTTTTTATTTTTCGTTGGTCTGGTAAGGGGACGCCCACGCCATAATCAGTAGAGTCTCGGAGGTTGATTTGTTTCCCTTATGTGCAAGTCTTGATTAGTATTCGGCTCAGGGCTGGATTCGTTCCGCCGAGGCCTATGTATGCCATCGGCTCGGGGCTGGATTCGTTCCGCCGAGGTCTCTATGTGCCATCAGCTCGGGACTGGATGCGTTCCGCCGAGGCTTCATGGTTTATTCGGCTCGGAGCTGGATTCATTCTGCTAATGCCTCTGTGTGCCATCGACTCGGGGCTGGATGCCTTCCGCTGAGGCTTCATGGTTTATTCGGCTTGGGGCTGGATTCGTTCCGCCGAGGTTTCGAGTGTCTCAGCTCGGAGTCGGGTTACGTCCCACCAAGTCAACCTTTTGGTCTGGGGACGTAATATTCCCCCAGAGCCAAGTGTGTATCTCAGCTCGGGGTCGGGTTACGTCCCACCGAGTCAATGTTTTCGTATGGGGACGTAATATTTCCCTAGAGCCAAGTGTTTGTCTCAGCTCGGGGTCGGGTTACGTCCCACCGAATCAACATTTTGGTCTGGGACGTAATATTCCCCCATAGCCAAGTGTTTGTCTCAGCTCGGGGTCGGGTTTCGTCCCACCGAGTCTATCTTTTGGTCTGGGGATGTAATATTCCCAGAACCAAGTATTTCTCTTAGCTCGAGGTTAGGATATGTCCCACCAAGTCCGCCTCCTCGGTCGGCTAGACCTCGATTGGAAATTTGATAAAAGATGCAATCGGAGACAATTTTGGAAAGCCATGAGCACAGTAAAACATGCATTTACAAGAAGAAAATGAGATTATAAAAAGTTATTAAAAAAGGCAATTTTGTTCGAAAATTTACATAAGGCCCCATACAGGTTACCCCCTATTCGTCGACTCGCGCAGGGGTGCTTGGTTCCTCTTCAACAAATTCAGGTGGCGGATGGCTGAACTCAACTTCAGGGAGAGGGATAGTGGCTTCCACATGAGCGGCTGGAGGGGCCTCGGCAATTATAGCTTCGGGAGCAAAACCTCCTGGTTGGTTCTCTTCGAGTATGGGAGACGCCGGGACAACTGAAATAGTATCGGGGCTCAGGACTTCTTCAGAAGAAGAGGGCAGCCATTTCAGAAGTTCTTCTCGGGGGATCTCCCCCTTGTCGAATCGGATGGCCGCATGTATTGGTCCCATATCCAAGTTAGGCAGTACCATCGGGATAATATCAGCACAATCCCTGACTCCCTCCAGTCTAATTGCATCCCGCTCTTCCTCAAGCTGAGTTTCTTTCCTCCTTATCTCATCGTCTTTGGCCCTCAGTTTGGACTCAAGGCTGCATATCTCCACCTTTAGGATCATGTTGTCAGCTTGAGCCACCTCTAAATCTTTCCTGGCAGTCTCGACATTTTTTCTTTCCACGGAAGCCGCAGACTTGAGGGATTTATTGGTTGAGTGGACTTCGGCAGCGGCCAGCTCTAGGCTCTTTATCTCATCGTCTTTTTTGGCCAGTGCGGCCTTCATCTCAGTGATTATGCTCCGAAGCCTCTGAGCTTGACCTCATTCAGATAGAAGGCTCAGGAAGATATATTTGTTGTGAGAAGTCAGATAATTTATCTACCGGAAAGAAATATAAAATCAGAAACCCATTTAAGTCTCGGATTCGGAACGGGAGTGGGATAAAAGTCGTTACCTTCGCCGCTTGGGAACAAACTGCAAAAATCGTATCCTCGGGGGAAAGGTCTTTATACTTCGGAATCTTTGCCGGAGGGACTGCTTCGGCCAATTCATTGATCATCGGTACAAGGTGGGAAGTGGTCTCTCTTATGTCTTGGCTGAGGTCCTCAGCACCAAGTATCACATCGTCTTTCCATTTTCTAGAGGAGCCCTCCGGCATTTTCTGCTCTTTCCAAGCAACCTGTTCTCCACTCAAAAGTGGGTCTTCCTCAATCTCCCGAGCGAGCTCGGCTTCCTCTGCTCCAATCAGACGTCTTCTTTTTCCGTAGGTTTTGGGGGGCTGGCAGGAGGGGAGGCCATTGGTAGAGATACCCTGGAAATGGGAGCCGGACTTCGGACAATCAGCGGGACCGTTTCTTCAGCCACCATTTTGGTCTCAGCAGCTGCTTGCCATTTTGGGGAAGCCCCGGCTCCAAATTGACCGGTTTTCCTTGTTACACCGGCTAATTGCTCAACGTATTTTGGTCTCCTTGACATTCCTGCAAAAAAAAAAAAAAGGTAATAACTCGAATAAGTTTGAAAGTCATCATTATGTCTGGCAAACAATGGGGTTAGTTTGGAGGTTAGTAAGAATCTACCTATCCGCCCAGAAATCTTCGGGGGGACAGTTCGGATAAGACCCGATTCAACAAGAGCTACGTTATTAACAAAATTCTTCCAGACATCAGCATAGCGCCGAGCCTGTCGTATTCGCACCCGGAATCGATGAGAGACTTTGGGAGCATCCCTCCAGCACGCTGAGAAGGGTCCAGAAGTTAGAATTTCATCGCGAAAGAATGAAGTAGAAATACTAAGAAGTTAGAGTCCTGACCTCCCGATCTGAAGACGTCTGAGATTGAAGTCTCCTCTTCATGTGTTCTTAGAACCCGTCCCCAGTTTCCCGAAGCCCATAACCACGAGTCTTTGATGTTTTTATTGAAGTCTGGAAGCTTGCGGACAATGTTGGATGATTCAGCTTAGGCAAAGAGGTAGTACCAGCCATGATGAGTTCGGGGATTAGATTTCAATCTATACAGCATTTAAACCTCCTCAAGGGTCGATTCACCAAGGCCCGCCCAATGCCAGATTACACGAAAATCGGCCAGAATCCTTCAACTGTTCAAGCTTAGCTGACAGTGGCGATCTCCATCTCGGCTAACAACCAGCCAAAATAGGGTCGAATTGATAGCCCGAGACCACACTCGAAGAAGGCTGGGAGAAGAGCCAATGATCCCTCATCCGGCTGGCTAGCACGATCGTGAGAACGAGGTACTTCGAGAACGACGTCTATTGGAATATCATAGACGTCTATTGGAATATCATAGCGCAGACGAAGCAGTTCCAGATCGTCATCCGTTATTTTGGAAGGCCGATTCATATCAAGTGCCGAGTGGTCAAGCTCACCAGGTTCCGGATCCTTCCGATGGATTCTAATGCGATAGGTGTCATTTTCAATTTCAGATGGAGTAGGGGTGGTGTCTGCGTATTCTATTCTAGGTGCTTCCAAACTTAATGAAGGCTCGTTTTGGAGTTTTGAAGGTCTTTCTGAAGAGGTTTCACTGTCAGACATTCCTAAGTCGACGAGGTGGGCAACAAGGTTAGTCAGTAACTACTTTAATGCATATAAGGTTTAGATGATTATCCTAAAAAACCGACAGATAAACCTACAATCTCTATACGCCCTACCAAAATCCACAAAATAGAAAAGTCTCTCCCTAGCCGTATCAAGCCAAACACAAGTCTAAAAGCAAACTGAAGTTACCCTAATCTACTATTAATCATCCTACCAAACACATATACACTACAGAAATCCTAAAAAACAGATACATGCTTCATCATATGCAAAGAATACTACGCAAACAAAAAGGTGGAGGAAGATGAAGAAGAAGAAACGGCAGAATGCTCAATATGTGGAAAGTAAAGTAGGGAGGCCGTTCTGGAAACTTACTTGTATCCTTTGAAGAGGTTGAAGATTAATCGAGAGTGGTATAGTCGTCCGATTAAGTTTGCTGATTGCTATTGAGAGGGCAGAGCTTTCACGGAAGGAGTTTGAAGTATTCGTAAAAGGAAGGCAATACTGTCCACTCTGTTTTCTTATAGTCTGTTCGATGTTTTAGTGGCCGTTGGATTAAGCAAAAGCGTCCGATGTACGCCACACGTCATTTTTTGAAATAACCTTTCAGGGTTAGATGAATGGTTGAGATTAGGTGTCCTTTGGGCTGGCAATAGCGGACATATTGTTTGCTTTTTGGCGGGAGAGTGATGGATGGCTGACAAATGACAAGCTCCTGTTAAACCCTAGCAATGATTTGATGGACATTTAAGAGGATGTGACGGTTGCGCGTCTCGAGGGACGGTTTGCAGAAGGACAATAGAGAGATTTCGCTTCAGTTGGAAAGAAGTCAGGCCGAGAACAAGATAAATGTAGGCCTTTGAGATTCTTCTCCCCTGATCGGCCACCAGTTTTGTCAGAAGAACCACTCTTTTTATATATAGTTCCCGGCACCAACTCGTATACTTGTTGGAACCGAGAACTATGGGACAAATGTTGGAGGTATTTTCAAGCACCATGACGTTTTGAATAGTGCGACATAGGTAGAAAGGGTAATTCCCTTTTAAGATCCTTAAATGCCGATCCGACCACAAGGATGCTCCAGACTATATAACATAACACGTTCCGGCAGAAAAGACCGAACACTTAGTAACAATGGCCGACCACTTCAGCACGGCTAGTCAAATATCATCAGATCGGCAAACGGTTCCTCTCATATCAAGGATCATTGGGACCGACCTCATGAAGGTCGAACAAGAAATAAATATATTTTCCACCGCCTCATCCTTATAGGATAAGGTGATGGGACATTATCCTCATAGGATAAGATGATGAGACATAGTGATGATGGAAACAAGATATTTTTTGCCAAGTGACATTGGGGGGAGAAATCTCATTAATGCATTCACATGTGAAGTATCCATTATGAGGGTCATGTAACCGCCTCTTTTTTAGTATAAATAGGGGAGGGAAATGTATTTGTAAAAGGGGGGCTGATTGGAAAAAAGCTAGAAAAAAGCCAATTAGCCACTTACAAAAATGTCACAAATGACAAAGTTGAATAACTCTGTAAACCCAAAGACACGGTTTTCATACTGCCCGATCGCAAAATAAGTTGGCCGAGCACATTTTAATAACAAAACACTCATCCGTTTTGTGCCCGTGGACGTAGGCTGGACCCGATCCGCCGAACCACGTTAACTCCCTGTTTCAATCTGTGTGTTTTACCTCTTTCTGTCAAAGTTTGCTTTTTGTTTCCCATAACCAAAAAATTCATTGTTGAATGAAGGTTTATCCCAGGAACAATATTTCATTATTGTCCCTAAGACAAAAACCAGCCATCAACATATATATATATATATATAGATATATATTGCAGATTAAATGTAATTTTTTTTTATTTTTTGATTGGCTTGAGATAATGTAAAATCTGTTTGAAGATTTGCAGATTTCTGTTTTTTTACTCCTGCCCATTTGCCTAAGTTATTGTTCAAACAAAATCATTGGCATCATCAATAATTAATGATAGATAAAATTCAACGAATCCAACCACGTGGCCCAATATCTTGATGATACCACGAACCATCCCAGAATCATAATCAACCATGCATTTCAAATACAGCGCCAGCCAGTCCCTTTTTTTGGCTCCCGTTATTGAGAAAATTATGATAAACGCAGTTTTTTTATATTTTTTTAGATAAAAAGTGTTTCCGGTATTTAAATTCATGACTAAAAGAATAAGAGGTTAACGTCTCCAAGTAGCGTGGTTTGGTGGTGTAGGGTTCAGGTTCTCACATTGAGGTATTGGGTTCGAATCTAGAGAGTGCGTTTCTTATAAGAACTTATAACAGTAAGAGATTTTACCTGCTCTGCTTAAGACTGGAAGAGGTGATTTGACGACGAGATTTCCAATAATTTCAAAAAAAAATTAACATTTTACCATCGCTTTTGAGAGCATTAAGTAAAGATAAATAATTACACTAATACATTAGACGTACTCAGCTATAAAACTACAAGTATGTATGTAAGCAAATACAGAATAATTCTATTTTTAAAAATGTGGGCCTTGAAGCAGTTTTGTCATTATGATCTGACTTAGATTTCAAAAGTCATGACCAGCTTTCCCATTATTTGATTATTTTTGAGCATAAAACTTTGTACAGACTGGTATGGTCAAATCAATTATCAGGATTGAATGTCTCATTCATGTAAAATATATCCTGAAAAAGTTGGGACCCTTTTTCAGCTCTAAAAGATAAGGATCCATTATTAGAATACGCTTTCAAGATGTGTAATTCGCACTTAAAATTTGTATATTAATACTATAAGAAAAATGATCGATCACAATTTTTGTTGCTAAAGGATTTAGAAATGACCTGTCGTCGCCATTTCTTTGGAGTATGTTGCATTAGGGTCTTTAATGAGCGTGATTTAGTGGGGTAGGATTCAGGATCTCATCTTGAGGTCCTAAGTTCGATTTCAAGGAGTGCGTTTCTTATAAGAGCCTGGGATAGCCGAGGGTTTTGTCTGCTCCGCTTAAGCACTGGAGACAAGCTTAGACCAACAATCAATACGAATTGTTCTGTTTAGCTTCTATAATGCAATTTATCAAGTTGCAACAATGGCAGTTCAAGAATCAAGTAACAATAAAGCCAAATTATTGCTACCCAGAAAACATTTTGGGATCATCATCGCACTGGACCAGGTTTGGAATGAGCTACATTAGCCGACAGTAGCCAAATTGTATCACATTGAACTCAATTATAATGAACATGTGCCAACACTTTTCAGCCTATGTGTGTGGCTGCTGTCTGTTGGCGACTTGGTCGCATAAATGGATTTTGATGACGTCAACATGAAAGAAGTCTTCGACGTACGAACACGAAGCAATACAAAAAGTGTCGAAGCATATGGGGTGAAGAGCGAGAATGTGAAGACTAGCGGCAAATCGAAGATAATGATTAAGAGCTAAATTTTATTGTAAGTGAGTTTACTCAAGTGATCTAAAGCTCTTAGGAATCATACATTTTGCATCACTTGCATTTAAAATGACTTAAAATGCTAAAAGAATCATTTGCATTTTATTTGCACCAAAATGAACTTCATGCACAAGTGCATCGGTAAATGATCTTCTAAAAACTATCAAATGGTTGAATTAAACTTCAAATGATATACTGTTAGATAGATATGTGTCTCTAGTTTTCTACGGTTCAAACGGAACACAATTCCGATGTATAGAACTTTTTCTAGAGCCATTTTACTACAACATGTTCATATGTGCGTTTTCTGCATACATGTCACATTAGAAACATTCCATAAAATTCATCTTAATGTTTTTGGAGCTGAATTTTTTACAGAAGCTAGAGCTATGTGTCTAGTGTATGTAGAAATTTACGGATCATGATTTGGAATTTTCTAGAGAAAGTTATGACCAAAATACCAAGTGTCGTCAGTCTTGACTAGTCATGCACATACTGAAACCAGGGAGCTCCATGCCGGTTCCCATGCCGGTTTTCTCGCTGGTCTTCATGCCGGTTTTGGCTGAGAAAATCATGCTCTCTGGAACCAGGGAGCTCCTTGCCGGTCTCCATACCGGTTTGCTCGCCGGTCTAACGAATAGTTTTTTGAACGTTATATAGCCGTTAGGAGCCGTTGCAAACCTAGACCGGCATGCCGGTCTCCTCGCCGGTTTGCTCGCCGGTCTCGCTGTAAGTTGGGGAAAGCTTTGCATTTTATTATAAATAGAACTCCAACTCATTTGCATTAAGTTAGAGACTTGATACACAACCTTCATACATTCTCTAAAGCAAATACAAGAGTGTCTTAAACCTTCATACACTTAAACACTCATACAAGCTCACACACATCTTCATTACATTTAGTGAGCTTAGATCACTTGGTTTGCAACTCACACAATCTTCTTATTATTTGTGAGTGCCCAAGTGTGTTTTAATTCTTCTTTATCAAAACACTTGCGGTTTGTGAAATCCCATTTGGTTGGGTAAGTTGTAAAGGTTGTGAGTGCACCTACGAACAAAACTCAAAGTTGTAACAGGTTCGGAGTGTGCCTTTGCGGAAAACTCTTGGTTATGAGTGAACCACGGAAAACTCGATTCTAGTGGAAATCTTCAAGCGAGGCTTGGGGGAGTGGACGTAGGCACGTTTGACGAACCACTATAAATCTCGGTGTCGTATTTCTCTTTCCCTATACTTTTGTTTATAGCAAGTTTATTTATGCTTATACATATTGAATAGAAAACTTGCATATAGGCTATTAATTGGAATAGAGAAAATTGCCCTAAGTCCCCACTTGGTAATAAGAGCTAAAAATCGGTAAAGATTTTATTATTCCGCATTATAGCGATAACCCAATTCACCCCCCCTCTTGGGTATAGAGATTCTTTGTCGCTATTGCTTGTAGGGAATTTCACTGTCTTGCTACCTTAATTAACCTAACCCATTTTCTCTAGAAAGTGCTTTTGGTAGATAAAATTTCTGCTTTGCTTTCCATTAATCTTGCGCAACAACATAGCCCTCTAAAGGTGTTTGATAAACTTCTGATGATATTTTGACTCGTAATGTTAGCTTTGAGGAGAATTCAATGTGTAGTCGCAATGGAATAATCTTATCTTTACACAAAACTCATCATCTAATCAATCCAAAATATCACAGAAAATCCGAAAATGAATTAAATCATTCTTACATTTTCCATGTATATGCATAAATCTATTATCCCATATCTTTTGATCTAATGAAGATAATGATATGCTTAAGAATCAAGTAACTTGGAGCTACAATGGTCATAATTAAGACAGTACTTATTTGACAATTCTTGGCTCTTATGTTTGAATTATTTTGTATAAATTACATACTTTATATGCAAGTCTCCTATTAATTAAAGCATATATTGATTGAAAATCATGCAACACGTGGCATGCATCCGAGGCACCACCAAGCAAGAAAATCGGAGAATTATACATGGCCGTCCCTACCGCCCAACAGGTTCATGCATAGCCATTGGCTGGTCACGCGCACATTTTTCAAACATCCAACAACTGCAGGTCATTCGTTAGTTAGCTGAGCTTTAAACTGGATTTTTTTTAAAAAAATAAATAAAAATAAATTAGGATTAATAATTATTAGATATAATTAAATCTTAATCGTGCATCCGATGGCGTAGTAAAAAATATCGTATATTTAAATACCGGATGAATCATGATTTACCAGAATTTTTCTAATTAACCCACTTTTGGATCAACTCCTACAAGGAAACAACTGAAACGCATCTTAATGCCGGAAAGTTGGATAGGTGGCATTTGCTTAAGGATTTTATTACCCCACTAACATACAAGTAGTTCCGTCAATGCGTGCATTGCTATTAAAATATGCATGGACTGCATCAGGAGTGGACTCTTCATGCCAAGCCCCTTACCAATTCTATAATTTCTTATATTTTTTTTAGAAAAATTTAAAATATATATCCTACCAATATTACATGATAAAATAAATTTTAATCACCCCTAGAATAAAATCACGTATCCGCCTTTGAAATCATATGTGGTATAAGATTATGAAAAATTTCACACAATTCAGAAATGCATGCTCCCCTCTTACATTTTCGTCGTATTCTCGGCATACGCTCCAACCCGAGTAGCATGGGGCATGTGGAATCCCATGTGAATCAATAAGGACCACCTTGATCGTGGGATATGTTGAGAAATAAGAATCTGTGTTTTTAAAAGATTTTTTACGATTATTTCTAATATGGAATGAGTTAATCATCCACTTTGGTATCTTATTGAATAAAAATGATGATATTCTTCATTCATTGATCAAGAATTTTGATTTTTGAGAAGTATTATGATCAAACAATAAGAAGGGTTTATTTTTTTTTTAAAATGAATGATTTATTTTCCAATTTCACTTATCCAATGCAATGTCTTAATTATACTCTCTAATTTAATCATCTTATTTTTCCATGTGATCTATTTTGTCTCTGGGTCTGTTAATGTCTCTATATATAAGCAGCTTCGGCAATAGAGAAAATCATGGGTCAATTCTTTTAAAAGTACTTTTAGTTTTGCTTGGTTGATTCACTCAGAGTCTTTTACTTTTTCTTTTCCTGTGAAGAAAAATAGCTTTTTGTGTGCTTTGCTTTTGAGATTGTAAGCAATAAGCATCCTTTCCAAAGTCGTTTTGTGCTTTTGAGACTTGCTTATTAGTGCCTAAGTTTTAAGGGATTCTAAATTAATTTTTAAAATAGGTGACTCTTTATGATGAAAAATCAGATTTTTTTTTTTAATTATTTTTTAAATTCGAAACTCTTAATTTTAGTTCAAATTTTGTATGGCCACCCATGTTATTAGTATCCTTGATATTTGTTTCCTGTTATGTGCTTACCTTTGCCTTCAATTCATATTCCAAGCTAAGCATTAAAAAGTTTCTACTTTCTAGTACAAGCAACAAGAGATTATAATAAGTACTTTTTTTTTTTTTCAGTTAAATTAAAAAAAAAAAATGGAAAATGGGATTTATTCAGCCTGGAAAAATGATCCTTTGCCGTATGGCCTTGAGCTTGAGCAATTAGGAGAAGATGAACAAGCATCATCATCATCATCGTTGTCGTCGATACCTCAGCCTCAAACACCCAAGGAGCCTATGGAGTTTTTGTCCAGATCTTGGAATCTTTCAGCTTCAGAAATATCAAAAGCTCTTGCTCAGAAGCAAAAGCAAACTTTACTTGATCAGAATTTCAATGCAATTCCTGAGACACTGCATGCACCACAAAATGTAAGCTATTATTACTCTTCACTTCAGTTTTCAATTGTAATCAAGTTCAAGCTATTTCTATTTTCTAATAATAATTTTTTTTCCCCATTTTTGCAGCCAGGTAGCATAGGGGATTCAATAAATGCTAGGAGAACAGGATCAATTGGGAAATGGTTCCATCCCCACAAGGAGTTTTGTGCTAACAAGGTGAAAAAGAAAGACAGGGCCCGTGTAGAAAATTCCCGGATTCACTCTGCTCTTTCTGTTGCTAGCTTAGCAGCAGCAATGGCTGCTGTTGCTTCTGCAGCTGGGAACTCCAATAGCTCAGGCTCCAAAATGAGCTTGGCTTTGGCCTCAGCTACTGAGTTACTGGCATCACACTGCATTGAAATAGCTGAATCAATCGGAGCTGATCATGATCGTGTGGCTTCTGTTGTAAGATCAGCAGTGGACATACAAACTCCTGGTGATCTGATGACTCTCACAGCTGCAGCTGCTACAGGTATCAACATGGATTCATATCCTCGATCCAGAGGCGGCTCAAGGATATTTTAGACGAAATTTTTTTATGAGGCCTCGTTATATTCAAATGCATACTTTCTAGTTGATATATTTTTCAGTTCTAAATAAATTAAGGCATTCCTACAATGTAATACATAACATAAAAATTTGAAATTCAGGGATAATCATTTATTAAAGTATTATTAGAGAGTGGGGGCTTTAAGCGACTTCCTAGTTCGCGTAACCTTAAAACCGCCTCTGATTTGATCACCATATATGCAAGTCACTGAATTATTATCCATCTTTGAACAATTAGCTTTGAGAGGAGAGGCAGCTCTAAAAGCAAGATTGCCAAAAGAAGCAAGGAAGAATGCATCTGTAAGTCCTTATGAGAGGGGAGTAGCAGAAACTCATTGGCCAGCTGCTTTTAGCAGTCACCCGGAGGAACAAATTAGACCCTCTTGTGAAGGTGAACTGCTGCAACTCACACGAAAAGGTAATTAACAGTAGTACAAATCTCATGCTACTACAGATTTCTTGCTTTTGAAGTAACTTAATTGAAGCATATGAATCTAAATTCTTGATTCTGGAATTTACAGGAGTGTTGAGATGCAAGTTTGTATCAGTCTACATCAACAAGAAATCTCAGGTATGGTCAAAAAGCAACCCAATGAGAAAAACAAGAAGTGTGTTTCTATGATCAAAAGTGCTTGTTTACTGAAATAACTCTTTTGTCAGGTCATTGTTAAACTCAAAAACAAACATGTAGGAGGAGCCTTCTCCAAGAAGAATAAATGTAAGCACATACCAACTTTCCATTTTGCATTAATATTAACTAGGAAAATAACCATTTTTACACTAGATGATTAGGTTATGTATGAAAATACTCAACAATTTTAAACAAATTTAATTTTACACTTAAAATTTTGGGTCAGTGTTTTTTTTTTTTAATGAAATTCTCATCGTTAGGCGGAGCATTCGAGCAGGGATCATGCATACCAACAAAGTTGGCAAGCAAAACCTTTGCTAATCATAATCAATCCTTGCCCCATCGTGGGAGTGAATTTCGTCAGTATACTAATTTACACTTTTTATGTGTAAATTGTATACTAATTGAAACTTTTCAAGTATAAATTAGTACGCTGCCTGAGACTGTAGATGCAAAAATTAAAGTTAAAAAGTGTAAATTAGTAAGTTAACTGAAATTTTGAGTGTAAAATTGAATTTGTATAAATTTTCTACTATTTTCATATTAAATCAATCTTCGTGTGTAAAAATGATAATTTCCCTATTAACTATCGGCATTTGAGATCATGATTCAGTGTTGAGCTGAGTTTGAACTTAACGTTGAATCGAATATCACGGTTTATCTAATGTGAGCCCCATATGAGTCTCATTTATCCTTTGACGGATGATCTAATACTCAACACAAACTTAACTTAGCACCTAATCCTAATTCTAGCATTTGGGTAATCAGTAACATCTAAATGCACTCTACTGACACCAGGTATTGTCTACGGAGTCTGTGATGAAAGTACTGCTTGGCCGTATAAAAAAGAAAGGGAAATTTCTGAGGAAGTATATTTTGGCCTCAAGACTGCACAAGGACTTCTAGAGTTTAAGTGCAAGAGCAAGATTCATAAGCAGAGGTGGGTTGATGAAATTCAAAATCTTATGCATCAAGTTAGCAGTCTTGAAGCAACTGAGATTTCTCTAGAGTCTCTGTGTGTCAGTAATGGCTTGTAGAATGGTTTATATTTGTGCATACAAAAATGAACAGGCAAAACTTTGTTGAGTTTTATTTTCTGATATTATACTCTTTATTTTTGGTATTGTGATTTGCTTGTTACTTTGTAATTAAAGGGGTTTGTGAATTCCTTGGAAATCAACAAACATAAATGACTAATGGGAATGTTCCAATACAAGAGGGTACATAATGAGAAACCGCTAAAATTCAATGGGGGCTCCAATGCTAGTGATACATAATGAGAAACTGGAAAAGTTAGATACGACTGATTTTAAGAGAGAGCAATTAGCAACAGAAAATGTTGGCCTAAACTTGGCAAAGTTCTCAAATCAAAGGATTAGTTAACCACATCAGAAAGGAAATAGAAAAACAAAATTGGAATTGAGAAATTGAGCCAAAACTTCAAATCTACTAATTTGATGATGATCAATCACGCCCAAAAAAAAAAAAACTCAAACTCAAGAAACTCAAATATCTTAATTCCGTTCCACAGTATTTCAATCTCTAAAAAACTCAAAATGACGACTACTATGTCCTCCAGACAAAATCGTTCAAGTGATGATAAAATATCAAACCTAGCACAATGATCAACGGTAGCGACGGAGGGAAAGAGTTTGGTTTCTCTTCCAGGTAGCCCTGCGAGAAGGACGAGCCTTGTGGTGTCTGTGTCCTTTTCCACGTAGACCTCTGTACTTCTTACCTGCAGAAGTGAGACCACGGAGCTCCCTGTGCTTGTGGACAGGATTACATAACCAATTAATTCTTGGGTCATTACGGATGGCACTATGTGCAGGATCAACCAAGATCACCTCAAAATATTTGTAAGTAGAATCCTGTTTCAGAGAACATCATTACAAACACAAATAATGATACAAGTGATGTTCATAACAATTTCTAAAGGACAACCACAAACCTCATTGATCCAGTAAGAATTGAGAACCCTGAGACCTCCCAATTTACGTCCAGCACGCTCCTCCGCGACAGACCTCTTGCTCCGCTGAAACTTCAATTGAGTAACACCCTGGTTTGTGGGCTTACCATACACAATACCCTTGGGAACAGGCCTCTTCCGACCACCACGCCTTACCCGAACACGGTAAACAACATAACCCTGAAAATTAATTTATCCACACTCATCCATCATAAATAACAAATAAAAACAATGTGCATATATTTCAGCAAAGAAATTAACAAGACATCTCTGGAAATGATAATAATGAGGAATTGGAAAATATCAACCCAGTTCCTCATAATATTATTGAACAGTTGCAAAAACAACAGACACTGATACAGTGTGGAAGTATGGTCACATCTATATTGATGAGGAGACTTGCACTAATGTATTGATAAATCAAATGATAATTTGACAAAGCAACACCACCAAGTAATAATGACAACAAACAATAAATACATGTGGAACAAAGGAAAAGAGAACAAACAAGAGCAAAAATATAATCATAATAATGTATCAGATCGAGACAAAAGTGAAATTCAAAAAGAAAAGAATCTACTTGGGTAGATGATGGATCATCAATTTAAAATTGCTGGCCTCAGGAAGCAACCCATCATTATACAAATCAAGAAGCTGCTTAACCAGCAAGACTGAAGCAACTAATTTAATTGTTTACAGCTCAGAACTATATGCAGAAAGCATGTCCACACAACAAGCGAAATTGTCAAGGTCAGTGATGAAAATTGAAAATTAACATCCAACTGAAGCTCTTATCCCACAAGGCTTCTTCCAATTTTAATTAATTTAAAGTTTAAACTAACAAACCGAGTTCTCCATTAAGCAAAATTACTCCAGATAAGGGCCACAACCTCTTCAGCCAAGTTAAACTATCCACATGATGATTTGACTAGCAGTGAGTATATGAAAACCTATATCCAATTCCAGATAATCCAAAATGAAATAAAGCATCCCAAACTACATAAGCTAACACATCAAACTATAAAAATTTAACAATAGAAACAGAAAACACCAAGCATCTGAATACAGCTAAGATGAAGATAATCATTACCTGCTTGGCCTTGTAACCCAAGCGGCGAGCCTTGTCAGGTCGAGTGGTATGAGTGACCCTAACAATCGATGGATGTTGGCGATACTCCCAACACCTCACCCTCTGCAAGAACCTCATCACATCCGATTGCTTCTTCCTCCATAGCTCCGACACGTACTTGTAAGCCCCTGTTTCCGTTCATCCCATTAATACATTTCCATAAACTAAACCACACATTACTGATCCATGCTTCAACTACAATTGTTTTTCTTCCTAACAATTGAATTTACAGAGCAAAAATGAATTTCAGAAACATATCAGTGAAAATTGCTAATGATTTCGCTCACTTATTACAGCAAAAAGGAAAATTGATCTAATAGATGACACCTCACCGTTAAGTGAGCAATAAATGCAAAACAAGAACGAAATCGAAAATTCGAAGTTAATAATATCAAAAGCTCTATCTTTTTTTCCTAACAGAACACGCGAGAGAGAAGAGAGAGTACCCATTGTCTCGGAACTGAGCTGCGCAGTCTCTGTGTGACTAGGGTTTT
Organism: Zanthoxylum bungeanum; assembly: GCA_019454045.1. Classification (NCBI taxonomy): domain Eukaryota; kingdom Viridiplantae; phylum Streptophyta; class Magnoliopsida; order Sapindales; family Rutaceae; genus Zanthoxylum; species Zanthoxylum bungeanum. Next base: position 80,949 of record SKCR01022761.1, read on the forward strand.
CGCTTCCAAAGAGAGCTAGGGTTTGTAGAGAGACATAAAGGCGTGTTATAAAAAGGGCGAGTGACTGTTGATTCCAAATCTGGGCCGTACATTTTATTTGTATGACGCTATCACCCAATCTTATCGCTCTAAGGATACGACATCGTTTCTCATAAGGCCCGCCAAAACTAGAGGTAACAATTTGGGTCATGATTTGTTTATTCGTTCGATTCGATTCGATTGGCTTTAAAGTGAATACATGTTTGAAAAAATGGATTCGTTTAATAAATTAGTTAATTCAATTCGATTCGTTTATTAAACGAATCGAATACAAATTTAAGCTCATAAATTCGTTTATTCGTTTATGATTCGTTTTATTATTTTTATTTACTAGTTCTTATTAATTGAGAAATTATAGCTAATTTTCATAGAAAATGTTATATTATTGATATTTGGTGAGATATATTTAGTAAATATATCAATTTTATATTATATATATACGTTTAATAAACGAATCGAATACGAATCCATCATATTTTGATTCGATTCTTTTATGATTCGATTCGTTGATTCGTTTTATTAGAGAAACTTATGTGTGTCTTTCTTTTTAAACTTTCACACACTTATCTTATCCGTAAGAATTTGAACTCGAACTCGAACTCACGCTGTCAAATTTATCATGAGAAAATGAGATTATCGGACTATTAGTCCTAATGACAAACTTCCGTGTGCACTGGCAAGCCACCCCTTTCTTTCTGCCATTTGGTTGTGTGAGTGTGAGTGTAATAGATTTAAATTTAAACATATGTGGGACTTATTTGAAGAAGCATGAATGGACAGACGTAGCAATCTCAGCAATCTGATTTAGATTTAAAAAATCTCTATTCGGGATAAAATTGGTGAAGCAAAATTTGGAAAGCCATGAATTGTGGAGTAATTGGAGGCATGAACAGTAACCGTTTTTGGGCTATAAATTCAGGCCATTTCAGTGTTAGAAAATCATCCCAGTGAGTGTGTATATGTGTAGAGAGAGTGGTGAGGTTTTTTATTGAGTTTCTTGGTGTAAACTTGATATTATTCTTATAGTAATAAATTACAATTTCGGTTTTTCCTCAAACACTCCCAAGACACGAATATTCTACCAAAAATCTTAATCGGTATTCAACGGTATGATTCAGATTTTATGCTATCCTTAAATATAATATTTCACTATATTTTCGTAAATTTCTTTTGAGTAAAATACAAATAGGTAATTAGTGATTAGTAAATAATAATATAAATGCTTCTCATTTTATATCCGAATGAACTGCTTCTCATTTATATCCGAATGATCATGTTCGCCACATCAACCAGTTCAAGTCATGTGTGATAGATATGACGAACGTGGACACAATATACATTCATGTATGACTCATCTTAGTCAAAATCCAAGTCAACATAAATTTTAATTTATGTTATCAAATTTGATGTATTAAGGTTTGATGTTTTTTAACTTAGGTTTACAGACTTATGTTATTAGATTTTATGTATTAACTTCGATTAACATTAATTTTTAAGTTATGTTTATTATTTAAGAAGTAGAAGTAAATAAACTATCAAAATCACAACTAAACTATACAATATTCAAGAACCATTAAAAAACACATACTTCGAAGTAGGCCTAGCAAACCGGATCAAAATCCAACTGGTCAACGGTTCGGCGGTTCCGAACTGAACCGGAACCACCGAAGAACCTGTTCGATTCCGGTTCTTCAAAATTGATAAACGAACCTCGAATTGAACCGGAACCGATGATTGAATCGAACCTTAAAAACTGAACCACGAAATCGAACCGCAGAACAGGCAAAATTTATTAATTAATCCATATAATATTTATTAATTTATACTTTAATTAATAAAAAACTAATTTATCAAGGTATTGTTTATTTTTTTAGAAAAAAAAAATTAACTTAATATTGTGTATTGTGATTATATGAATGTTACATAATTATTAAAACAAGTTCATGAATGTTTAACATTCGTGTTATATTTTATAAAGAACTCATAATTCAATCATTAATATAACGAGATTATTAATTTATATATCAATAAAATAAATTAATTTATATACCAATAAAATAAATTAATTTATATAAAGGGTTTTAGGAACCGGTTCCGAACCGAAACTGAAGAGGAACCGAAACCGAACCAAATCATGCATTGTAAGGTTCGATTCTAGAATCGAACAGTGGTAGGGCCTACTTCGGAGATCCTAAGTTAAATCTTCGGATCTCTGGAGTTTAAAAATCAAAAAATCAAAACTTCAGAGATTCGAAGTTTTAACTTAGGATCTCCGAAGTACACGGCTAACTTCAGACTCGACTTCGAAGAAGCCATTTTTTTCGAAATCCACTTCGAAGAAATTGGCTATTTTTACAAAAGTCAATCATTGTGATTTATTTTGACAAATAGTAGAGTTATTATTATTATTATTTTGTTGCTATTTTTGTAAAATTCCCATCATAAAATGCACTATTTTTATAAACCGACTATAAAAAAAAAAAAAAAAAAGTTCCATGCTCTCTAAAGAAAATTCAGCTGCACAAATCACTCTTTCTTTACTTACAAGAAGGCTATAAAACTCTTTTGCTTCTTTCTTTTTCTTCTTCATATATGTTCCTGTTCTTATATTCTTTACCTACACTCTGTAAAACTGTCTATAAGCTTTTTTCAGGACACTATATACAGCAATCATAAGCAAAAACATAGTAATCTTCTTTGAAGCAAACACCCTAAGATTCACCCGCACATCGCGTTTCCTCATCATGTTCACCAATGCTGCGGCCAGCATGCGCAGCCAAGTGCCCATTGCATACAACACCGTCTTCATAGTCTCCGGCGGTCCATAAACATTCCCTACAACGTCACCAGAGACCTCCACATAGGACCATTTTGGCCCTACAACACTACTGGTTTTTGGCTGATTTAGACCAATACTCTCATTCAGCAGGTCTGACAACCAAATGAGCAGTTTTGCAAGCCAAGCAACCTCATCATCAGAGATAGGGCGCTTCATCCAGTCACCTTTGTATTTAAAATCAGCCAATGCATGGAGGCCAACTCTTTTGGGCTTGAAAATTTCATCACGGGATTGCTTTTGCTGTTCTGGTTCTAGTGAAAATGCAATGGGCTTTATGGCATGCCCACCAAAAAAGCAGCTCACTTGCGCTTTCAGTGAATCTATATACTGAACGTTGTGTGCAAGATTATCACCTGAAATGGCTTGCAGCTCAGCTTCTGCACGCAAAATAAACAACTGCAATACAGGAGATTAATATAGAAAAGAAGATTCCAAACAAATTGATGATGAAAAAAGTATAAATACCTGAAGTAGCTGTTGTCCACCACCTTCACCATCATCAAAGAGTCTTAAATCTTTGTTCCAATTTTCATGCAAGAAAGATCCATCAGCATCACTCTCACATAAACCATCCTCCCAGTCCTTGAGTTGCCAACAAACATTTGGAAAGAATCTATAAATTGATATTTGATGCTTAAACAATCAAGCACTTGTGCTATTGATAGATGGCACGATCACTTAAGAATCCAGAAAGCTCGGGCATGAAAAGGATAAATGCCCAGAGGAGATGTGACAACATAAATATCTGCCTCAGAATTAAGTGCCATTCAAATTTTCAACTTTCAAACTTCAGCAGACAAGAAACTTTATAAAGAAGAATAGTGCCAGACATTATTTGGTTCCTTAACTGGAATAGAAAAGAATGACGCTAAAGGTTGGATAAATGAACATACCTGCAGCTGCTCACGTATAGAAGGAACAAATCTATCTAAGCTATGAAGCTTTGATTTGCTAGATCCAACTTGTTTGGAATGAAAAACAGTATTTACATTCTTTATAAGGTTGATAAGCTCTTTAGATGATGTCAATATATTCATAACCTGTAGAATTTAAGTAGCGAATTAACAAACTGTTGAAGAAACAAGGAAACATATAAGATTCAGTACAAAGACAGCAAAACATTAACACAGTTGCCAAATTATACTGCACACGATTGCTAATAGCCTAATACATATATCTATCAAGTCTCAGAGCACATTCCAAATCCTAAGTCATCTTCGGTTATTATTTGCAAAACTTTTATACCAAAGAGATTATAGCAACAAAACTTATATTGATTTCCCAATAAGAAAAAAATAATAAATAAAAACTGATTAGCTAGTAAGGAAGCTAATTGTGACTGGTAACATTGGTTATATAATTAGTGACTTATAAAACAAGTTATTGTTGATTTGTGGTTTTCAAAATTCAAATAGTGGCATTTCCATTGCTAAATTTTCATCACAATTTACAAAAATAATAGTGGGAACATAAACATACCAAACAAAATTTAGTTATAGCCAGACAGGAAAAAGATACTGTTCAAGCTATTAATACTTACTAAATCAAATGCCACACTGTTGGTGTAAACATGCATTCAACACATGGCTTGACAGAAGTTAAGTCAAGATTTAATGTCCAAGATCAAGAACTCATAGTTCTCAGCAATCTTTGGTATAACATAAAAACTTTAAAGGATATGCACATGAAAATTGTAGTTTAGATAAGCCTATAAAGAGAGAAAAATAGATTCAGTTAGGAAACAAACCTTCAATACCATCTGGACAATTAATTCAGGATCAGTGTGAAGAAACTTGTGCGCAAACCCAATAAAATGCATAACCAACGAACTGTAGTACAGATAGTTCGACAACAAGTATCCTTGCCACAGAGAAGAATAACCACAATCTCGAGATTGAGAATCCTCCTTCCTTGCATTCTTAGTGGACCCATTTATAAGTGCATCAAACTCAGCAAAATCATCCAAGGTAATACTCCAAGGCTCCATATAACAAACCCAAACCGAAAACACCTCAGATGCATTCTTTTTTGAAGTCCCCATTGGACAAAACAAGAATGTCCTCAATATAAACCTGTACAATGGCCTTTGTATCCACACATTCCAAGAATCAGCAGCAGACACACAAGGCATCACAGACACCAAACCCCTTCTATTCACCCCACTATCAAACAAAACTGAAGGTGAATCTGGAAACATCCATTTCGGACTCCCACTACACTCCACATTAGTCACACACTGATTAGTAACCATAACTGAACTCGAATTCAAGTACTTAACAATCAACTTAACCAACTCTCCTAACCCACTTGTCGGCGGAATCTCCCTCGGAACCACAGACAACCGAGGTGGCACACCAAACCACTTGCATAAATTAACACTCAATGGCGAAAAATCATAGTCAATAAGCCAATAGTTCACAAACATGTCCACCAAAAACTCCGCACGCAATAAAACTGAACCATCATAACCACTCGTGTAATTCAAAAGAGAGCTACGATAAGGTAGTTGGTGCACATTTAGATCAATTATAGGCACAAATTCACATAAATATGCATATAATAACCGTAAATAAAGATTACACTCAACTTTCTGCTCTGTTCCACGCTTAACATTGCTTGAAAAACCCGGAATCAAATATGTCCAATTTTCTAATCTGAATTTCTCCTTTTTGGACCTTTTAGTTAAAAGATTATCAACATTGTTTTTATTATTTGCTCTGCATATTGGATAATAAGCAAACCAAAACATGTAATACTCGAAAACATTTAACTGAATCTGATACGTTGAACCTGAACTTTTAATTGAATCTTCTTTCACTTTACCTTTGAAAAGCGAGCACAAATTTGAGAGAATTTTAGCGTATTTCTCTGATGAGAGCATGAAGTAGGCCCATTCCGGTAATCTTTCCGTTGGGAAGACGAATTTGACCAGCGATTTCCGGTCAACGGCGAAAATAGAGTTGAAAACGATGCCGTTGGGGGAGAGGAGGTGGAAAACCCTAGAGGCGAAGTGAGGATCGTTGGAAGATGAAACGACGTCGATCCAGCTGGAACATTGGGGAGGTGACGTGGCGGAGGAGTCGTTAGTGAAGCCGAAGAGTTTGAGGATGAGAGATGGGAAGGCGATGGAGAAGAAGTGGCGGGACTGATCGGGTGAGTGCGAGTGCAGGAAGGTTTCGATGGAGGCGCAGGCGGAGTTGATTTGCTGCGGAGTGTTGGATGACATGATCTTGGAGGCGACGTCTTGTGATTGGGAAAGAGAATCAACGGTGTAGGAGTGAGGAATCATAGCTTTCAACGGTGTAGAATGTTATCGCGTTGGCTTTAGGCCTAAGGGGATTTTTTTTTTTGCAGAGCAGAACGAGAGAAGCCGAAAGAAGGTTTAAACGAGGGGGGCAAATGTGGCGCGTTTTGATGAGGGGGTACGTGGCGGCAAATTAAGGCCGATTGTGATTGGTGGTAGGGCCTAGGTTTTAAATGTTAAAATATTCCCGTTGATTAAAATGGGCGGGAAGAAGCTGGATTTGTGGAATGATGTAGGGTCTGGATCTTGCCACGTTATAATGATACAAAATATGAGTCTCAAAAATCGGATTATATTCTTTTGTTGTTCTAATTATACTTTTTGCAATTAATTATTATTTTAATAAAGATCCTTGATAGATCAATTAATTGAAACTAGTCACTCAAGAAGAATGAATTGGCCTGGTAAAAATTTATCCTATTTTAATGACCACATTGTTTATGTCAATGAAATACTTCAATGTATCAAGGGCCAAGACGGTAGCCTGATTAGTTGAGGAGAGAATTTCAAGAGGTATAATTAATCCGTTATTAAAATATAAATCTTGACTTATTTAATTTTTTATCTGAAATGAATAACATGAATTTGGAATTATCCCAATATTTATGTGAGGATTATAAGATTTACGCGTAAAATACAATTTAAAATGGTAGTTTTTTCTTACTATCATGGATATCCCATAGGTTTTTAAAATTAATCTTTTGGACCATCATAAATGACCGGAATTAATCAAAAGATGTCAAATTTACAATCTTAAGAAGAGTAAGACAAACTTTGCTAAGCTGATTCAACATACCTAAACTGGAACAATATGGGATTTTTACAGGAAAGCTTTGGCTACAACCACAAAAGGTGAATTTGAGCTATTGATAACCATTATGTGGGCTTTGTGGAATGCAAGAAATGAATTTCTATTCAGTCACCACACCTATAGCCCCTGTGAAATCCTGGCTAAGGCAGAATCTACGTTTATTGGGTTTCAGAGAATAGCCCACCAAAGAGGCAATAGTCCAGAAGCATCACTGTAAGCAATAGTCACCCGACACCAGCTGTTTGGAATCCTCCTCCAAAAGATTTCTACAAGTTAAATACTGATGCAGCGACAAGCATTGTCGAGAAAAAAGCTGGATTGAGAATCATTGTCAGAAATTGGAAAGGCGAGATAATGGCCGCAGGAATTCAAAACACAATGTTTTGTGGAGATGTGGAATATGCAGAAGCAGAAGCCATGTTTTTTGGTATTAAATTGGCTAAGGAAGTCGGGTTGACACCACTAATTGTGGAGTGTGATTCTAGACATGTGGTTAACATGGTCAATGACCGAGAAAATAGCCTGAAAGAAATTGCTTAGCTGATAGCAGAGAGTCAAGCTCTCGTAACATGGGGAAATCACTCTCAAACCAACCATGTGTCAAGAGTGTGTAATGAGAAAGCTCATAGACTAACTAAACTTGCTATCTCTAATTCTAACTGTTGTATTTGGCTGGAGGAAATTCTGGAATCTGTAAGCAACTTGCTATAATTTTTATCCAATGAATATCTACTTTTCAAAAAAAAAAGAGTAAGACCATTCACAAAGTTTCAGCCCGAACTGTTTCAAAATCCAAACTGGGTCCAGATGGTTATAAACGGCCCACAAAATTGAGTCTGTATTTCTGTTGACGGATTGGCAAGAGAAATGCCCACTTCAAAAGCCAATTTCAATTTGCTTGCAAAATGAGGATACAGATCTGGATTTCACTTTATGGATTCAGATTCTTATCCGGATCCATAAATAAATATACGAATTCAGATGCGGGTATTTTTTTTATGTGGATATCCGGACTCGTAAAAAAATCTAGATTTTTTATTCTTATTTTTAAATTATTTAATTCTAAATACTTAAAATAAAATAAAAACAATAGTGATTTAACATCTAAAAAAACATTTACAATTTAAAATTTAAAATTCATCCAAAATAATCAAAATCAAAATATAAAATTATAATAAAATCATAAATAAAAATAATTTTAATTATTTCATATTCATATCCAGATCTGGATATGGATCTTGAAAATACATATCTAGATTCGTATACATTTGATATCCCTAATTTGCAAGTCAACGATTTTTTAAGCATCTTTCGCCTCCAATAAGATAACAGACCAACCCCAAAGGATTGTTTCAGTGGTAAAACCTTTGGGGTTAACAGACCAGACCAACATACCAATATTTGATAAAATGAATGTGTCAATAACTTCACTTACAAGTCATGCATGAGCGGAACTGTATGTAATTTTGGGTGGCCTTGGCCACTCTCACATAAAAAAAAATCATATTTATGTGAATTTAAAATTTATCGCTACATATTTTAATATAATTTTATTATATTTTATAAAATTTTATGTTTTCTTCATTATAACCCTTGATTCGTAATATTCTCAATTGAGATTTGGACGTACATGTATCTTTCTCATAATTCAATTCGGCGGGCTACAAGGTGACCTTCTAAGACGCTTATTAGAATCTAGACAACAAATGTAGGAGTGAACGGAATGAAACTACACCTAATGCCGCCTACTATCAAGCGATCGAATCATCAGCGTTGAAGTTGTTGAAGCATGCATGCACGTAACTGGCAAACACATGGACCGAAAGTTGATGTGAATGGCAGCCAACCCTTGAAACAGCTATGAAGCAAGCTGTAAACGTGTCCAGCAAGTGCCAAACCGCATGGCACTGTTCACGCGGTTTTGGCACTATAAAATGGAGCTCTGAGGATCATTAATGGGCATCCCAAATTGAGTGAGAATAGAGAGTAAAGTGGTGTGAGAGTTTTTTTTGTAAAGTTTGGGTTATAAAGCTTTGTAATTCTTTTGTTTTTAATATAAAAGAAGAGTTTTCTCTCCAATCACCTCTATTATTGTGTGTTTTATCACAACAAGTGGTATCAGTAGCTAAGGTTACTCGGAGGGATCCCGAAACTCAGAAATAGAGGTTCAGTTCGGAAAGTCGGTTCCGACGAAAGTTGTCGAAAATCGATTTTGAGCATATCATCGGACTTTTCACGGCGAGACGAGCACGGTGGTATTTCTCGGTGATCAAACGGAGCCCGGACGAAGCCGCACGCGCAGGTCAGAAGCTTCTCCACGCGCCCCAGTCGCAGTCACGCCCTTCACGCGCGCTGAAGGTTGAAGACGATCCAGTCAACCGCTACGTGTCGCCCAGTCAGCGCCCAGTCAGCAACACGTCAACAGGTCATGCACAATCAGCAGCCCAGTAAGCAGTCCACGTCAGCAGACCAATCAGCAACCACATGTGCATCCAGTCAGCGCCACATGTCTGCCACGTCAGCAGAACTGCCACGTCAGCAATTTCCGGGTAAATTTCAGATAGGTCACTGAATTTTCTGGAAATTACATTATTGTCCCTGTACTTTTTGGAAATTGCATTTTAGTACATGAACTTTTTCGTAATTGTACTTTGGCCCCTGAACTTTTGGAAATTGCACTTTGACCCCTGTAATTTCTGAAATTTGTAATTTGGTCCATGTGTCGGATTTTGACAAACGAAGTGTCATTTCCACCATTTTTTACCATTCCGGACACAACGGTGAGGTCCGTTTTTTGAAATTCTGCTTAGAATTTTTATGATGGATGGGGGCAACAGAAAAAATGGTTTTGTTAACCAGTACCAATTATTTCACATGGAGATGAAGGATGAAATACCTTCTGTATGTGAAGGACTATGATGGATCGGTATTTCTGGAGTAGAAACCAGAAGGAATGACTGATGGAAAGTGGGCTAATCTTCACCAGAAAACATGCAGTAATATTCGTCAGTGGATCGACGATAGTATCGTCAACCATGTCAGTGAAGAAACAAATGCACGTGTCTTATGGGGAAAGCTGGATGAGCTTTTTCGAGCAAATACTGGAAACAACAAGCTGTACTACATTAAGAAGATGATGGGGTTGAAATACCAAGAAAGTACAGCTGTGGCGGACCATATCAACGATTTCCTCGGAATAATGAAATAACTGTCTGGATTGGGCATAGACTTCGGTGATGAGGTAAATGGCCTAATACTCCTTAATACGTTACCAGAATCATGGGAAACGTTCAGGAGTCAGCATGATGGAGAATGCACTATGGAGATGGAAAAGTCACTATGGAGATGGCGAAAACCAGGATCTTCGAGGAAGAAAATATGACGAGAATGCATGAGTCAGCATCAGCCTCAACCTCAGAAGCTCTAGTGACGGAGAAGAATACGAGAATGGGGAGGAGTAAAAGCCGAGGCCTACGGAGATCAGACAATAACCGAGGTAAGTCAAGAACTAGAGATATTGAGTGCTATCACTGCAAAAAGAAAGGTCATATGAAGCGGGATTGCTACAAACTGAAGAACGAGCAGTCCAAAAGAGATAGTGACTCTAACCAAGAAAGAGTTGCTACTACCACCGAGAAAACCTCCAAAGACTTCTGCATAATAGATGAAGAAGATGTTGTGAATCTTGCCAGCCACGAGACCAGTTGGTTGATAGATAGTGGCGCCTCCATACACGCCACATCTCGCATAGACTTCTTTTCATCTTACACACCAGGGGACTACGGTGCTGTAAGGATGGGGAATGACGGACAGTCCAAAGCCGTCGGTATTGGAGACATCTGCCTTGAAACAGAGAACGGGACAAGGCTAGTGTTGAAGGAGTCAAGCACATCCCAGACATCCGGTTAAACCAATCTCAACAGGCAAGCTGGATGATGAAGGTTTCTGCAGCACCTTTAGTGACGGCACCTGGAAGCTAACTAAAGGATCAATGATGGTGGCACGAGGTAAGAAAGACCCAACTATGTATTTGATGCATGCTAAGCTTTCCAATAGTAGCATAAATACAGTCAACATAAATGAGGCAGTCGAGCTATGGCATAAAAAGCTCGGTCACATGAGTCAAACGGGGATGAAGATACTACGCAGGATGAATGTTCTTCCTGAATTGAAGAACTCACACTTACGGAAGTGTGAACACTGCATGGCTGGAAAGCAGAACAAAGTGTCATTCCAGAGCTCCCCGCCTCAGAGGAAACCGGAGGTACTTGATCTCATACATTCAGATGTATGTGGTCCGATGCAGACACGAACACTTGGTGGGTCACTGTATTTTGTGACATTCATTGATGATCATTCAAGGAAGATCTGGGCATACACCTTGAAGAGAAAAGACCAAGTGTTGGGAGTGTTCAAGGAGTTTCACGCCCTGGTGGAGAGAGAAACCGGTAAGAAACTCAAATGCATCAGAACAGATAACGGTGGAGAATACAGAGGTCCGTTTGATCAGTACTGCAAGATGCAAGGAATCCGACATCAAACGAAACCTCTGAAGACACCTCAGCTGAATGGCCTAGCTGAGAGGATGAAAAAAACCTTGTGCGAAAGGGTCAGAAGCTTGCTGTCACAAGCCAAGCTGCCGAAGACATTTTGGGGGGAGGCACTCAACACAACAGTACATGTTTTGAACATGTCCCCAGCGATTGCACTGAAAGGTAATGTTCCTAACCAAGCCTGGACAGGAAAAGAAGTGTCATACGAACACTTACATGTCTTTGGGTGCAAAACATTTGTACACATCCCAAAGGACGAGAGATCCAAGCTTGATGCAAAGGCGCGACAATGTGTCTTTATTGGCTATGGTCAGAATGATTTCGGCTACAAATTGTATAATCCTGTGGAGAAAAAGATTGTCAGAAGCCGAGATGTTGTCTTTGTTGAAGACCAGACCATAGAAGATATCCGAAAGGAATTGAAGACAATGCCCCAGCAATACAGAAATGTGAATCCAGAACCTCATACACCGGTGCCAGTACGAGTTGAAGATGAGTTTCCCAGACATGAGGGTACAGGCGATGAAGCTCCCAGAAATGATGATCATGATCAACCACCAGTACCAGAAGCTACACCAACAGTTCCACAGAGAAGGTCTGACAGAGAGAGACGACCTTCAACCAAATACTCTGCATATGAGTATGTGATGCTTACTGACGGGGGAGAACCCGACCTTCAACCAAATACTCTGCATATGAGTATGTGATGCTTACTGACGGGGGAGAACCCGAGAGCTACAAAGAGGCTGTGGAAACAGAAGACAAAGAAAAGTGAGAGGAAGCCATGCAAGATGAGATGAAATCTTTCCATGACAATCACACTTTTGAGTTGGTGAAATTGCCAAGAGGCAAACGGGATTTGAAGAACAAATGGGTGTACATAGTGAAGCAACATGAGCATATTTCACAACCCCAGTACAAAGCCAGATTAGTTGTCAAGGGATTCAATCAGAGGAAATACATTGACTTCGATGAAATCTTCTCTCCAGTTGTGAAGATGTCATCCATCGGAGTGGTACTCAGCTTAGCAGCAAGCCTCGAGCTGGAAGTTGAACAGATGGATGTCAAGACCGTATTTCTTCACGGAGATCTGGAAGAAGAAATTTACATGGAGCAACCAGAAGGCTTCAGAGTCAGCGGGAAAGAGGACTATGTGTGCAGACTCAGGTGAAACAGGCACCGAGACAGTGGTACATGAAGTTTGAGTCAGTTATGGGGGAGCAGGGATACAAGAAGACCACTTCAGACCATTGTGTTTTCGTTCAGAAATTTTCTGACGATGACTTTATCATCTTACTGCTATACGTAGATGATATGTTGATAGTTGGTCGGAATCAATCGAGAATTGATAATTTGAAGCAGCAACTGAGTAAGTCTTTTGAGATGAAAGACTTGGGGCCAGCTAAACAGATTCTTGGCATCAGGATCGGTCGTGATCGGAAAGTCAGGAGATTATACTTGTCACAGGAGGAGTACATCGAAAAGGTACTTCAGAGATTCCAGATGGACAAGGCTAAAGCGGTTAGCACTCCTCTTGCTACCCACTTTAGATTGAGTACACAATAGAGTCCCTCTACTGAGACAGAGAATGAGGAAATGAAACAGGTTCCATACACCTCAGCAGTGTGAAGTCTAATGTATGCCATGGTGTGCACGAAGCCAGACTTAGCACACACAGTTGGATTGGTCAGCCGGTTTATGTCAAACCCAGGACGGGAACACTGGAATGCTATCAAATGGATCATGCGGTATCTTCGAGGCACATCCAAAATGAGGCTATGTTTTGGAAGCAGTGAACCAGTGTTGATAGGCTACACCGATTCTGATATGGCAGGAGATGTGGATACCCGTAAGTCTACTTCGGGATATCTGATTACTCTCTCAGGAGGGGCTGTGACATGGCAGTCTAGGTTGCAGAGATGTGTTGCACTTTCTACAACAGATGCAGAATTCATTTGTAGGCATTGTATTTTGCATGTGAAACCCGATGATGAGCCTCATTTGGAGGCACTATCTTTTAAGTCGCGGAAATCGCGGGAAACGGACGTCGGAAGGGAAGAGTCAAGAATTGACGGTTTTGTCGGATTTAGTTCACGTGTTTAGCTTCGGGTTCGCTGTTGGATCTCCGTTTTAAAACTTAACCTTAGCCCAAGCCCATTAAATCACATCCAATAACATTTAAAATATATGTCACAAATTAAATACAAATTAAATTAAATTGAATTAAAACCAATTAAAATCCATTGAAACCAATTAAACTAAAATAAAATTAAATTAAAATAATTGAAATTAAAATAACCAATTGAATTAATTAATAAACAAATTAAAAACAAATTAAACATTTACCAATTAAATAATAAGATAATAATTAAAATGATTAAATAAAACAAATGAAATCTCAATAATCACCTACCAAAATAATAAAAATACTTACCCAAATTAAAGAAATTGCATGCCTAATTAAAATCAATCAACAAATATTGCCTAATTAAAAATATTATTCCTAACTTAAAATATTATATGCCTAATCAACACAAACTAAATATTCAACCTTCCTAATTCACCAAATTTTGTCCCCCCAATCAATCAAATCCTTTCCTTGTTTGACACCAAATCCATGCAAACCCTACCCTCTCACTATAAATATAACACTAAACTAAACCCTAAAGGGGAGGACAAGACACGGCCAAAACAAACAACACACAAGAATAAAACCCTAATAAGCTCTCTCCTCCATCTACACTATTCACAGCTCCTCCCTCATTCACAAATACACGGCCAAACAAACAACACACCAAAACAAACCCCCCTCTCATTCACACTCTCACTCGGCCACCACTCACGGCAACTTGAAAACAAAATGAATAAACCCTAGACTGCCTACTGAAACACATAGCCCTCTTACGCCACTCAGCCAATTCACGTAGCAACCCTACGCCTAACGCACCACTCAATATGCCTCAACAGCCCCTCACTTAAACCCTAAATAAAAACCTCAACCGCCACCTTCAAAGCCTTCAAAACAGCCTGCCCCACGCACAATAGCACACTGCCACACGCCCTCATGTAATCCTTCAATCCATGACATTTACGTCCCTGCCCATGCAGCCCTCTTCAAGCCCTCCAACTCACGCCATTTACGTCCCTGACATTGCCTCCTCACAGATCAAACACACACACGCCCCTTGCCTCAATACCTTCACGCCACAAACAACCTAAACTGCCCACCTCTTCACTGCCCTCACCACTTCAATCAACTGCCCCTAAAGCACCTACCATGACCCATTCAGCCCTCACGTGAAGCCCACAACGCCACCTAGCCTTCAGTACACTCACGTCCTTCCACACAGCCACGTTCACGTCCCCACTTCACTGCCTGCTCACGCCCTTCCCATTAGCTACCTTAACCTCACGCAAGATGCCACCTTGCTCCTTCAATCAGCCACATAACCTTCATCACGCCTGACCAACCTTCCTTCACTCACACAGACCATTCAGCACTAACGCCACTTGCCTCACCAGCCCTCCTTCTGCTCAGCAAAATCACGCCCAAACAGCCACAAACCTGCCCTCTATATCACCTCAAAACAGCCCCCAAACAGTGAACAAACACACCTGAACAGTGACCAGAAAACTGCAAGGAAATAGCAGCAAAACGGAGTGAAAACAGCGGGGAAAACAGTGGAACAACAAGTTAAGACACTAAACAAGTGAACCAGAAAAGTTGCGGAGTGATAGCCCTTCCGACGGTTGTAAACGCGAGTCCGGAAAATGACTTAAAAGGTTAGACCTGAGGGTACCTTTCACACTTTTTTTATTTGATTTTATTGATTCTTTTAATTGTGTTTTAATCATTTATTGAATATTGCTTGCATGTGAGGTGTGTTGTGGCCATTGATTAAAACGGAAAATACGTCGTCTCTCGTGGTATATAGGATGGAAACCCAGACGTAAATTCCGTAGCCGATTCCGAATGGACGGTAGTGCGGTCTGTACTTGGGATACAACTCCACGTACCACTTGAGTAAATGGCGTATATTTCGCTTTATGTTATTTTGATTATTCGCACTTTATTATTCCGTCTTTTAATTTCCGCATGTTATTTATTTATGTTATGATGCGATCGAGCGCATGGGCTTAGTAAGTGGAATGAAAGATCCCCTATGGGGAAGGGTTAAAGCCCTTTACCACGATGCTTTGCCGCGCCGGTTGATGTGTGTTCGGTTGAATGCAAGACACGTTCAATCGGACATACTAAGTTTGATATGATTGTCTTTATTTTTGTATGCATGATGCGATCGAGCGCATGGGCTTAGTGAGTTAGTCCAAAGGTCCCCTCCTTGAGAGACGAAGAGCCTAAAAGGCCACCTTGTGACACTACTTCGCCGCGCCGGACGAAGTGTGTTTGGGTTGAATGTACGTTCAATCGGGCATACGAAGTCCTACACTTTTATTGTCTTTATTTCATGTATTGTGATGTGACGCGCATGGGCTTAGAATGTTGGTCTAAAGGTCCTCTCTTTGAGAGACAAAGAGCCCCAAAAGGCCACCTTTACGGCAGTACTTCGCCGCGCCCCCCTTTATTTTGTTGTTTAGTATGACGTCTTCTTACATGACCATGCATCATATCACATTGCGCATGGGCTTAGTATGTTGGTCTAAAGGTCCTCTCTTTGAGAGACAAAGAGCCTAAAAGGCCACCTTTACGGCAGTACTTTGCCGCGCCTATTTTATTTAGTCATTCGCTTCATAATGTCTTTTTGAAAATTCATGCATCATATTGCATTGCGCATGGGCTTATCAAGTGAGATCAAGGGTCCTCCACTTTGAGGGATGAAAATGCTTAAAAGCTACCTTTGCTACAATGATTTGTCGCGCCCCTCAATCTGTTGTTATGTACGAGAAGTCATATATTCATATGTTCATGTATGTGTCATGTTGTTTACTGCATTTTGGAGGTCACTGCTGTAACCCGTTCGAACGCGTTCCGAAACGCCGCACGAACGCATGTTTTCTGTCTGGTCCCGTTCGAACGCGTTATCAAACGCTATACGGACGCGAACCTTCTGTTTACCGTTCGAACGCGTTTACGAACGCTACACGAACGCGAATACACTGAATTGAGTTATTTTCATCATATGTGCGTCTATGCCTATATCTATCTTCTTTTGCACCATGTCATAGCATGCTCACTTTAATGCCTAATTGCATCCCTAAGCGTCTTTTTGCATTATGTACTTAGTCGACCCTTTTATTTGTGCATGGAAATATGATGGCTATTTGTTTATGGTATGTCTATGAAATCACATGTTCACCATCATTTGATTCGCCTTTATGTGTGCTTGTGTGGTTAGTATGTGCTTACGTTTTCATGAATACAACATGCCAATGAAATTGTCTGTTTGTTGATTTAATGTACTTCTAAGCATGCAATCTTATATGTGAAATACATGTATGTTTAGGCGCATATTTTATCTTATAAATGTGAATTTAGAAGCATGATACCCTTAGAAATAAGTGTTACTTCAGCTTGTTTAAATTATTATATAAATCCTTTCATTACAAGTGACATGAGTAAGGGACCATTCCGAACCCAACGGTTTGAGGTCTTCCCTTGCGAGGGGTGAGTGCGGCCTTAAATCTCATTTTCCCGGTTCACACCGGGTGGCGACTCCATTATTCTCCGGTTTAGTCCCCCGTGGCTACTCCGTACTCCCGACCGGGCCGCGAGCCCGGGAAGCATGCGTCGCCCAGATTAGCTGCGTTCCCACAGTCTGGCGACTCCACTGGGGATAGAGAATCGGCCCCGAATATTGTCTTGTAATGATTGGATTTATGTTTTAATTGACCGTGTCTATAGTGGATAAAGTGAGGGTTTAATCAAAGGCATTTTTAGGCTAGGTAATTGTTTGGTGTCTTCCTTCATTCACTACCTTTCTAGAAGGAAAAGCTGTGAAGGCACCTAGATAGCCATCTACTCGTAGCCTATTGTGATGGACTAATTTGGAGGACTCGTTGTTTATTCCTGACAACAAGCGATAAGAGCCTAAGAGGCTTGGGTATTTAAGTGAGCCTCGCTCCACCTTCCCTCTGGGAGATACAACGGGAAATCCATTTGACAGTCCGTCACACACCATAGCTCATTGGCACGTACCTTAGTGTATAAAAAGTGGTGCGCTCACTTGGTTGCTCGAACCCTTGAGTGGGGAGACCTAGTGGTGGGCCATCCTTCGCCGGTGAGAGCCTTTGTCTATACTCTTACTAACCCCCCTATAGACGGAGTTGGCTAAAGTAACAATTATTTCCTTGAGTATGTGCTTGTGGACCATCCTCATTTGGATGCAGTTGGACTATTGTCAGAAATGCGGGCTTGCCGGGCCATTTAAACTGGGGCAAGTTCGCACCTTATGACTATTAGGCCAAAAGCTTCTGAAATGTTGATGGGCCACTTTGTAAAAATTATTATGTCATGTTTGCATCATCTTTCTTGTGTTTGGGAACATCGTTGTTTGGATCCATTTGGACCATTAATCATGAGATATGGGCTTGTTGGGCCATTTAAACTGGGACAAGGACACATCTTATGACGATTGGGCCAAAAGGCTTCTAAATTACAATGGGCCATTTTATGATTGTGTTCGGAATTTTATCATTTGGATTTAGTTGGGCTCTTTGCCATAAGACATGAACTCGTTGGGCCATTTAAACTGGGACGGGTTCACTCTTATGACAGTTGTCCCAAAAGCTTCTAAAATGATAATAGGCCGATTTGTTTGAGAATTTTATTTGATTTAATATATGTTATATACTTCTTATGCACATCATGCATACATACATCATGTTAACCCTTGTGTTCTGAAAGCCATCATAGATTCCCGTTGGGTTAGAAAAAAGGGAAGACTCACCAAAATACCGAGAACAGACATGAGTGAATCAGATACTGAGGTATCCCGGATAGATCAGTTGGAAAATGGCTTCGCCAAGATTACTGAACAGTTGCAAGCCTTGACTACTGCCATGACAAATATGGCTGTGCCCCGTGCCGGGGGAGATTCTGAGAATGTAAGGCGTGAGGAGCCTCCGAATGGGTTAGGGGATGATGTCCCCACTTTTGATGATGACATGGCAGAATATGCAACAGGCAGAGTGATGGGTCTCAGGCAGAATTTCAGAAGCTTCGGGATCAGGTTGAAACAGTTACCCGTAAAATGAGGGGTAAAAATGAAGAGTTGTTAGATTATGAGGCAATGACGTTCGGAGAACAGCTGCCAGCTCAGTTTAAAATGCCGGACATGGCCAAGTTTAATGGGAACGGAGACCCGAGGGTCCATCTGCAGCAATATGTCTCAGTCATGAGTTCAATGGGCCTATCACAGCGCCAAGTCCAAAAGATGTTTGGGATGTCACTCGAGGGGGCACCTGTGGTTTGGTATCATAGCCTTGAAAAGAATGTTAAGGAAGATTGGAAGGAACTAGCTGATGCTTTTCTGAAGCAGTATGTTACAGACTTGGAGATTGACTTGTCACTCCGTGATTTGGAGAACACTAAGCAGAAGCCGAAAGAAAGCTTCAAGGAGTATGTAGACCGCTGGAGAAGCCAGCTTCTGAAAATGCAGACTCGGCCCTCTGAGAAGGACCAAATCAAAATGATCATCAAGGGCACCAAGCCCTCTATTTATAGTAAGCCGAGGAGGATGACTTCGATGATTTCTGATTTTCGGCAGTTGAGGGAAACTGTCATGGATATTGAGGAAGAGGAGGCTGAAAACAGAAAGTCCTATGGCCAGAATAGGCGGACTTTTGGGGGGTATTCTGAGACTAAGCCCGCTACTGTCGAGGTTGCTGCGCCATCAGGAACCGGCAATTCTCCAACCTTGGTAGACCTTTGTCGAAGGTATTTGAAAAGTTACAGGGACAAGGAATCTTGAAACCCTTAGAAGGCAAGCCACTTCCGCACCCCCCACCACCACACATAAATGTGGACCTTTATTGTCACTTCCACCAGTTACATGGCCATGACACCGACAACTGCACCCGCCTCAGGCATGAAATTCAAGATCTCATAGATTCCCATAAAATACCCAACCCATGAAAAGAAGCCATCAACCATCAAGCTTCTTACATGGATGACAGTGAAGAACCATGGGCCGAGGAAGAAGGCAGTGCTGCGGGTGATGGAGATGTTCCTCCTAGTCTATTTGATCCAGTTTTTTTTATGACATTGATTTTGTTACTTGTTCGAACTCTTTTCCTCAACAATAATAAAGACGTTCATTTCGCTAAAACTCTTCTGCAATATGAGTATATTTGAGAAAAGTATTCAACCTTGGTACTATGGAATCCAGTGATGAACACGGGGAACCTTCGCAATAAGCAAACAGAAAAGATAAGATAGACATTCAGAAATTGGGAAATATGGGCAATGAAACTATCAGACTTGGAAGGGAATTAGTTCACCGAGCCGATCAACATAGACAGACTGAAGCAGTGGTTTGCCTGAGGAAAAGAAGACTAAGCAGTCACCAAGAGGATTGATGGAAGACCTAACCCAACGGGATAGGAAGATGCATGCATACACGTAACATATTCGCATCCTTTTTGTGTTTGTTCTGTTTTGTAATAACAGGTTTCAAAGGAGAAAAAGAGAAAAGCGTCAAATACAAGCCAACCAGAAGCAGTAACAGTACAATATTAGCAGTTTTCGAGAATGAATCGCAGAGGGTCGAGGCCCGAATCAGTATCAGTTTTGGGGATAAGTCCCAGGGTCAAGGCCCACATCAACAGAATTTTGGAATGAATCCAGGGCCGAGGCCCATATCAGCAGTATCCGTCTCGGGGCGAGGCCCATATCGGAAGCAGTTAGGGCCGAGGCCCACATCAGATCAGCATTGCCGGGTATGGCATTCTGGGGGCGAGGCCCGCATCACATCAGATCAGTTTCACCGAGAATGGCACTCCGATAATGGAGATATAGTCCGGAATGGACAGCTCGAGAATGAGCGCCGAGAATGGCACTCCGAGAATGGAGATATAGTCCGGGAATGGACAGCTCGAGAATGAGCACGCCGTGAATGGCACTCCGGGAATGGAGATTTAGTCCGGGAATGGACAGTCCGGGAATGGACAGCTCGGGAATGAGCACGCCGGGAATGGCACTCCGGGAATGGAGATCGGTTCGGGAATGGACACAACACGGTGACAGTTCGGGAATGGACTTCATCACATCATATCACAACAACACTCCGGGAATGGAGATTGGTTCGGGAATGGACCACAACACGGTGACAGTTCGGGAATGGACTTCATCACATCACATCACAAAACACTCCGGGAATGGAGATCGGTTCGGGAATGGACCACAACGGTGACAGTTCGGGAATGGACTTCATCACATCACATCACAACAACACTCCGGGAATGGAGATCGGTTCGGGAATGGACCACAACGGTGACGGTTCGGGAATGGACCTCATCACATCACAGCAACTCAGGGAATGGAGATCGGTTCGGGAATGGACCACAACACGGTGACGGTTCGGGAATGGACCTCATCACATCACAGCAACACTCCGGGAATGGAGATCGGTTCGGGAATGGACCACAACACGGTGACGGTTCGGGAATGGACCTCATCACATCACAGCAACACTCCGGGAATGGAGATCGGTTCGGGAATGGACCACAACACGGTGACGGTTCGGGAATGGACCTCATCACATCACAACAACGGTTCAGGAATAGACCAGAGGTCGAAGCACCTCAACATAACATCAACTCAAATCAACACGGCAAGTCAAGTGGCAGCTGGCGAGCCAGGTAAGTAAAAATGCATTGCACGTACTTTGATAGAATTGTCATTGTCACACACTGCACAAGTCCCATCAAAGTGGGGGCGACTGTAGGCATTGCATTTTTGTATAACACCCGATGAGGAGTCTTATATGGAGACAACTCCCTCTTAGTCATGAAAGCCGCGGGAAAAGAACGTTGGAAGGGTAAAGTTGGAAAATATAATTTTTGATGGATTTACCCGAGTTGTTTCGCTTCGGTTGCTTGTTATACCTCCGTTTCTAAGCTCACCTTAGGCCCAAAACTCCCATAGACCACATACCTAACCCAAACCAAGCCCAAATACCCAAGTCAACCCAAGTCAACCCAAGTCAAACCAAGTCAAACCAAACCTATGCCCATTGGACATGATTCACGCCCATTGCCCTCTATTTAGGTAATTGTACATTAATCACATGTTAAATCTTGTTAAATCCTTACCTAAATAAAAGAAATCAAATAAAATCATTACCAAATCGAATCCAATCCCAAATCCTAATTAGGAGATGCATTCCTTATTAGAAACCAATTAGGAGATTCCTTCCTAATCTAAAAAGGAAAGCCTTTTCCCTTTGTCTATAAAAAGAGACCTTTGCCCCCATACACAACCCTAGCTCATACACATCCCTCAAGCAAGTTGTGAAGCCCTCTTTGCACGTCCAAAGCCCCTCCAAGAACCCTCATTGCCGCATCCCAGAAGAAAAATCCATCCCAAGGCCGCATATCACCATCCACCACCCTTCACCAAGACAACTCACGACCAAGCCCTTTTCTTAGCCCTCCTTAGCCGACTTCCAGCCACCATTCACAGCCCTAAAACACCCTAAAATAAACCTTATTTCCAGCCCCTGAAGTGCCGCAAAAAGCAGCCCCAAAGCAGCCCCAAAGTAGCGCCAAAACAGCCCCTGAAAACGGCTTCACTGCACCAGTGAACTGCTGTGTTTTAGCCGCTGTTCTGGTTAGGTTCCTTGCGTC
Source organism: Zanthoxylum bungeanum (assembly GCA_019454045.1). Lineage (NCBI taxonomy): Eukaryota > Viridiplantae > Streptophyta > Magnoliopsida > Sapindales > Rutaceae > Zanthoxylum > Zanthoxylum bungeanum. The sequence continues at coordinate 103,298 of SKCR01022761.1, forward strand.
CTTAGCCCATCAAAACAGCCCTAAAATCATCTAGAAATCATCCCAAAAATCCCCAAAACGTTTCCCCAAGAAATCTTTACAAACGCACCTCCCGAGACCACCAAAATCACCCAAAACAGTCCACTAAACGCCCGAATCAGTGACCTGAAACGCAGCGACCAAACGGCGGTGAAACGGAGATAAAACAGCAGCCCAAGCATCAAAACAACAAGGGAAAACAGTGAGCAAACGATTTGGAAAGGTTTCGGATCATTCGCCCTTCCAGCGGACTTGGAACGCGCTTCCAAAGATCGACAAAAGAGGTTAGACCTGAGGGTACCTTTTACCTATCTTCTTTATTCTTTATTTTATTTTACTTTGATATATAATTGCATGAGAGTCGTTTGAGGCATGATTTGATTGTTGGATGGGCGAGACATGTGTTCCCTTTTGTGGTATATAGGATGGAAACCCGGACGTAAATTCCGTAGCCGAATCCGAATGGACGGTAGTGCGGTTTGTACTCGGGATACAACGCCACGTACTACTTAAGAGACATATGTTTTGTCCAATCCAAACTTGTATTTGAGCATGTTATAGTCTTTAGGTTATTTGTTTATTATTTGAAGCATGGTTTAATTTAATTTTGTTTTATTTGTTAAAGCATGTTTAGGTTGTTCACTATGCATGTTCTTAGTTTATGATGCGTTGGGTAATGATTCGTACATGTTGATTTAATGGTTTAATATGCTTGTTGTGTTACATTGCGTGGAATTATTTGGTTGAAAGCATGTTAGATTTAAGTACCATTGAGCATGATTATTGGATAGATGCGGTTGATTTAGTGCACAAATTATATCATCACAATGACATAAGTAAGGGACCATTCCGAACCCAACGGTTTGAGGTCTTCCCTTGCGAGGGGTGAGTGCGGCCTTAAATCTTTGTCCCGGTTCACACCGGGTGGCGACTCCATGTTATTTCGTACTTCCCAACTAGGCCGCGAGCCTAGAAACAGCGTCGCCCAGGTTCTGTTGTCTACATCATTGCAGTGACAGAGGCTTGCAAAGAATTGTTGTGGATGAAGACATTCGTCCAGGAAATGGGTTTCAAGCAGGAGAGTACATTTTGTACTGTGATAGCCAGAGTGATATCTATCTCGGTAAAAATTCCACATTTCATTCGAGGTCAAAACATATTGATGTGAGGTATCACTGGATACGGGACGTCCTGAGCTCAAGGCTGTTAGAACTCATGAAAATTCACACCGACGACAACAGTGCCGATATGTTCACCAAGGTTTTACCGAAGGAGAAGCTTGAAATCTGTCGTGCCATAGCCGGGATGACAAAACTCTCCACATAGTCACAGTGGGGAGATACAGAGAACTACGATTGGCTTGATCCCAACTCAGGGTACGTAGGCAGTCATACAGATGCAGCCAAGGGATGATCCTTTTAGAGGATCCGCTTTGGATGATTGATGGTCGGCTCAGATTTTGAGGAAATCTTCACCGAGGGGGAGATTTGTTGAAGCATGCATGCACGTAGCTGGCAAACACAAGGACCGAAAGTTGATGTGAATGGCAGCCAACCCTTGAAACAGCTATGAAGCAAGCTGTAAACGTGTCCAACAAGTGCCAAACTGTGTGGCACTGTTCACGCGGTTTTGGCACTATAAAATGGAGCTCTGAGGATCATTAATGGGCATCCCAAATTGAGTGAGAATAGAGAGTAAAATGGTGTGAGAGTTTTTTGTAAAGCTTGGGTTATAAAGCTTTGTAATTCTTTTGTTTGTAATATAAAAGAAGAATTTTCTCTCCAATCACCTCTATTATTGTGTGTTTTATCACAACAAGTTAGTTGTTCCAGGGTGGCTAATGGTTTTCCCATTCAAAAACATTTTATACATTGGCGAATTAGGTCAATGTACGGAAAGATAGGGATTCGAATCCCCGATAAATAAAAGTATAAATAGCAGTTCCAATGTTATGTCTTGAACCACCCAGTCCTCTCGTATTAGGAAAAAGGTCCCCACCATGTGATGTTCTTGAATTAACTTGTGCAGCGCTGGCTTCCACTGCCTATGCAGCTACTTCTTCAAACTAAAGGGGATGATCAATTCAATGGAAAGGCAAAGTAGAATCGACCAAGCTACAATCTATCATCGTCACTTTTGGCAGTGTCGTCCATTTCATCCGACCTAGACGGGGCATTAGTTTAAAACATGAGAGGTTTTGACTGCAGGTTGTCGTGAATGGGCCGGTAGCTTTGTCTAAGGCCCATGAAAGTCCCCGGGCCACTTTCCACAAGGATGCGGCATTCCGCAAAGATTGACCTATGGATCTGAAATTCCTCTCGCAGTCGACTCGAGCGGCTGAGACACGTGTGGGTCCGTTGAATTTCAGTATATGGCTTGGCAATGGCATTTTCCTTTGAGTATTACATTGGTAGTCTCCTCCACACGACCCTGTTTGCGATAGCTGAGCGTATGGTGTTTCCGCGAGTGAGGCTGCTTCAATAGGCACGTTGAATTCATTTCTCTTTTACACGTAGCGTGGCTTGATGGAGGATATTTTTAAGCATTGAATGGCTTTAGTTGTAAACAACTTGCAATCTTTTGAAGCCTACACGTTTGCTCATGGGCTAGGCTTGGGTGTTTTAGTTATGTGTGGACAGTGTTTGAAGGGTTGTGGCCTTAAAATAAGCAATGTGGGATTTACGCTGAGTTTTGTTTTATATTTGGATGTAGTGAGGAGTTGATGAACACCTTGTCGTATGGAGAAAATGACTATCCTCTTATGTCATTTGAATGAGGTATCAATCATCCCATGCAGTTTGAAGTTGTTGGCAATCTATTCTGTCATATAAGTAATTGGGCTATGCTTTATCTAATGGTACCTCGGTCAAATTAAGTCTTCTTCCATCTCATGTCGAATGGGAATTCAATCAAGTGTCAAGCCTCATACGTGGAGTGTCGAGTGGGATCTTCACTAAATACTAAACAATCATATAGTGTCAATTTTGACTAGCTATATATAGTATTGTCAATTGGGACATCCTCCACGACACACTAATGTTGAGTGGGACACCCCTAACAAGTCCTACGCCGTATCGTAAATGTCGATTGAGACATCTTTATCAATTACTAGGTTGTAAATTTTAGTGTCGACTGGGACACCATTGCAAGTCTCATACTATAAATGGTAATGCCAACTATGACATCTATTACAAGTCCCAAGCCACATATTGATGTCAATTGGGACACCCATAACAATTTTAAAGCTATATGGTGTAGTAACGACTGTGACATCCATAACAAGTCCCAAACTATGACACCTATTATAAGTCCCACATTTTACTAATGTCGACTGAGACATTCTTAAAAAGTGCAAGCCATACCTGGTGATGTCGGCCGGGATGTCCACGCCAAGTCTTCATTCGGGTATTGTCACTGAGAGATCCTCCCCATGCCAAACACATCGCTTCATCATGTGAGGTAAGTGGTAGAAAATATATTTCCATTGAAGGGAGACTCTTTGCTCATGTAGGAGACGACAATCCTCTTTCGTAGTCTGAAGGGGATGATATTCTATCCATGCCATTTAGATCAGATGGTAACCGCCCCAAGTAGTCTCGAATATATGTCAACCTTAGAGATTTCTTCTTGGTTGATTGGGTATGTCGAGAATTATGTGGGTATTATCTTGTCGACTGGTAGAAGTGTGTAGAATGATCTAAGTGTTGGTTCACTGGTAGTTTGGCACTGGGTTGGCTAGAGAGAATCATTATTTCGAACTCTTGTATTTCCTTTCGCATGGAGGAGTGTCTTGTTGTGATCAGTCGGCTGAAGAATCATGGTGGCTTTTCTGGTGATTAAGTGGATGGTTGTTTGATGGTGGATTTCCACTCGCCATATTCTTGAATGTTCCTAATAGATTGGATCAGATGATAGGATTGTTGGGATGACCCGTAGCCTCGGGCCTTTGGGGGAAGAAATGTGCTCTAATGCTTGTAATTATCCTTGGAAGATGGCTAATTTGGTGATCATAAGATTTGGAGTCTTGCTCGTTGGGTGACGCCATATAAGTATGGGTGTTTGAAAGGATCGTAGATGAAGAGATCTTTGTATGCTATGAATCGCTAGGGCGCAATGGTGGGCGCCAAATTGTGGACGTTGGATTTCGTCTGAGGTCCACAATCGAGAATTTGTAGGTTGGGGGTACTAGTAATCTTGCAAAACAAAGGTAGAGTGAGCGGGAGTAGACTACCCACCGGTGTGGTGGGTGCCGGGGGCACTCCGACGCTCAAGTCAGTGACAGAAATGTGATGCTAACAAGGTAGAAAGATGAGTAAGGTCAGGTATTACCTTGATCCCCGTGAGCTGCCATGTGGGCGGTAGGTGGGAGGTGCTGTGAGCTATGGAGAGAGTATCCTTAAGCTGTGAGTATGAGAGCTAGAAGTTGAATCCTCCATGTTTCTTATAGACATTCTTCGCTTATATACATGCCTTTGAGGGAACGTGTGCATTTACTGCTCTTTGATTGCTTGTCCGTTGGGCGTTGATAACGGTTGACTTCATGAGGGGGGTTTATAGCGTTTGCCCGTTGTAGGCTGGCAACGATTGCGTTTATGAATGGTGTTTATGAACTTAGGCGTTACGTGAGCTGGCCTTTGGATGGTCATTCGATTACATGTGTTGGTGGTCATTGGGCCTGGGCCGACATTATGTCTTTGGGGTTTGATTAGAGGGCATCGGGGGTGCGTTCAGTAGTGGTCCTGGAGAAAAAGGTCGAAATTGCCCTCGGACCAAATTTGGCCCGTACAGTTTGTCTCTTACTCTCTAAGTCAATGAGTCCTTGGCTTGGAGAGTACTTGACGAGTGTGTCGCCTGAAACGATGTGAGGTAAATTTTTCCATGTTCGATGTGCATGTCATATTTTGAATTTATGTATATAAGATGGTTTGAAATCTTTAAACTCTCATATTGCACCTATTAAAAAAGTAATTAATTTAATTTGTTCGTATTATAAAATTAGAAGAGAATTGTATATTTTTTGTTAGCAAAATGGTATTAGGCCAAAAAAATTCGGCTGTGATGTTCAAACTCGTTGGAATTCTACTTATTTTTACTAAATGAAAGTTTTGAACATAAAAATTTATTATATTCATTTGTTGCTCACTATCAATATGATGTAGTTTTATATCTTAGTCATTGGGAAGTTTGTTTAAAGAATTTAGATATTTTAAAAGTTTTTAATAATGCTGCGAATATTTTAAGTGGTGTTTATTATCCAACTTCAAATTTTTTTCTCTTTACAAGTCTTAACATTGTTGAGGTTTTAGTCGAACCTAATAACAGTAGTAATGAATTTGATGATGTTTTTGATGATCTTAACAACGAATTTGATGGTCCAAATAATATTTTTGATAATCTTTCAAATGCAATTAAAAAATGTATTGCATTAATGAGGTCAAAATGACTTAATTATTAAAGAGACATGACATTACTTTATCTTGTTGCTTTTGTTTTTGATCCAATGTTTAAAATTGAAGATTTGGAAGATATTTTACAAAATTATTGTGCTTTATTAGGTGAAAGAACTGTGATTGTTTCTACAATTATTGATAATGTTAGGAGAAATTTATTTGATTTATACAATGATTATGTTATTAGATATAATATTCAAATAGTTGATACTACACAATCACGAATGCACCAATTGAACAATCAAAGCTTTTTACTGGTAGAAGTTGGTTAATGCATAAAAGTAAAAAATAAAAGTCCACCAATACCACCACTAATAATTCAGAAATTAATGCATATCTAACGAAAATTTTTGAGTTTCCCCTGAGTGCTTTTATAGGTGAGCAATTTCTTATCTTTGATTAGTGGCAAAAACATTAAGGATTGTTTTTAGTCTTGACCGTGATTGCAAGGGAAGTATTAGCAATACTAGAATTTGTTGGGGTTTTAAGGGGGAATATCGGTAACGCAGCGGAATAGTGAAAAATCAAAATTTTCCGATTTCAAAACTTTTTCTCGGATCAATCAAATAAACTTATTTATTTAATTATCCAATTATCAAATTCTGAAAAATTACACAAGAGATCAAATTTCTTGGTAATTACCAAATTGCCCCAAAACTTTATAAATTGATCATTTTAGTCCAAAAGTTGTCAAATACAATTTTGGATGATTCTAAATCATTTCTAAAATGTTTTTCAACACATCTAATGCATCAAAATCAGATTTCATATAAATCCCCAATTTTTCTGAAATTGCCGAGAGCACCCCCAATTTTCAGTTTTTTGTAATTTGGTCCTTTTGTTCAAAAACAAGCCAAGATCAAATCCAATTAACCCAAAATTTTACATGCATCATATTCATACCATAATACATCACATATATGAAAAGCCCCAAATTTGGAGAAGGTTATGAACCCTAATTTTTCAATTTCATCAAATTGTCCAATTTTACCAAATCTTTAAAATCCAACACTTTAATCCATTAAATACTTCACCAATCTAGCCTCACCACTTTGAAACAACTCTAGAACAATTCTAGGTCACCAAGGAGTGGCTTACCAACTCTAGAATGGCAACTTGATTTTCTAAAAATCAAAAGTAAAGCTTTGAAACAATTTCAAGCTTACTTACATGCTTCAATCTTTCATCAAATTTCAAAACCATATAAACACAAACTATAAGAGTAGAGATAACATCAAAGCATCATAAAATGAAGCTAAGCATATTAGAAACATTTTATATGTTGAAGACTTTAAAGAAAAACTTACAAAAACAAGATTTTTCCAAGCTTTCTTCTTTAGCCTCCAAGCCTTTTCTCTCTACTTCTTTTATGTTTATTTTGTATCAAATGAACTTGTCGAACCCTAAAATATGAAACAAAACAATATATACTTGCCTAAAAATGGCCTTGGCCGAAATTGTGATGTACATATAATATCTAGATATTTTTGTTTCATTTAATTTTTTGCTTTATCAACTTGCATTCTAAATCATTACACCTTTAATGAATTATTCAACAAGTCAACAATTGCAACTTAAAAAATATAACCATTATATTTAATTTAGGGTGATAGCCGAATATTACAAATAAAAAGGAAAAAGGATATTTTCAATTTCAACAATTAAAACAAATATCCAAGGAAGTCAAATTCAATTTGACAACCTTTTCCTTTAAGTATAAAGTCAATAATTTACACTTATAATCATTTCCTAACTTTATCATTTTGTGAGATATTTATATTTTAATTATATTAATCATTTAACAATTAATTAATTAATTAATTAATTAAATACAAATATCTCAAATATATGTATTATATTTACTTTAAATATTTCAAATACATATATTAATGATATATGTCAAATACATTTATTTGACAATTTATTAATGTGTATTTAATAATATCATATATTAAATACAAATGCACATTAATTAGGAAATGACAGTTCGGCCCGTTTGCATGTATTTTTCGTTTAAGCATTAAACAATTTATAAATAATCATCATTATTTATAAAATTCGCCCTAGTGCTCTACGAGTATATTTCATTAGTGAGACTCTCTAGATTCAGGTATATCCGTCACAAAATCCAATTTCGTGTCCATAATTTACCCACCCGTAAATTATGACGACCACAGATAAACTAGCTGAATCATACATGTCGAGGTCATTGCATACGTATAATCCCTTCGTCACAGGTATCCGGATAATCCCAGAGATATAGATGTAAACGTCAAATCTCTATAGGTATTATCCTGTCGACGTTTCTATTAGCAATCTCTAAATAATATTTGGAACTTACTTCCGAAGTATACTGTGGCCACAGATTTAACAGACTGCTAATCATATATGGACTCCCTATGCTCTGTACACAGAACTGGCGGATCCTATCTTGATACACACATGATATCCTGAGGATCGGTCCACACCCAACGAACAGACGGAGGTCTGATCTAAATAGATCGGTGATATGACTGCCATCTAAGTGTGAAGGATGTCTCATACATCCATAGTGGTATCTCAAGTCGAAGGACCACTATGCTACTCAACCCGAGAATATTCTTATTGACGTTGGTGTACCATCCATTAAGAATCTTCGGTGAGTCGTTCAGTGTTTATCCACTATAAACACCTACACGTCTATACGAGTCTCCCTAGACTCATAGTTCATTGGGATAAACCATCGGACCAAGTCTCGACATACGACATGTACTGGTCTCAACAGATTTGACTAACCGACCCGTGTTAGTGAATCTTGACCATGAACTATATTTGATAATATACATTTAGCAGTGACACTTCCCAATGTCAATTGCAAACTAGCTTTGTAACTGTGTACTGCATTATATATTATCGGGCCTTTGTCTAATATATACATATCACTAAACAACATTTAGTTTCAATCTAATCGTAATCAGATCGAATACGTATATAAAAACAAGAGGTGCAACCATAAATAAGTAATATTATGGAAAATGAGATGTTCGTATTCATGAATCAGACATAAATACGGTCCGGATTGGCGCTCTGAGCACCAACCCCAACAGAATTTAGTATAGACGGTAATATTCTTGATGAAAGAAGATCATAGTTGAAACCGGAGACGTTAGAAGCTCAAACGTGTCTTGACAATTGGTTTAGGGTGGAACGTCGTGAACAATAAAATAAGCCGAAAACTTTTCAAGATTTGTGTGATAACACAGACACAACTAGAACCGAAGGCTCAAAAATTGGATCGCCTTCCCTGGATAATGATGAATAAAATATTAATGGGGTAAATTATTAAAAATAAAATATAACTAATTACATGAGTTTTGATTCATCTACGCCTTCAGATGATATGTAGACAACTTATGTAAGTGCAGACTTTTTTTTAAAAAAAAAAAATAAATAAATAAAATATTAATGTCAACTTTTAGTCTTACTCTTTAGTAATTCTTTAATTTTTTTTATTTTATAATAATTTAAATTAATTTATTTACTATATAGTAAATCTTTAATTTTTTATTATTTTTATAATAATTTGATTTAAGTTATTAATAAAACGATTTCAAACCTTAAACCGAACCAAACCGAACCGCACTGTTCGATTGGTTTAAGGTTTGGTTGCGGTTTGGCTTTGGCCAAAACCACAACCGATCAAACCTTAAATCAAACCAAACCGTAATGTTCGAACGATTTAAGGTTCAGTTACGGTTTGGCTTTGGCCAAAACCGCAACTAAATTATAGACCAAACTGTTAATTTGTAGTTCGGTTGCGGCCAAAATCGCGACCAAACCGTAGACCGAACCGGGATTGATGTTTGGTGAGTGTCAAAATATATCGCATGCTTAGATTTTTGTTTGGTTTAATTCGTAGTGTAATGTTAATATTCAATAAAAATAATATAGTGCCACATTATAAATATATAGTTAATTATTAAATAAATAATTTAATCAAATAACAACTTTTAAAAATAGTTAAAAGGATTACTTATACATTTGAAGTATGAAAAAACTTAAAAATAAAAGAATTTTTTATTAAATAAGAATAAAAAATGTGTGAGAAAAACTTTGAAAGATTGGTTTGGCTAGGACCACCTTAGGTATAAGGGTGGTTTCACCATATGTGTGATATAAGATTATGAAAAGGTTATCACAACTCAATTCAACATTGACCCAGATTAACATATAATACTTTGTACAACCATATTAATTTATAAAAATACAAAACACTTTACACAATCGTGTATTTGAAAAGAGAAAAATGAAAATATTTTCTCCCAAATACACATAGTTTTGCAAAGTTTGTGTAAAATAAAATTGGAATAAATGCTTATTTTTTTTGTGTAATTTTTTATAATCTTCTGGTGCGCTTACATGTTTAACAATGAACTATTATTATTCAATTATTTATAAATTCTTGTTGACAACTGTATTTCCTTTCAAATGTAATATGAGAAATTAATCCATTGAACAAACCTCCATCAACAATGAATTTGTTTGGTTAGTAGGGAAACAAATGAAAACTCAACTAGCAAACAGATAAATCACGGAGGCAAGGATTTACATGATTTAGCAGAGAGTGGCTTCAACCTACGTCCACGAGAGAAATGAGGTGGTTTTATTATTATTTGGAGTCAAGACCGACCCGAGCTATAAGTGGGGTAATGAACTTACAAAGAGTTTACAACATCTCAGGTCTTACAGTAGCCCGCTATAATACTCTCAATAGTCAAACAACCGACCAACTTTCCCTCTCAATCACTAGATTTTTGGCATTTGTTTTTCTCTAAGTGTTGAAATGTAAATTTTGCTAACCCTTGAATCTAAGACTTCAACCCCTTTATATAGGCTTCCAAATCCACTATTACATTGCCCATGACGTCAGCCCATGTCACTCTATCATCGTTGCACTAACAACTCTCATCAACTACCCATAATTTGACCAATCAAATTAGCCATTTTCTCTGTCACTGCACCGACCTATGACGACCTCTAGCGGTCTATGGCGACTCTGCTATACCACTTCCCTGCCACTGCACCGCCCTATGACGACTGACAGCGGCTACTTTCACGGTGAACCACTACTTCCCCACAATCATTATTAACCTCCTAGAATGACATCTTCTCACTTTAGGGCATACGTCATTTGACTCAAGCGTAGATTGGTTTGTGATCCCATTTTCGTTCCTTGAAGTACATATCAATGTGGATGATATTGGTCAAAAACTTCATTTGACCTCTTCAACTATGTCGAGTTTCTAAGCATGGAGCCCATCGGGTCAATTTTCATAAATACTCAAATGAACCCAAATCCATCACTTCTTCTCTAGGTCGGGTCGGCGTACCAACCTGCTTCATCATCAACACACTCAGCCTTTGCATGAACCCCTTCGTATAATGAGGTCGGATCCTTCTGTCAATTCCATCTATCTCTCTGAGCGCTTTGGCCCATATTATCCATTTTTGGCTAAATAGACTATCAATTCTGTCTCTCATCAGAATTTGAATCTTCCTCAAAGTAAAAAAATCATCATTAATAATTCTTATCTAATAACTATCAGTCACAATTTATTAAAAAGTTCAGTATAAATCTCAACTTATGCATGTGTAAAATATTATGCAAACATCTTTTTGTAAGATGACTGCAATTGGAAACTATATAGAGTATAAAATATAACAAATAGGGTTAGATTGATGTTTATTTTGATTTTTTACTTATAAGTAATTCTCACTTGGGATTTCTCCCAGTTTTAAATAGTTGCTAAATAGGTTTAGACATGCCGCTAATATAGGATAAATTTCTATTTTAAATGAACGAATTTTGGAATTGAGGATAAATTTTTGTGATTTAAAAAAATCACATTTTCATTTGTTTCTTCTATAAGAATATGTCAAATAATATCTAATATCGCTTAAGAGAGCCATGGGGCCCCTCAATTAGTTAAAAATATTTTAGGTGAGCATTTAATTTACGTCAAAAATAAAACCATGGGGAGAGCAGGCCAGAGGCCGTTGGGCTGATAAACGTGTCGGGGTTGGTGCTCTAAGCGCAAATCCGTATCGTATTTATAACAAGTTCATGGATACGAGCAATCACATGTTACATAATATTACTCATTTAATGGTAGTACCATTTGCCTCTAACCCTCTGTTGAGTACTCGGGAAACCTAGTTTCCTAGTGGGCTAGGATCCCGTTAAATAACACACAACCTTGACTTTGGCCAACAAGTTGTATGAAACTTAACTAGGTAGATCTCTAAGATCAATTGGATCTCATCCAATTCCTAGATCAATTCCTAGATCCAGTAGGTGGACATCCAAGTCCGAAACATATATCCAATATATGCCAATATATCCAATATATTCCCTAACATTTTCCTCTGAATCAACTAAGCCTTGGCTTTAGCACAACAAGCTTAATGATTCCAGTTAAGCAGGACCCATTGACTTTGGAAAGCTTCGTAATCGATGTCGATGGACAAAAAGTGATTTTGACTTTGGCCAACAAATCACAACTTGGACAAGACATGCGATATGGAACAAAGCCTTCATGATTCAAACACATCCACGATGGACAAATGTCTTGACTTTGGCCAACAAACCAGTGCCAATCTTGGATCTTGAGAGAGAATCACTCAATGGAAGGAAAACACTTAATATTTGTTGAGGGTTTTTTCGCGTAATTGGCAACCAATTAATTATCTTTGATTAGGTCTCATCATACACCCTTAAACATGCATTTTAAAAGCATAATAAGGCGCGATAAATAAATTAATAATGATATGCGGATGGATATCTCACAAATTGTTCCTAGAACAAATCACTCCATTTCCTCTCCCCGACTAGCACAATTCTAACTTCTACCAATTACATAATACTTTTAAAGAAACCTCGTTTACATTGAGGGGAATATGTGAGAAGAGAATTACAAAGAATCGAGAGATAAAAGATGGACACGCAGATCCAATTAAATAAATTCTAAATTTATTACAACAATTTATAAAATTACCATCACCCATCTAATATTCATCCGATATACATTATTCATACATTACATCCATGTATTCACACAAAGCATGTTATCAATCAATCTAATCCAATTAATTAATCTTTAATTAATGACCATTCAATGTTCAAACAACGATTTGATTTGCGCAAGTCCAACTCGTTTAAGAATAAGTACTCAAAGTACAAATTCTTGAATTATATCGAACTACAATTTAAATCTAATTTAATTTGTATTCAATATTAATTCTATATTTAATTCCAAATTAATTAATTACACTTTTAATGTGCCTTTGCGACTTAGATTCTAAATTTAATCTTAATGGGTCTCAAAGCCCAATTAACATCTAATATCGATTTTAATTAAAGTCCAATGTGCTTTTAATTAATTCATATGGCATTGACTTTGACAACCAAAGCCCAATTAAGGAATCACCATTTGTCACAAAATTAATTTTGGCCCATTAGGCCCAATTAATAATTTAAAGGCTCATTTATTATATTTGGACTTTATGGAAATGGTTTTAGGCACAATTGGATCCAACCAATTATCATAAATCATACTTGGCCCAACCAAACCCATTAAGCCCAAATACAACATTTTTAGCCTAATTCCAAATTAAGCCCAATTAATTTAATCACAATATTCCAAATATCACAATTATTTAATTAAAGTGTATTAGCCATAATTAATTAGTTAAATTAATATTTCCAAAACACCAATTACACTAATTAATCATGCTTTAATTTAATCAATACATGTCCAACATTATTGAAGCAAAATCAATCCAACATGCTCTTACAATAGCTCACGGCAATTCAAGGGATTTTTATATCCGATTTTGATTTCAATCCAATTAAATCACAAATCAATATATCCAAGCATTCTAAACACATCCAATGGCTTAAAATCAAAAATCACCAAGAGCTTAGGGCACCTAATGAATTCGGCCAAGCCTAATGAATTGGGAAAAATTAATCCAATTAATTTTTCATCAAATTGATCATACATAACTCTGAGTTATCAATATGTAAGCATACTCAAACAAACAATTTGATCAAATCATGCTCAAATAAAAATACCCAAATTCAAGATTAAGAACCCTAAAATATTTCATGCTTAATTTAGGCTCTGATACTATTGTAGGGTTCTCTAAGAACAACTTAGGATCAATTAAGCATAAAATCATGTGAATACGCAAAGTAAAGTGGCGGAAATTACTTACTTTGATCGGCTAAGGACGTGTAGACAACAAAATTTTATCTCCATGGAAGTTGCTCCAAGCTCCTTGTGATTTGTATGTTGAGCTTCCAAGCTTGTCCTTGAATTCCAAACTCATGGATTAGTGTCCCTAACACCTTTGTATGACTCATTTGATGTGCTAACAATGGAGAATTTTTGCAACAAAAATTCCCATTTCCTTTATATGACTCTCGGCCAAGCCAAGAGAAGAGAGGAAGTGCACGCCCAAGGCATGGAGATGAGAGAAAAGAAAAATGAGTGAAGTGTATAATGATTTTCCAAAAATCAAAATCATATACCAAATCAAGATTTGGTAAAAAGTCCATCACCTTTTCAAAGTTGAGTGTTTGGTAAGTCATCACCAAATACCAAACTCCATCAACATAAAGTGATGAAAATGACATGTGATGTGACTTAATGTGGGCCCCACTTTGATTCAAAATTCGAGTGGGCCCGCAAACACATTCCGGGCTCGAGTTCGTTAATTCCGAATTAACGAATTTTCCGTTGCGACTTAATTAAATAATAATGCCTATTAAAATTACTATTTAAAGTCGCTAGCGAATTAATTTTAAATTAATTCGTTCGCCCGAATTAAAATCCAATTTTAATTCCGTTATGAAATCTAATTTCATTTAATATATCGAATATATTATTTTATCGATTAATTCCAAATTAATCGTTCTCTCTCTATTAATTGAATTTTATCCCAGATAAAATTCTCCGCAATTAATCCTAAATTAATTTTCTATCTCTTTTAATTAATCCAAGATTAATTATATTCGAGTCATACGTCATCGGTGAATCTTCGGGAAGCGACCCATGAGATCTCTGGATATGTTGGCAGTAAATCCGGTTATCGGACTATCCGAATATGTGCGTACCCCGTACCACGTTTTTACCGATTTACAAGACATGGTTGGCTTCTAGCAAAGCACCGTGCCTACCCAATTCTCTAGAAATATTCTTTTAAGGAATATGTAATATGTGTCAGGCGTAGTATACATAGTATTGCGTATTACGATCCAGTATCAGATGTCATATGCTAGGTCTGGGCTGGATTTGTGTCTGCCCCGTACGAAGCACATATCTGATCTCTGGTAACTAGTCTCTATAATCGGATAAACATGACCTAATCATATTATCCCGATGACTGCATTATTTAAGAGTACTAGTTCTGTATCCTACGTGATCATCATCTCCATATGACTGAAGTGATACTTCCATCTTGACATCACACCCAATACACTACGATTCTTAATATACCCAGAAGAGGCGTACACAGAATCTGTTAAAGCCCCAGACGACCAAAACCAAAGTATATTGATTGTCGCAAGTATTAGCGATGCAAGTCTCAGGTTAAGACCAAATACACCTACCCTGATTCGGACTCCCATAGACACATAGTCATACTACCAATGGAATTCCGAGGGGTCTATCTAGAGCGAAGCTGTTTCCGTACCATCGGTAAACACAACGTCCTATCACACTTGTCTAAGTATCCAATACTTAAATATATGAGAACTATGCCGTTATGCTCCCACAACGCGCACAAGTGCAATAATAGTCTATTCCGCATTATCGATGTTCAGTCTCGATAATACTACGACTAGGGATATTTAATGATTAAACCTTAGTGGATTAATACTTTCTCATGTCTTATTAATCCGGAACTAATCATATGGACTTTTATCATTTATATATCCCGGTAATCCAATTACAAATGATAAAAGAGTAATTTCCTTTTTCACATAGTTAATTTGTACAACAACACCATGTTCTATACAAATAGTGATGCTATGGGTCATAATTGTCCAACATGACTCTCAATTGGTACTTAGAGAATTAGATTTACATGAATTTTGAATTAATTAAGTAATTAATTTGATTAATTATGTAATTAAATAAAAAGTATTGATTTTGTGAAATTGAGGTTTTGTCGATGAAATTGGATATGTGATAATCTATAGGAAAATTTTTCGAATTTTTCAGAATTGTTCTAGAAGTATTTTGAGATTTTTCCCAAAAAATCGCATTAGGGGTAAAATCATAATTTATTAAAAATATGACTTTTTGGCCATTGTTGCAGCACTCAGAATATTGTAGCAATGTGTGTAGAAACATTCTTGGAATTTTCGGAATCATTCCGGAAGTATTTTGGGAATTTTCCGCACTAGAGGTAAAATGATAATTTACTGAAATTACCATATTCAGTCACAACTACAATACTTAAGTTACTGTAAATGTGGGAGGATCTGGTTTTGTGAATGATCCGGTTGTCCGATTATTCTGATTGGCTGGTTCGATGAATCATAATCGATTAATATGTAACCGCGAAAAGTGTTTCCAAAAATTTGTTCTAAATCTTTATGCGTAATCACTCTTTAATATTTGATATTAATGAGTGATATAAGTTAACCATTTTCTCTGTCATTGCACTAGCCTATGACGGCCTATGACGGTCTATGGCGGCTCTGTTATACCACTTCCCTGCCACTGCACCCTATGACGACTGGCAGTGGCTATTTTCATGGTGAACCACTACTTTCCCACAATCATTATTAACCTCCTAGAATGACATATTCTCACTTTAGGGCATACGTCACTTGACTCAAGCGTATATTGGTTTGTGATCCCATTTTCGTTCCTCGAAGTACATATCAAGGTGGATGATATTGGTCAAAACTTCATATGACCTCTTCAACTAGGTTGAGTTTCTAAGCATGGAGCTCATAATGTCAATTTCCATAAATACTCAAATGAACCCAAATCCATCACATCTTCTCTAGGTCGGGTCGGCGTATCAACCTGCTTCATCATCAACACACTCAGTCTTTGCATGAACCCCTTCGTATAATGAGGTTGGATCCTTCTGTCAAATTCCATTTATCTCTCTGAGCCCTTTGACCCATATTATCCATTTTTGGCTAAATAGACTATCAATTCTGCCTCTGATCAGTATTTGAATCTTCCTCAAAGTAAAAAATCATCATAAATAATTCTTATCTAATAACTATCAGTCACAATTTATAAAAAAGTTCAGTATAAATCTCAACTTATGCATGTGTAAGATATTATGCAAATATCTTTTTGTAAAATGACTGCAATTGGAAACTATTTTCGAGATTAACTATAGAGTATAAAATATAACAAATAGGGTTAGATTGATGTTAATTTTGGTTTTTTACTTATAAGTAATTCTCACTTGGGATTTCTCCCCGTTTTAAATAGTTGCTAAATAGGTTTAGACATGCCGCTTGTATAGGATAAATTTCTATTTTAAATGAACGAATTTTGGAATTGAGGATAACTTTTTGTCATTTAAAAAAAATCATATTTTCATTTGTTTCTTTTATAAGAATATGTCCAATAATATCTAATATCGCTTAAGAGAGCCATGAGGCCCCTCAATTAGTTAAAGACATTTTAGATGAGCATTTAATTTACGTCAAAAATAAAACCATGGGGAGAGTAGACCAGAGACCGTTGGGCTAATAAACGTGTTGGGGTTGATGCTCTAAGCGCCAATCCGTATCATATTTATAACAAGTTCATGGATACGAGCAATCATATTTTACATAATATTACTCATTTAATGGTATTACCATTTGTCATAAATATATATTCAATATAATTTAGATTAGATTGAAACTAACTGAGGTTCAGTGATGTATATATTAGATAAAAACCTAAAAATATATATAGTAGTGCACAATTACAATGAGGCTTGTAATTGATATTGGGGGGTGTCACTGTTGGAGGTATATTCTCAAATAAAATTCTTGGTCGAGATTCTGACACGGGCCGATTAGTAAAATCCATCGAGACCGGTAAATGTCGTATATCGAGACTTGGTCCGATGATTTATCACAGTGAGTCTTGAGACCCTCATATAGACATGTAGTTGCTTATTTGATGAACACTTAACGACTCACTAGAAGAATTCATAATAGATATCACACCAACATCAATATGAATCTTTCTGAGCCAAATTGCATATATAGTCATTTGACTTGAGATACCACTGTGGATGTATGAGTGATCTCCATACTTTGACAACAGTCACGTGGTCAATGTAAACCATACATCTTCACCTGTTTGTTGGGTATGAACCGATGCTCATAATATCCTGTGATATATCCAGAGATGATTTGTTAGTCTCGTATGCGAAATTTAGGCATTCATTTCGTGATCCTTAAATCTCTGGCCAGAGTACATTCTGGAAAAGAGTTTCGAATGTTGATTGAGAGATCAAGAATATGTCGTGACATATATATAGCGGTAAGGTTTCCAACGATTTCAAAAAAAAAAAGATTTTGGGCCATGGCTCCATTTTAGTTGGCTTGGGATTTTTTCTAAGCTTGAAAGGGTTTAAGAGAAGGTAAAAATTAGGGTTTTTAATTTGGTTGATTCAAACATCAAATTGGAAGCATTATTGAATTTCTTAAACAAAGGCTTATAAGGAAATTAAGGTAATTTCTATTATCCTTTGTGTTGTAAATTATTTACAAGTAGTTCCTAATTAGATACATGAGACATAACTTTAATCCATAGTTATTTGATGTGTATGGAATGATAGAAACCAAATTAGTTAGCCTAGATTTGCATGTATAAAGCTAATTAGGCTAATTAGTTTAATTAGGCCAAATTAGGGTGTATTGACATCAAATTATCGGTCTAGAGTTACTTGGGTCACTCCTTAGTAACCTAATATTGTTCTTGAGTTACTTTATGGTGATTGACTCTCAATTGGTACTTAGAGAATTAGATTTACATGAATTTTGAATTAGTTAAGTAATTAATTTGGTTAATTATGTAATTAAATAAAAAGTATTGATTTTGTGAAATTGAGGTTTTGTCGATGAAATTGGATATGTGATAATCTATAGGAAATTTTTTCGAAATTTTCGAAATTGTTCCAGAAGTATTTTGAGATTTTTCCCAAAAAATCACATTATGGGTAAAATCATAATTTATTAAAAATATGACTTTTTGGCCATTGTTGCAGCACTCAGAAGATTGTAGCAATGTGTGTAGTGTGTAGTGTGTAGAAACATTCTTGGAATTTTCGGAATCGTTTCGGAAGTATTTTGGAAATTTTCCGCACTAGAGGTAAAATGATAATTTACTGAAATTACCATATTCAGTCACAGCTACAATACTTAAGTTACTGTAACTGTGGGAGGATCTGGTTTTGTGAATGATCTGGTTGTCCGATTAGCTGGTTCGATGAATCATAATCGATTAATATGTAACCGCGAAAAGTGTTTCCAAAAATTTGTTCTAAATCTTTATGCGTAATCACTCTTTAATATTTGATATTAATGAGTGATATAAGTGAAATACATATAAATTAGAAATATATGATACCGATTAATTTATTCACATTAAAAAAATTTAAAAGTTAATTTCGTCCGCCGACGCGCTTCCGCAACATTTGCTACAATAAGACATTCATGATTTCTACGTACAGTTGCTTGGAAATGAAACTGTTATGATACCATTAACATATATTCTATCTTGGCCTACAAGTTTAGGGTTTGTGGGTGTGGGGATTTTAATTTTCGCTCTCTCTCTCACTCTTTGATTTTATCACTCTTTAGTCTTTACTCCTTTAATTTATATCCTCATAATTATTTTCGCTTTTCCTTTTTCTTTACAAAAGAAAAAATTGACATATTATTATTAGTGTGACATGATACATGATGATACTTATTCTTGTGAATATTGGTGTTCTTTCTAAAGTTTCCATGCAAATAATTTCAGGTTTAGTTAGGCTAAATGTCCTTTAAATTCTTAAAGTTTTGTTTAATGGCCCATCACATTTTTATCTCTAATATATATTTTTTTAATAAATAATCCCATTAACTGTAACATCTCTAAAATGATGTCAAAATCAATAGCAAAATGATTTAAAATATGGGTACTAATTACGCCTAGAACTTTGATTCGGTTAAATTAAAATTTGATTTTCACAAAAAAATGGTAGATATTCTCATTTTTAACCGGACAAAATAAAATTATCTCATTAATAAATTAAAATTTTTATTAATTTATAAAATATATTTTAATAAATTTTTGAATTGAATGTGAATATGACTTATCTTTTAATAACTCTGCCACTGTCCTGTCCTGTGTCCACATGTTATGATTTTAATAATTTATTTATTAGTTAAAAAGTATGTCTTGATTTTAATCAAATATGGTGTTTGTATGCATAAAATTCCAACAATTGGTTAGGTAGAGAGTACAGCTTATGATGTGTCATTGGTCTATGTTTATTAATTAATTATCATATGCTAATACTTGAAATAAAATTATAATAATAATTTATAATTTTGATTGGACATGAAATTAGAAGTAAAATAAATATCTTATGCAGTGCGTGGTTTTGAATCTTGATTTCAAAAAATTCTTAACAAAAAGTGGTTTCAAACAACTTATTTCATGTCGTCCCACGAGTTTGAATTCTAAAAAGATATGAAATAAAAAATAAAAATTAATTTAGATTTTATCAACATCCTTACATTAAAATAGCCAAAAAATTAGCAAAAAAGACAAACATGTCGTATGTCTTGATTTATATAATAAGTAAAATCTATATCCAAAATAAATCTTTCACATTTTACATACGTAAAACTTAGCTGGTGTAAAAAGAAACGTATGGTTTACCACTTGACAATTAAGTGATTATATGTCCTCAAGCGACGTGGTTTTATGGTGTAGGGTTCATGATTTCACATTGAGGTCTTGAGTTCGAATTCAGAGAGTGAGTTTCTTTTAAGAACCTGAGACAACTGTGGGTTTTACCTGCTCCGCTTAAGCTCGGAATGGGTGGTTTGGCGGTGGAGTTTCCAACGATTTTTTTTTAAAAAAAATTAAGTGATTCTATTAAAAATAATATCTATTTGTGTTCTCTCTTTGATACCACCATTGTATGGATGATGTGATATCGTCAACTAATCTTATAGAATTGTATTGAATATAATTATCATTTATTTTGTTTTTTTTTTTATTATTTTAACATACGTGGTAAAATATTATTAAATTATACATAAATAGTATTATACCGTAGTTGCGTAATAGAATTTTCCATTTCAAAGAGGTTATTTCTTGAATAACTTAAACATTTTGCAACATTGGATGCCTCTCGGGTCACTCTCAAGCAAGTAATTTTCTTTTGGACATTTCATGTTTTTTGTTAATCAAACAACATAATTGATTTCGATTCATACAAGATAAGTGTTACAATAAGACATTCTTAATGGACATTTATCAATCTAAGTGATACATTATTGTAGACAATTGGACCAATCAACAAGACCACATTGACGTAATATCTCCAATTAAGATTGACAATTTTCTCCGTTTTATCTCATTCTAACAGAATCTCACCTCGTCTAAGATATGATTTATGACATATTTTTATGTTTTAATTTTAAAATGGAATGAGATGGGATTAAAAAATCTCTTAAAATTTCAAGCGGGACAATTTTATATAGGTTTTACAAACAGAGAAAGACTAAAATTGATAAATCTCGACTCGTCACGTCATTTTGTGAACCTTATCTCCAACATTCGTACATAAGACTAACTTTATTATAAACAAGAATAATTGCACTCCCTAAATACTCTCTTAATAAAATGGAAAAGTAATTTAAAGATTCAAACCTTGTTTTAAAATTTTATTATTTTATACACAAAAATTCGATACTGGGAAAGTACTAAGAAGTGCAATTAAAAGGAAAATTTTGAAAAATATATTATTAAGATATTCATCAACATAGCTTGTTACCCAGGCTTGGGAATTGTTAAATCATGAAAATGAATATTAACTTTTTTTTTTTTTTGTATTTGAATTCATTGCCGAACTGAGTATTTTATAAATAATGATCGATAGTTATTGAATAAAAATTTATAAATAATTAAATTTTATTTCATTATTATTAATGCAGTCGCGTTAAAAGAAAACAAAAAAAAAAAAAAAAACTTAAAACACACCTGAGCAAGATCCAAATTCTCTATTTTTGGCCTTTACTGTATATATATATATGATTTGATGGCTTAATATACAATGAATTGCAGTTGATGGATATCAAAGAAGATACATGAAATTGAACTTTGGAAATTTTGATCTCTTAATTAATTAATGTAGTATCATTTCCACAAGTAACAGGGCTCCTGATCATAACGGAATCCAAAATCAACGACAGGCTCTGCATCTGCTTGATCATCAGCAAGCTGCTGCCATGAAAATGAATCCCATAACTCATCAATTTCTTGGGCCCCATCAATTAAAAGATCAGGAAGGTCAAAGAATGCATCATCATTGTTGTTCAATGGAGAGCTTGATGATGGAGAGTGATGAGGATCAATTGTTATAAGCTCTTGGCCAGCTTTAGGGAAGTTGATCATCAAGGCAGCTGCTTTGGAAGCAGCAGCTTGAATGTCTTTAGGTGATGAGCTGGCCGGCCGGGGAAGCTCATGGGCTAGCTCCGGGAAGTTGAGGTAAGCAGAATGGCCTTTGATAGTAAGAGCAGCAACATCATGAGCACGAGCTGCCATTTCAGGAGTAGCAAAAGTGCCAAGCCAGATTCTTGATTTTTTCTTTGGCTCTCTAATTTCGGATACCCATTTGCCCCATTGACGCATTCTTACTCCTCTGTATGAACTCGGATGCTTCAAATGATCACTCATCACCATCTTCTTCTTCTTCTTCTTCTTGTCATCGTTATTATTGCTTTCACTGCTACCAGTTTCAGAATTGTGTTCTTGAGTTGTTGAATGGAAACAACTTGTGGTGGTGACTCCTCCTCCTCCTCCAGCTTCACTCACTGTGTTATTGAATGATATTTCCTCCATTGGCTTTCTGGTTGTGGATCAGGACAGAGTCGGGGAAAGCTCAGCTTCTTATAAAATGGGGGGAGCCCTTCAATTTTCCTGGAATATGGGACCCGGATGAATGAAAATTAAACCATGAAATTTATATATTATTTTTTTTTATTTCTATTATAAGTTTAGGTTTTAGCAAGAGATGTTGATAAATTTGCTAATTAAAAAAATTATATATAATTAAATGAAAATGGTAAATTGATATAATAAGATTCGGGTAAAATGACTGCATGTAATCCAATGAATAAAGCACATTATATAGTCCGATCGGGAGACTAGAAATCTCTTATATATTTTACTACAAAATTTATGGTAAAATAAATGTTATGATTAATTTCCATTTCTTATGTTCCAAAACAAAGTAATCAAAACAAATTAACATATGTTTGTTTTTTTTTTTCCACATGAAAACTCGTATGAGAAGAAGATTTTAGTTGTCAATCACCCTAATTACGTATTAGAAGCTTCTATTGAGAAACGATTTATGATAATATAAGCTATTATTGTGTTTGAACAAAAATACTCCAACTAAAACGTCTATGTCAAAAGCCATGTGAGCAATATTAAATCTTCATTATATTATTAAATTTTTTTTATTATATGTATATTGCTTTGCTTATTGCTTACCATTACCCACATGTTTCAAAACAACCCTGTTTGATTTTGTGATTTTTTTCCTTTTAGTTTGAACTAGAATATGGGATTAAAAAATTCATATTCTAATCTAATATACATCATCCCCAAAAAATAAAAATTAAGATTTTGAGTTCGAGACTACTGTTTAATGTGAGGTATCAAAAATAAGAGTTGAATCTGTATGCGAATTGTTAGGTGAGACCCACCTCAAAGATTAAGACTTAAAATATATACCTAAACCCGAAAAATATTAGTGGCTCCTTGGTGCTATTCACTTGGAAATTTTTACCCAATATGAGGACCAATTTGTCGAAGAGTGCTTTCTAATATGTGTAGAATAGCAAGTGAAAGTACCTACAAGCAATAGCGACAAACTCTCTCTATACCCAAGAGGGGGGGTGAATTGGGTTATCGCTATAAATACGGAAATATAAAATCTTTGCCGATTTTAAGCTCTTATTACCAAGTGGGAGTTTTAGGTCAATTTTCTCTATTCAAATAAATGGCCTATATGCAAGTTTCTATTCAATTGGTGTAAATACAAATAAACTTGCAAGTGTATAAAAGAGTAGGGAAGAGAGATACGACACCGCGATATATAGTGGTTCGGCCAAACGTGCCTACGTCCACTCCCCCAAGCCTCGCTTGAAGATTTCCACTAGAATCGAGTTTTCCGTGGTTCACTCGTAACCAAGAGTTTTCCGCCAAGGCGCACTCCGAACCTTTTACAAGTTTAGTGTTTCTACGTAGGCTCACTCACAAACCTTTACAATTACCCAAACAATGGGATTTCACAATCACAAGTGTTTTGATATGAAAGAATTAAATCACACTTGGGCACTCACAATAATAAGAAGATGTGTGAGAGCAAACCCAAGTGTTTCTAAGCTCACTAATTGTATGGAAGGTGTGTGTGTGAGCTTGGATGAGTGTTTATGAATATGAAGGTTTTGAACACTCTTTTCTTGCCTTAGAGAATGTATGAAGATTATGTATTAAGTCTCTAACCTAAGGCAAAGAAGTTAGGGTTCTATTTATAACAAAATTCAAAGCTTTCCCTAACTTACAGCGAGACCGGCGAGCATACCGGCATGCCGGTTTAGGGCTCCAACGGTAACATAACGTTCGAAAACTAGCCGTTGGACCGGCGAGCAAACCGGCGAGGATACCGGTAAGTAGTGTGCCGGTTCCAGAGAGCATGATTGCTATGCCAATACCGGCATGGAGACCGGCGAGGAGACCGGCACGGTATGGCCCGGTTCCAGTAGGCATACGAAACAGGGGAAGGCCGGTTTAATAACCGGTAAGGGACCGGTATGGTCCAAGCCGGTTCCAGAAGGCTTCCCTAAATACTAAAATGCAGATTTGAAGGTTTTAATGCATTTTGTACATGCCCCTAATACATCTAAGTGAATGTGCATGATCCCTATGAGCTTAGGCACTTGAATATTACATCTCACATTACAAATTAAATCCTAAGCTAAGACTTCGCAATATATTCTTCAATTTGCCGCAAGTCTTCACATTCTCGCTCTTCACCTCATTTGCTTCGACACTTTTTGTATTGCTTCGTGTTTGCATGTCGAAGTCGTCGATTGCGTTGACGTCATCAAAATCCAATTACGCGACCAAGTCGCCAACAATCTCCCCCTTTTTGATGATGGCAACCCCTTAAAACTTGTTGCAACTTGTGAGCTTCTTGGAGTCCAAATTTGACCATTTTTCTCCCCCTCAACATAAGCTCCCCCTCAATATGTGATTGTCTTCAAAATAGCTCTATAACAACTTGACAAACACATTAGTACATTACTCCCCCTGTGATTGTCTGCAAAATAGCTCTATAAAAACTTGACAAACACATTAGTACATTTACTCCCCCTTAAACCAAGGGTGAGGGTTAAACAAGTTTTAATCTCATTTCTAATGATTTCTCCCCCTTTGACATTATCAAAAAGTGGAGAAGTAAAATTTAAATCTAAATGAGATACCAATTATATATGTGCTACAAAGATATCAAAATGAAAAATATGCACATTTGGCATTTCCCCCTTTTTGCCATAAGATGAAAAGATCATGTATAATGCAAGTTTCAAAAGATTATGCACTCATGATACCAACTAATAATTTATATCAATGAATCCAATTGAATATCATATCACTTTAAGCATTGTATCTCCCTAATTGTGATATCAAATGAAATAAGTCATTATATATCATGATACCATTTAAAATCAATGACTTCAATGCATATTAATGATTGTCTTCTTATGAATATCTTACCAATTACTAAACAATCAAAAACCATGCTTTTCATGATTATATAATTATGTTACATGGCAAAGTCATTTTCAATGCAAAATTAATCAAATGATCACATATATGAAATTTAACTCAATAAGTTTCATGTGATACCAATTGAAATAGAATAGGGGTTTAAATATATGATTAAGGCACTTAGTGATATCAAATGAAAATCGATATCAATAGAAGTTTGAATACTTGCCTAATCATTTTGTATGCTTCAAAAAATATTAACCAATATAAAATTTGCATACATATAGATATTTAGAGGAAACGGTACCAATGTTTCCGTGAATACGGATTTTACCTTTACCGTTGCGATTCCTCATCTTTTTGAGCCTTTGGGATCAATTTTGTAATTCTCTTTAAAGATCCATTCCCAAAGCTCTCCCTACAAATTTATCAATTACACTTTGGTACCCAAACTTTCTTGGGTCCATTGGGGTTAATTTTGATTCCTTGAGGAATCCATGCATTCTTCATCACACTCTTATTTATGCATTCAAAAATTTTATGTCCATTTTCATTACATGCATGACATGTGATATTTTCATCTATTTCATTCTTAGCATGAGAATCGGATGCCTTAACAAAATAATTCTTCAAAAATTTTCTTTTAATGTAAGGCCTATATCCTAATCTTCTCTTTTAAAAGCACATTTTTGGGAACTAATAAGCATATTAAAATTTTTATGTCCCAATGTGAATTTGCTAAGTAAGTTTTGCAAATCTATAACCTTCGTGTTTAATAACACATTTTCATTCAAAATCGATTCGCAATCACATGTCTTAGAGCTAGATGGCATATTTGACATGGCATTTTCAAGTTCTAGCTTTTTAATCTTTAAACATGCATTTTCATCATTTAAGCATGCAATTTCTTTTTCATGTTTAGCCTTTAAGCATATCAAATCATTGTCTAATGAAATTTATCCATACTAGTTGCATGTTCAATTTTAAGTGTAGCATGCTCATTTTTGACCAATTTTAATTTCTTTTTAAGCATATCACATAATTCTTTTAAACCATTAAAAGCATCAAGTAATTCAGAATTGTGTACCTCTTCTTCTTCGCTTTCTTCTTCAATTTCAAATCGGATGTCTTCATCCGTGATAGCCATAAATGCTATTGATTTATCTTTGACTTCAACTTCTTCCTCCTCGGATGAGCTTGAATCGCTAGAGCTCCAAGTTGAAGTTGCTTTCATTGCCTTTTTCTTTGATTTTCCTTTCATTTTCCTCAATGGGCAATCGGTAGCTATGTGACCCGGTTTGCTACATTCATAACACATAATTTTCTTGTTCTTCCGCGGCCACTTCTCTTCATTCTTTTCATCCGTCTTTGATTTTCCCTTTTTATTTACGGACTTAAGAAGCTTTTTCAAGTTCTTGTTTATTTGAGCCAACTCATCATCACTATCTTCTTCTTCACTTGAGCTTGACTCATTTTTTCTTCTTGCTTTTAAGGCCAAGGATTTCCTTGTCCTTTTCTCATCTTCCTCCTTTTTGTCCATTTTGATTTCCATTTCGTACTCAAGCAATTTGCCGACCAAATCATCCATCTTCAATGTGTTGATGTCGTTTACTTCTTTAATGGAGGAGGTATAGCTTCTAAACTCTTTCGGGAGAGATCTCAAAATTTTCTTCACTTGATCCGATGTCCCGATGACTTTTCCCAATGCTCCCAAATGATTTATGATGACCGTAAACCTAGAAATCATGTGATCAATTTCTTCCCCGGATTCCATCTTGAAATTGTCCAATTCGCACATGAACCGGTTGATCTTCGATTCCTTCACTTGGCTTGTGCCCTCATTGACCATTTCCAAAGACTTCCATAAATCATATGCATTTCCACATTCCGGAAGCTTGTTAACTTGATCCCGATCAATGGCACATAGGAGTTGGTTGAGTGCCTTAGCATTTTGTGAGGCTAGTTTCACATCCTCACTATCCCATTCTAAACTCGGTTTTGGAATATCAACTCCGTTGCTATCCTTCTTTGTTGGCCCTTTTGCACCTCGTGTGATAACCAAATAGGATGGCGGATCATTGGCTAGGAGATAAGTCAACATTCTTGACTTCCAATAGTTGTAGTCGGTTCCGGTGAAAAACGGAGGTCTAGTTGTGGAGTATCCCTCGGCAAAATTTGAAGAGTGGCTTGTAGAACCCATAGTCTATTCTCGGACGGTTAAGTCTTCCTTGAGAATACCTCGCTCTGATACCAACTGAAAGTACCTACAAGCAATAGCGACAAACTCTCTCTATACCCAAGAGGGGGGTGAATTGGGTTATCGCTATAAATGCGGAATATAAAATCTTTGCCGATTTTAAGCTCTTATTACCAAGTGGGAGTTTTAGGTCAATTTTCTCTATTCAAATAAATGGCCTATATGCAAGTTTCTATTC
The DNA here is from genome assembly GCA_019454045.1 of Zanthoxylum bungeanum. Classification (NCBI taxonomy): domain Eukaryota; kingdom Viridiplantae; phylum Streptophyta; class Magnoliopsida; order Sapindales; family Rutaceae; genus Zanthoxylum; species Zanthoxylum bungeanum. The sequence goes on from SKCR01022761.1 coordinate 131,276, forward strand.
AATTGGTGTAAATACAAATAAACTTGCAAGTGTATAAAAGAGTAGGGAAAGAGAGATACGACACCGCGATATATAGTGGTTCGGCCAAACGTGCCTACGTCCACTCCCCCAAGCCTCGCTTGAAGATTTCCACTAGAATCGAGTTTTCCGTGGTTCACTCGTAACCAAGAGTTTTCCGCCAAGGCGCACTCCGAACCTTTTACAAGTTTGAGTTTTCTACGTAGGCTCACTCACAAACCTTTACAATTTACCCAAACAATGGGATTTCACAAATCACAAGTGTTTTGATATGAAAGAATTAAATCACACTTGGGCACTCACAAATAATAAGAAGATTGTGTGAGAGCAAACCCAAGTGTTTCTAAGCTCACTAAATGTATGGAAGGTGTGTGTGTGAGCTTGGATGAGTGTTTATGAATATGAAGGTTTTGAACACTCTTTTCTTGCCTTAGAGAATGTATGAAGATTATGTATTAAGTCTCTAACCTAAGGCAAAGGAGTTAGGGTTCTATTTATAACAAAATTCAAAGCTTTCCCTAACTTAGCGAGCGAGACCGGCGAGCATACCGGCATGCCGGTTTAGGGCTCCAACGGTAACATAACGTTCGAAAAACTAGCCGTTGGACCGGCGAGCAAACCGGCGAGGATACCGGTAAGTAGTGTGCCGGTTCCAGAGAGCATGATTGCTATGCCAATACCGGCATGGAGACCGGCGAGGAGACCGGCACGGTATGGCCCGGTTCCAGTAGGCATGCGAAACATGGGAAGGCCGGTTTAATAACCGGTAAGGGACCGGTATGGTCCAAGCCGGTTCCAGAAGGCTTCCCTAAATACTAAAATGCAGATTTGAAGGTTTTAATGCATTTTGTACATGCCCCTAATGCATCTAAGTGAATGTGCATGATCCCTATGAGCTTAGGCACTTGAATATTACATCTCACATTACAAATTAAATCCTAAGCTAAGACTTCGCAATATATTCTTCAATTTGCCGCAAGTCTTCACATTCTCGCTCTTCACCTCATTTGCTTCGACACTTTTTGTATTGCTTCGTGTTTGCATGTCGAAGTCGTCGATTGCGTTGACGTCATCAAAATCCAATTACGCGACCAAGTCGCCAACAGCAAGAGGCATGAAAGGGCGTTCTTATAAAAAAGATTTCCAACGTTAGTAAAATGTTAACCAGGATGGGAGTAAAGATTTTTAGGGGTTTGAATTTTGTTTTGAATTTTTCTAGTGCTATAAATAAATAAGCAAACGAGTAGTCACAAAATAGAGGGGTGATCTTTTTTCCCATACCCCCTAACTCTGAAATTTGTTTAATTAAAGCTTTATGAAAAGAATTTTTTATTTTTTGAAAAAAAAAAAAAAACAGATTGCTGCAAGCAAATCAAAATTGACTGGCAGTGTAACATTATCATGCTAATAACAGTTAATTAGAGCTTTCACGGATGAATTTAGATTCGATACAGAGCTCCGTCATGCTAAAATTTTTATAATCTAAAATTTCAACACTAAATTCAAATCCTTCATCAATAAGAATAAGATATTGGTAAAAATAGTGCACATAATTATGTAATAATTAAAGTATACATTACAACTTTTATTCATCTACAAAATGAAGAATCTTATTCCATAACAAGACGTCGACAAATAAACAGAACTTGTAAATAATCTGATATGAGATAGATGCCACCCACCCAGATTTTTCCCTTTTGGGTGGTCACAAATAGTAATTTTATTGGCATCAATTATTCATTATGATAAAAAAGCGTTGATTGGAGTTGAAGGTAACAACACACCAGAGACAGAGTCGTCATATTTCTTTTAGAGTCTTGCAGTTCGAAGCTGTTGTTTCAGAAGAGGCCTAATGTATTCATGGTAGCCATCGGGCACAACTGTGTCGTTCAGAGGATCCTTCCATGCCTCCTCGTAGAGTTTCGGGTACACATTTCCATCATACCGTCCAAGGACCGAGCCAAGATAGTGATCGGTGTAATTAAATGCATCAACGAGGGCAATAGCATTAGGACGGACCTATAACACCAACACATGAATGCAAAATAAAACAAAAAATGTAATTTGATACAGTAGCAATCATTTATCAGGCAAGATAGCAAATATAATTGTATTGTTCAAAATAAAATGAGAACATACCTGGGAATATAGAGATCTTAGCTGTTCATTAGCGAGGGAAGCTTGCTTGGCAGTAACGCAGCCAGTGGAGACGAAATCACCTAGATGTTTGTGAAGAATATGCAAAGCATAGATGTTGCATAGGGTTTCCAACATTGGTTTCACCCCTTTTCCTGGAATGTCCTGCTGCAATTTCTCAATAAACCTGAAGCAGAAGAATTTTTTCAGATAACATTCAGAATTAAAAAAGGAGATTCAAGAGATTGTTTTACTCGACATTCAATTTCATTTTTTAATGCACATCGTCAGTGTATATCATTAATCAGATGTTGCCAATTCACTTGAAAGTGCAAGGTATTCAACATAAAGTTGACGTTGGGTTTGACTCATTTTAGTGTCCATTCGACAACAAATAACTTGTTATTGGATTTTGCAACCCAAAACGCGTCTACTACGTTAGGAGAATCCATAGCTTATATACCAGTCCAAGATCCTCCCTGCTAACAATGTGGGATATTATACATATCATCGTCATGTCTAGAAAAAGGTCCCAAGAGTTTTTAGGTTTCAGACTTTTTCAATTTGATAAAGAGGGAATAACGTACTTGGAAACAACAATTAGCTGGCAATGTGCAACAGCTGCCTCAACTAAATCAGCTGCCAGTTCCGCAAAACCTGAATATAAACGGACATTCACTTTATGAGATCCTGAACCTAAAAGGTTATAAAGAAGATAAAATCCTCACTAAAGGGATGAAAAGCATACCCTCTTCCTGATTTGTAAACTTGCTGAGGTTTTTAGCACAGGCAACGGACATCCTTGTAGCCCTTGCTTCAAACGCCTCCAGTATAGCAGATGGATTTAACCAATCCTCAGCTGCAAGCCATCAAATGAACAGAGAGTTATGTATGTGAGTACACATTAACACATACAGGTGTCAGGTACTGTCCAAGTTTGACCCTAGAAAATTGGAAAATTCATCCCAAGTAACTTCATGTATTATGAAGTTAAAACTCGATTTCAAAGCTGATGCACAGTGGTTTTTTATTTTGGTGATAAAGGTGACTTCGTCTCATTTTCAAATGCTGTCATGTTGTGCCAACTCAGGTACAGACAATGTTTAAAAATACGGGGCGGCGCCTCGAGGCGGCCGCCATTGAGGCGCGAGGCGGACCTCCTCGAGGCGGTGAGGCGGGCGCCTCGATCCGAAAATCGGAAAAATAATCCAAAATACATTCATTTCTTCATAATTCATAGTATGTTCAAAAAACTATTGATAAGTAATCCAAAATACATTACTTTCTTCATAATTCATAGTATGTTCAAAAATTATTGATAACTAATCCCTAAATAAGCTATCATTAAGCTTGGGTCAAAATCTATGTCATCATCAGATGGGTCATCATCCAAAGAACCTCCTTCACTTGTATTGTCTTCATCCACTAATTGTGGAGCTTTCTCTTTCCCTAACAAATAACATAAGTCGTATTATTTTTTAATTTGATTATATAAATTGCATTATTTGTACAAGATTAACTTACTTTGGTCTCTGCTCCTTTTTTGTGCAGGTGCTCTACTGCCACTCAGTTGTTCAATGGAACGACGACGTTTTGGAAACCCAAAACGTCGTCGTTTCATTTTAGAAATTTTTTTTTTAAAAAAAACCTCTGCTGGTGAGGCGGTCTGAGGCGGCCGCCTCACTAGCATAAAACCGCAAGAGGCGGGCGCCTCAGAAAAACCGCAAACACTGGGTACAGAGGGGTGAACAGCCAGGTCCATGAAACATAAACAATGACTGAAAGAAGGTAATGATGCTACTTTGGAAGGAAAGAGAGAGGGAAGTAAGAGAAAGGTATTACCTCTTTGGACGCCACAATGACATTGCATCAAATGTTCTGCCTGTCCCATATAAGTTGTTGTTCCAACAGGCTTCTTTCCAGATCCTAGCTGGGAAATGGTCTTCATAAGAAACCTTGCAACCTAAGAAAAGAATTTTGTTACAGTTTAAAAGAACAAAATGCCAGCATTAAAGTAGTTCAGGTCAAAGAGTAGGCCAAACCAAGCAACAATAAGGCAACAATGGCATAGACATGATATATCTTAATTTAAAAAGGAAAGATATTAAAACAATACCTGTAAAAGCAGCACAATATTGTCTCCTTCATATGTACAGGCGGGCACATAAACTGCAAATAACTCTGGCAGACCACTACTACATAAGTAACCATGGCCACCACATAATTTTCGACATTCTTCTATCCCATCCTGCGACCAAAATAGTTCTTAAAAAATCAAAGACCCCCCAAAATAATTGATACCAGAAATAAGCACTGTAAACTGGTATTTCCAAAATATAAAATGCTGTGGCCATACAAACAAAGAAAGATCACTGACAGTCATCTACCCAACAACTAATGAAAACATGATTGCACAAATACTAGAAACAGCTGAGCAGATTGGATAAAACAGGCCTGTCTTGAATCCTGTGGTGTAATCAGTAATGGATGAAACCAAACTGACAAAATACTCCCAAAATGAGCCACGTCTGGAATCCCAACTTCATCCATAATTGAGAGCAGATTCTCTGTCTCAAATCTTCATTTGACACCTACATAATCTAGTTCCGCACTCTTATTCAACGTACATTACCTAATAATGAGTTGTTGAAGGAAGTTATATGGATCCCTTCAGCATGTTGTTATTATCAAATCTGGTGAAACGAGAGTACATTGATAGAGACAGAGAAATAGATGAACTAGACAATTAAAAAGACTCAAAATGTATTTGGCTTAGCATATATGTTCAACATAAGAAAAATCGCTACTATCAAGCTAAGCTCAGCCAACCCCGTTAGCCTGGTTATTGTAAGCATGCACATAGTGCATGTGAGAGAGGCAAAGCAAAGAAAAAAACTATTTATAATAAAAAAAAAATTAAGACATAAAAGGTGGTCAAGATCAGTTCAGTAATATACAGCAGTGGCAGTAGTAGTCAGAGACTTCAATCCTGCGGTACATGCATGAGCCTCAGGCAATGTTGAGAAATCATTGGCTTGCAATCTTTGCGTCACATCCATATACAGCCATTTCAACCACTCACCAACAAACCTGAAAGCATATGCAGAAGCCAGCAACGGGAAGAGTCTATTTTGCTGAGTTTTGTAATCAATCACCTAGAACAAGTAATTAGCAGAAACATTAATAAAAATACTTATTAACAAATTGGAAAATCAGAGACTAAAAAGTCACCAACAGCAAGATGAAAAAGGCAGAAAGCAGTTTTCTCTGTGTTGTATGCTAGATTTGTGAACAGAGATGGCGGCCGATACCAAACTATTTTTAACATGTTACTGCAATGTGGCACATATCGAAGAAGACTGATGCTGTGAATTATTGTTTTGGGATTTTTCTCCTATTACTACTAGTACCATCTAAAAGTTTAATACTGACACTGCATAGATTTACTCACATCTTCTCAGAAGACATCTTCCAGGATATAATTCCTAAAGTATTGGGAAACAAAATATAAACTAAATCACACATGCCCAATCACCATAAAGTTTTGTTTATCAAAAACAGATAAAAGGTAGATGCCCAAACATTAAGAATATCTTAATACTACTAAAAGGGAATAGGTTCTGTCGCATACCTGGGTCTCAGGGCCACCATTCTGTGAACCAAATTGTCTACGGACAGCACTATACCTTGTAGCAATGCAAACAGCCCGTGATAAGGCACAGGACGCATCAGCTACTATTGTTTGTCGAACATACACCATAGTTCCATAAAGCAACTGCTTTGGAACGTTAGATTGCACATACTTCCCTTCTCTCGTAACCTGTGAAACCCTGATATGTTGGAAACAAACTTCAAATTACAATTTATACATAAAAGTTATGATCAATCGCATTGGCGGAACCTGGATTTTGGTTCGACAGGGGCCAAAATATAGAAACAATAAATTGACAAGATTAAAACATAAAATTTATAAAATTAAAGAAGCCAACAATAGGGGTCATAATGACAAAAATCATAAAACTCAGTAGAATATAACAAAATTATATAGAAAAAAAATATGAAGGGATAAATTTAAAATTCACAAAAAAATATGGACGTTTTATTTATTTGGGGTAGCCTACATGTGGTTACGCCACTGATCAATCAGGACAGACTTTCTACGCCATAGACTTTTATACTATCATTTGTATATATAGCATATGTATGGAAGCAGGGTACTAATACGACTCTAGTACCTCTGGCAATCTATCTATCAATGTTTCCTATAATGATGAAGATGAAGATGTTGATGATGGTGGGGATGACCAGATAACTTGCAAATTCATGCTACTCATTTGGAAAAATTAGCGGACATAATGAAAACTACTTTAAAGCAATTTGCTTGTTCCACAGTTTATATAGATTAATAGCTTCTAAAAATAAGAACAAGAGGAGAGAAAGAGGATCAACCGCATCAACATTTGATTCCTAGGGATGCGCACATGATCAAATACCAAAACACCATTGTCCATGGAGTTATATGCCCCACTTCCAAACTTCATTCCAATATCACCAATGGTTATGCCAGGAAGAGGTGAGTGATCTTCCAGGCTCCGGAGCTGTACAATAAAACCTGAAAATGATAACCATTACAAACTTAATAAGAAAATAGCCCATTTTCCATGTAACAAGGAACAGTGGATGTTGTACTTACCATTTATTCCATGATCCTGGCCGTCAGTAATAAGACGTGCATAAACAATAGCATGTGTAGAAGCTTTACCCAATCCACCAGGCCACCACTAATAACAACAGTGAAGTAAAGCAAGAATGATAAGAACCTTTTCCGAGAATCCTTAATCATTGCAAGTCAAAAACATACCAACATACCCATTTTAACAAATAACATATAGTACTTGCACTTACAAGGAGAAGAAGGACCCTCAAAATTACTACTGAATTTTTTATTTTTTATTTTTTAGAAAAGACAAGGTTCTTGAAGTAGCAGTCTGATACTTTTTAATATTGGCATATTGCAGGTATCACATGAAAAAGACAAGGCTATACGTTTTACTCACTTTGCTTGAAGTAAGTGTAGGACTATGAATGACAAATTCATCTGTCTGGGGATCAAAAGTTGCAGTGGTTTCAAGCCCCTGAACATTGGAGCCATGACCAAGCTCAGTTTGTGCATAGCAGCCAATTATTTGCATCTTATTTGCTAATGGTAACCACTTCTCCTGCTGCTCATCAGTGCCCTGTCCTTTAATAGCCGGTACAAACATTCCCTGTCAAAAAAATGGTAACGTTAGAGAAATCAAAATTATACCCAATCACAAAAACTCAGAATTTTCATCCCTCAAACATGTCAATGTTACATGACTATGTGTAATAACAGTGCCATTATAAGGATTAAAAAAAAAATACCCAATGAAGATCCGTAAAAGCAGGTTGATCCACAAAAGACCTTAACCAAGATGCCTCTTCTTCTGTAGTAACAAAGTTTTCAAAAAAAAATATATAATCAATAGTCCATCATACAACTATATTAACAAACAATTCAAAGGACTAAGAACTCCAATAAAAAAAAAAAAAAAAAAAAACTACCAGTAAGACGAAGCTCAATGATTCGTTTCCATGCATGAGCTGCCTTTTTCAGAGTGTTTTTGAACAAATCCTTCCTACTTAGCGTAGATCTGTTATCTTTTCGAAAGGCCTATCAACAACAAGTACAATAACAAACATCAGAAACCACATAAAATTTGAAAATTGTTTACAGCATGAGCAGCAGCCTCTCATTACCAATTCCTTCCACTTTCTTCATTTACTGGTGATAATTTAATATTAAAGATTGCAAACATGAAACTAAATTAAAGAAAAATCAAAAAAATTAAAAGCTAAATTCAATTCAATTAATAAGATCTTCCGAGGCTATAATTTAAAGATAAAAAGGGATACCGGATCGGAGGCGACGAGGCGAGCAATCCGATCAGAGACTTGGAAGACGTGGCGAGAGCCGGCCCACACGATCTTCATCTCGTCGACATCGAACTGCGCCTTCTTCCTCTCAGGAGCTAGATGATCAACGCCGTCCATTCTCGTTCGATTTGATCAACAACAACCAAAAAAAAAAAAAAAAAAAAGATAGTGATGATCGATTTCAACTTGAAAAACCAACGCTCTTATTTTGTTTGTTGGTAAGAAGCCAATAATAATAAATAAAAATATTTAATAAGTTATTGTTTATGTTTGATGACCAAATGAATATAAACAGATCGAGCTGATTTATAGGAATCCTTCTAAGGAACTACGAGTTTGATAAGGTCGTCGTTGTTTTACTTTTTTGGATATTCGCCATGTGTTTCTTTTTTTTTCCCCATTGTTTCAGTCAGAATTTAGAAATAAATATGGTTTTATAATCGATTATTTTGGATAATTGATATTATCCAATATATAGTGGATAATGATTATTAAAAAGAGCAATGGTCTTATAAGTTAGGTTAATGGTTGGACCAAAATAGAAAATGAATTCCGAGTAAGACTCATGATCTGAGAATATATTTTTTGTAAAAATTTAGGATAATTGGGGGTTTCATCTAATCTGCTTAAGTTTGGATACGATAATTTAACGGCAGAGTTTCCAATATTTAAAAAAATATATTTACTTCTAGCTCTTGATATCAATAAATTAAGATAAAAAATTCTACGATAAAATTTCAATATTAATATTGGGACCATTATGGATTGACGACAGTTCCGCTAAGTTTAATCATATATCCAAAAATAAGATTAATGAATGAAATCAACATCTAGATATTGTAGTTAGAAAAGAAACTCCTTTTAATTATGAATTCCGTCTCTTGTTTCGTCTTGAAATTGTGTAAATAAGATGAAAAATTATGCGATAAAAATCTTAAAATATTGGGATCATTATGGATTGGTGACTTAATCCTGCATAAAAAAAAATATGAATGAATGAATGAATTCAAACATTTAGATATTACAATTAAAAACAAAACTTTTAATTATGAAATTTGCCTCTTGCTTCTTCTTTTTTTTTTTTGAAAAGAAAAAAAAAAGAATAAAAAGATGGAAATTCTACGATAAAAATCCCAATATTAATAATGTTCCTTATCTATAAGAAAATTTTGACTAATTTTAAAACTTTGAAGTTGAAATCACCGATTTAATTTTTGGTTAAAAATCGCCGATTTTTGGCTTAACAATTAATGATTAATTGTCCCCAAGAGGCGTGGTTTGATGATGTAGAATTTAGGATCTCATATTGAGGTTTTGAGTTCGAATCCAAAGAGTGCGTTTCTTGTAAGAGTCTGGGACAGCCGGGGTTTTACCTGCTCCGCTTAAGCCCGAAATAGGTAATTTGGCGGTGAGATTTCCAACGATTTAAAAAAAAAAATTTACTGATTAATTGTAATTTCCGATTTTTGACCAATATAAGAAAAAAAACCCATCTTCTTATTTTCCACATTTTTCTTCTTCTTATTTAGAAATTTTAATAATCTTTTTTAACTTTTGGATTACTCAACTTTTTCTATGAATGATTTTTTGAACATATTGATAATTATTTTTTTTTAATTTATGCAAAATATCAATTTCATCCTTCCCCATTAATCCTCAAGTATTTCTAATTAAATTGCCCAGGTTAAGCCAAAATTTAGTTAGGATAAGAATAATTATTTTATCTTCGATAAATAAATATTTTAATTATGACATTTTAAATTATTAGCCAAATAATTTTTCGTTCTTTTTACCATCCATTTTTTATATGCATGAATTTCGACTTTTAAATTAAAATTTTTTGTCAAATTTATTAAAAGGAGCAATGGTCTTATTAATGGTTGGACCAAAATAAGAAAATGATTTTTGCCTCTTCTTGCTTTGTCTTGATATTGTATAAATTAAGATGGAAAACTTCACGATAAAAATCTCAATATTAATATTGGGATCATTATGGATTGATGAATGTTCCGATAAGCTTAATCATGTATCCAAAAATAAAATTAATGAATAAATTCAACATCTAGATATTGTCATTTTTTTGAAAAGCAGACCGACTGGTCTAACCGTGAATCGGTCGTGAGTTCGATCCGGTTAATTAATAAAAACCGGATAGTAAAAAAATCGGTAAAAACCGATCAAAATCGGTTAACTGGATCAGACCGGTTCAATTTTTTTTTAATTTTTAAAACCAAAAACTAAAATTTAATATTTTTCATAAATTTTAATTAAATAAAATTATTTGTGACGCTGATCGGTTCTACCGCTCTTTTTTTGAAATGGTTCAACCGGTCAAACCACTGACTCATTGAACATTTTACATCATTGATTTGATTACCCGTCCGGTTTTGAAAACTTTGAATTCCATAGTTTAAAAAAAAAAAAAAAACTTTTAATTATGAATTTTGCCTCTTGTTTCGTATTGAAGTTGTATAAATAAGATGAAAAAATTCTACGATAAAATGACAATTTCGAAAAGAAAAGAAAATGAATGAATGAATTTAGATATTGCCATTAAAAATAGAAACACATTTTAATCAATTGTATTTGTACCATAAAGATGCGGATTTGGACTGTTCCTTATCTAGGCGAAAGTTTTGACCAATTATAAAACTTTGAAGTTTGAACTGTACTTTCTTACTTTAATGGATTCTACATTCTATCAATTGACAAATCAATTAAAAGAGTGGTATAGTATATTAAAAAGCTGATTAGTAATGGTAATTAGGAATGATAAAAACTGATACGAAACAGGATACGAAACAGACGAAACTCGATCCAAGATCCCGTAGACCCCCAAAGAACCTGTCCTTGAAAACCATTGGAGATAGCCTCAGATGAATTTTGCCAGCAAATAGGACGCCACAAAGGATGCCAAACCATTTGATAAGTCTTTGTTCAATCACTGAACGATGATAAAATTTTCTCAATCTCAAGAAAAAAAAAGTACTATTCACGCACAAAAATTAGGGTGCTTCATTAAGAGTTGTTTTTGAGTTTAAATAGTAACATACTCAAACCCTAAGAGAGCTAAAAAGACTAATATAGCCCTAAACTACCCATTACCAACTAAAAGCCCATAAATCCTAATTTCTAGCCCATTTTGAACCCATAAATAACTAAAATAAACTAACCCAAAAATAAATAAAAACGGTAATCCCCGTTGGTTCCATACATGCAAATAAATAAATAATAATATGCCTAAATAACTGAATCGATGACTTGGGTCAAGTGTATAACTCTTGAACCCTCTTCCTTGAAGTCCAATTGGTCTCGAACCTGCTTGTTCAAGTCAGCTACATGATGTTGGGCCAGGCCTGCCATAGCGTCCTTGATCCTCTTAGCTCTGTATCTTGTAATTGGTCCAACCGGTACATGGATTGGATCGGTTGTAGTCTGGACCGAATCAGATGCAGCTAGGATCACATCATCCCCTCCCTCTTGAAAAGGATTCGACCTCGAATCGACACCTGCATCAAAAGGGGATAAATCAGAAACATTAAATGAAGCAGAAACATTATACTCACCAGGCAGATCAAGCTTATATGCATTATCATTAATCCTTTCGATGACTTGAAAATGACCATCTCCTCGGGGTTGAAGCTTGGATCTTCGTTGAGCCGGAAACCTTTCCTTACGCATGTGTAACCAAACCCAATCACCAGGCTCAAACACCATGCGTTTACGGCCTTTATTCGCATGAGAAGCGTACTGTTCATTTTTCCGTAATATGTGTTCACGTGCTTTCTCATGTATTTGTTTCACCAATTCTGCTTTCTTTTTCCCATCTAAACCTACTCTTTCCTCAACAGGCAAAGGCAATAAATCCAATGGTGTTAGTGGGTTAAAGCCATATACAATTTCAAAAGGTGAATATGAAGTAGAAGAATGAATGCACTATTGTATGCAAACTCTATAAATGGCAAACACTCTTCCCATGATTTTAGATTTTTAGTGACTATAGTGCGAAGCAATTGAGTCAAAGTCCTATTGACCACCTCTGTCTGTCCATCTGTTTGAGGGTGACACGTAGTAGAATAAAGTAATTTAGTCCCTAGCTTACCCCACAAAACCTTCCAGAAATGACTCAAGAATTTAACATCTCTATCAGAAACTATACTCCTAGGAATCCCATGTAGTCGTACTACTTCCCTAAAGAATAAGTCTGATATATTAGTGGCATCATCAGTTTTATGGCATGCAATAAAGTGTGCCATTTTGCTAAATCTATCAACCACTACAAAAATGGAATCCTTACCTCGTTTAGTCCTAGGTAAACCCAACACAAAATCCATCGAAATATCTACCCATGGTTCACTAGGTACAGGTAATGGAGTATATAATCCATGAGGCTTCACCCTAGATTTGGCCTTTCTACAAGTGAGACACCGATCACAAATTCGCTCTACATCGCGTTTCATCTTAGGCCAATAAAAATGCTCCTTTAAGGTTTCTAGGGTCTTACTAATTCCAAAATGTCCCATTAGTCCCCCTCCATGAGCCTCTCTCACTAATAGCTCACGCATACTACAAGAAGGAATGCACAACTTATTTTCTCTAAACAGAAATCCCTCATGCTGATAGAATTTACTAAATGCAGATTTAATACATGCAGCATATATATCACAAAACTCCACATCACATGCATAAAGCTCTTTAATAAATTCAAATCCTAACATTTTAGCACTTAAAGAAGTAAGTAAAACATACCTGCGTGACAAGGCATCTGCAACTACATTTTCCTTACCTTGTTTGTAGCGAATGACGTACGGGAATGTCTCTACGAACTCCATCCATTTAGCATGCCTCTTGTTCAGTTTTCCTTGCCCTTTAAGGTGTTTCAAACTCTCATGATCTGTGTGTATCACGAACTCTTTAGGCCATAGGTAATGCTGCCAATTCTCCAGTGCTCGAACAAGTGCATACAACTCTTTATCGTATGTAGGATACCTCAACGCTGCCCCGTTCAACTTTTCACTGAAGTACGCAATAGGTCTTTTCTCTTGCATCAATACTGCCCCAATACCTATTCCGCTTGCGTCACACTCTATCTCAAATGTGCTCTCAAAATTAGGTAGTGCGAGGACTGGTGCACTGCATAACCTTTCCTTGAGAGTCTGAAAAGCATTCTCTTGAGCTTCACCCCACTGAAATCCAACAGTCTTCTTGACTACCTCAGTCAATGGTGCGGCTATACTACTGAAGTCCTTCACAAAACGCCTGTAGAAACTCGCCAATCCATGAAAGCTTCGAACCTCAGACACTGTAGTAGGTGTTGGCCAATCCCTAATCGCTTTGACTTTCTCTTCGTCCATCTCTATGCCATCTGCAGTCACTACAAAACCAAGAAAAACGACTCTATCCATGCAAAATGTGCATTTCTTATAATTAGCAAATAATTTCTTTTCTTAAAATATCAAGCACACATTTCAAATGATCTACATGTTCATCTAAAGATTTACTGTATACTAATATGTCATCAAAATAGACCACTACAAACTTCTATACATGCACGCAAACATGGTTCATAAGTCTCATAAAAGTACTAGGGGCGTTTGTTAAACCAAAAGGCATTACTAACCACTCATATAACCCATACTTAGTTTTAAAAGCGGTCTTCCACTCGTCACCTTCTCTCATACGAATCTGGTGATATCCACTCTTAAGGTCAATTTTACTAAAAATCTTAGATCCATGTAGTTCATCTAACATATCATCTAGCCTAGGAATGGGATGTCGATACTTTACCGTGATATTATTGATGGCACGACAATCCACGCACATACGCCACGTCCCATCCTTCTTAGGCACTAATAACACTGGTAGCGCACGGGCTCATACTCTCTCGTACGTAACCCTTCTCCATCAGCTCCTCAACTTGCCTTTGAAGTTCCTTGGTCTCCTCAGGATTACTCCTATATGCGGGTCTATTAGGAATGACAGATCCAGGCACGAAATCAATCTGATGTTCTATCCCTCGAATGGGTGGAAGCCCATTAGGAATGTCCTCTGTGAGTACGTCTTCAAATTCCTGCAAAATGGAAGAAATAGAAACAGGAAGTGAATTGTTAGTGTTAGTAAGTAAAGAAAAGTGTGGTGTGTCTTTATACACTAGCAGCAACATGAGTTTGCTAGCTTTGTAGGCTCTCCTCACTTCTCCCTCACCAAGATAAAAACTCTTTTTCACTCTCCCTTTCTTCTCACTCTCTCTCTCGGCCCCCTTTCCCTTGGGTTTACTCTCAGTTCTAATCCCAGTGTTTCCCCCACTCTCGTGTTTAGATCTCATTTCCTCACTATTATCACTCTTACCCCCCAAGGATGCGGCTTCTCTCTCTCTCTCTCTCTCTTTCCCTTTCCAACTGTAATTTGACTTGATCATCATGGACCTGTTTTGGTGTCAAAGGTATAATGTAATGGGCTTGCCCTTATGCTGGAAAGAATATTTTTTCGAAACCCATCATGTATCACCTTCCTATCGAACTGCCACGGCCTCCCCAAAAGTATGTGACCTGCCTGCATTGGTACCACATCACACAACACCTCATCCGTGTAAGGTCCAATGGTAAAAGTCAATAATACCTGCTTGGTCACCCTGATCTCACCACACTCATTAAGCCATTGTAGCCTATATGGCTTAGGATGTGCCAAACATGACAATCCCAATCTTGCCACCAATGCTGTACTAGCCACGTTGGTGCAACTACCCCCATCTACGATCATACTACATGACTTCCCATTCACGCTACACCTAGTATGAAAAATATTCTCTCTCTGCTGCTCGGTCTCCTCCTCAACTATCTGTGCTGTCAATGCTCTCCTAGACACAAGCGACAGGTTATCTAGTGGGTATGCTGCTCCCTCATCATCATTAGCATCCTCTAATGTAGGCATCTCATCTTCCACCTCCTCATCTGTGGAATCGATATTACCATCATCCTTCACTATTAGTGTTCGCTTGTTGGGGCACTGTGATGCATAATGTCCCAAACCTAAGCACTTAAAACACTTCACCTCCTTGGATTTTGGAATTACCACTTCCGACTTAACCTTAACTCTACCTGCCTCCATTTCCTTTCCTTTACCACTATCAGCCCTGGGCTTATTGAAACCCTCATCTCTCCGTTCATTACTAGGCCACTTCCCCCTCCAAGCAGAAGTTCCCTGTGTAGTGTATCTAGATGCAGATTTCTTCCTCAACTGTCTTTCTACCTTGATCGCCATATGTAGCATATCCTCCACTCCACATAATGATGCAACTCAACTACACTTGCAATCTCCTTATTTAACCCTCCTAAAAACCGAGCCATCGTGGCTTCTCTATCCTCCACCACATTCGCCCTAATCATTGCTACCTCCATCTCTGTATGATAGTCCTCAACACTCTTCGAACCCTGATACAAATGTTGTAGCTTCTGATATAATTCTCTGTAATAGTGGCTTGGAATGAACCTCTTACGCATGAGAGCCTTTAACTCCTCCCAAGTCTCAACTGGCCTCTCATGGTTCCTCCTCCTATTAGTTACCAACTGATCCCACCAAATCACCGCATAGTCTGTAAACTCAATTGCAGCCAACTTCACTTCTTCTCGTCAGAATACCTGTGACAATTAAAGATCAGCTCAATCTTCCTTTCCCAGTCCAAGTACGCCTCTGGATCATTTCTACCGTGGAAAGATGGAATTTTCATCTTGATACTGCCTAGGTCACCATCAATATCATCTCTCCTACCATGATCTCTCCTGTCAGGCTCCCTCCGATAGGCATAATTATGCTCATCATATGCATCTCTCCCATATCTATCTCCAAATCTGTCACCAAACCTATCATCAAATCGTCTATTTTCTCCCCCATAGGCCCTTCTATCTCCTCTCTGAAAACCTCTCTGCTCATCAAACCTCCTATCCCGCCTGTCATATCTCCTCTCATACCGCCTATCCCGCGGCCTATTCCTATCCTCCTCATCTTCGAACTCATCCAACTCCTCCATATCATCCAGATTATTCTCTGCCTCAAACTCATGTATAGGTACCCTAGGTGGTTGTTGCCCTGCCTGTTCCTGCCTAGATTGTTGTGGCCCCTCAACCTCCTTCTGACCACCAGAGAATTGAAGACTAGTAACCTCCCTCGACAACCTCTCTATCGCCGCATTCATAGTTCCAAACATCTCGCGGAACTCAGCCATATTCTGTTCCATGGTTTTAAACCTTCCATCAACGTCAATATCCTTCTCTGCCATCTTACTTAACAAACAAATTAGTAATAACAAGAAATAAATAAAGTAAACAAAGAAAACCTCACGAACTCTCGTGTTTCACTCGCTCTCAAACACTCTCTTCGAAAAATTACCTCCGTTCAATGTCGAACGCTAACCACCAATGGATTGCACAATCCGTGTGTAGTCCAAAAATCAGCAAAATCCACAAGGAATCAAAGAAATAAGGGTATCAAGAAAATAAGACGTGACTCGAGAAGCAAAGACGACACTCGATCAATAAAACCTAAAACTAGAGTTAAAAAAAAAAAGAAATAATAAAATAATCCTAATCAAATTTTTTTTTTTTTTTTTTTTTAACGCGCGAATTCGGAGTTGATATCAATGCAATCGTAGACCACAGACACACTTATGAAGAACACACGAAACTCAGGCTGAAATAAATCAGTATTATATATATTTTCTTCATTCTGAACCAGACAAAAATTTAAAAAGGAGTTTGCTCTTTTTTTTTTTTTGTAAGTGACAGGCGTGGGGCTGTTTTTTTTTTTTTTTTTTTTTTTTTTTTTTTTTTAATTTTATTTTATATATTTATAACAGCCTATATAATCACATGCAAAAGTCCGAAAACACAAGGTAATGAAGAAAATTCGCAGTCTGCAAAGAAAATTCAATTTTTTTTTTTTTTTTTTTTGCTCAACGACACAGTAACAAAAAGACAAGATTGAGAGACTAAAAGAAAAAAAAATTAGAAGAAACAGAAAGAAGAAAAAGTCAGACCTGAAATCTGGCTCTGATACCAATTGATACGAACAGGATACGAAACAGACGAAACTCGATCCAAGATCCCGTAGACCCCCAAAGAACCTGTCCTTGAAAACCATTGGAGATAGCCTCAGATGAATTTTGCCAGCAAATAGGACGCCACAAAGGATGCCAACCCTTTGATAAGTCTTTGTTCAATCACTGAACGATGATAAAATTTTCTCAATCTCAAGAAAAAAGTACTATTCACGCACAAAAATTAGGGTGCTTCATTAAGAGTTGTTTTTGAGTTTAAATAGTAACATACTCAAACCCTAAGAGAGCTAAAAAGACTAATATAGCCCTAAACTACCCATTACCAACTAAAAGCCCATAAATCCTAATTTCTAGCCCATTTTGGAACCCATAAATAACTAAAATAAACTAACCCAAAAATAAATAAAAACGGTAATCCCCGTTGGTTCCATACATGCAAATAAATAATAAATATGCCTAAATAACTGAATCGATGACTTGGGTCAAGTGTATAACTCTTGAACCCTCTTCCTTGAAGTCCAATTGGTCTCGAACCTGCTTGTTCAAGTCAGCTACATGATGTTGGGCCAGGCCTGCCATAGTGTCCTTGATCCTCTTACTTTAATGGATTCTACATTCTATTCAATTGACAAATCAATTCAAAGAGTGTTATAGTATATTAAAACAGCTGATTAGTATATGTAATTAGGAATGATAAAAACCCTCATGAGTCACCGTCTCAATCGGGGTGCGTTTGGGATCCCCAAACATATAAAAATTATAATTGGATCGGGTTTGGATCCCGATTCAACCTTGTACTTTAGTTTAATTAAATTTATATATATATTTTTTAAAATTTTTTAAAACAATTTACTATATATATATATAATAATAATAATAATAATAATAATAATAAAAACAAAAGGTTGATTACCTTATTATAAGATTTTAACATAAAAATTGAAACGTAAACAATAAAGTGGGGATCGAGTCTCAATTTATTCCTAATTCCCATTTGGGGATAATGAAGAATATATTTATTCGGGAATTTCAGATACGGGGATGAATTCAAAGATTTCTTAATAATTCGGGTTCGGGGACCATGGTCCCCACTCCAAACTCGCCCGATTTGTTAGCGACATATTCTCAATGATGGATTTTGATGCGCATTCGTGAGCATTACAAAAAGATGTCGAAATAAATTGGTTGTGAAGAGCAAATTGATATGAAGACTTGAGCGCCAAACGAAGATATCAAGTGCAGTATTATAGCTTATGACTCTCATTATAAGTGAGTTTATAATTCAAGTACTTTAAGCTCATATGTTATGTACATTCATATAAATGTATTAGGGACATGTGCAAAATGGTTTTAATTTTCAAATCATGTGTTTTCTACACTATGACCGACATATCGGTCTCTAATACCGACATACCGATGTGTCTGCTCTACTTTGGGCAGTTTTGCATGCTCTCTGGAATTGGGATACTTCATACCGATCTACCACACAGGTCAGTATGGAGTTTGCTAACTACTGGAACCGAGAAAGATCATACCGGTCCCCATACCGGTTAGCCAACCGGCATACCAGTCAGTAATCTGGTTTGTGCGCTTTAATTTTCAACGGTCTTATAGCCGTTTGAATTACAGGGCTGGCATACCAGCCCCTGTAGATTGACATACCGGTCTCAGGACAGAGAGTTATGACGGTTTTCACTTTCACTATATATTGAGCCTCAATTTCGTTTTTGCCAAGTTCTTGCAACTTCATACATTTTTTTTTAAAGCAAAAACATTGAGTGCAACTTAAATCTTATTGATCAAACACTCTTATCATAATCAAAGATCACACACTCCACCTTCACACACATTTAGTGAGATTGATTTACTTGGGTTAAAAACTCACACCTTTAATCTTCTTTATTTTTTGTGAGTGCCCAAGTAATATTGTAAAATCTTCATATCTCAAATACTTGGTTGGGAAATCTCTTGTTGAGTGGGTATGCTCAAAAGGGTAATTTCTGTAAAGATTAAAGAGTGAACCTGACTAGCAGGAGCCTGTTCAACTCCATGCACGGTAGTGTTGTTCCTCACTCTTGTTCTTTAAATTTTTATCTTACATTGAGGACAATGAAAGTTTTAAGTTGGGGGTGTGTGCATGTTGTTTACCTGTTATTTAATTGTTTAAGTGAAAAAAAATTTGTTTTAGTCTTTGATAGTAAATCATAAATCCTGTGATGATATTGTTTGTTTATGAGTGAAATTTTAGAAACGATAAATGCCCAATTTACTTTTATCTGATGCCTTGAATAATTGATCCATGTTAGACTCGTAAGCACTTAAAAGCATGTTTTTTAGCAGTAAAACTTAAGTAGTTGACAAGGTGACAAGATTAAAAGGTAATTTCTGTAAACCAAATTCTGACTAGCAGGAGTCTGTTCAACTCCATGCACGGTAGTGTTGTTCCTCACTATTGTTCTTTAAATTTTTATCTTACATTGAGGACAATGCAAGTTTTAAGTTTGGGGGTGTGTGCATGTTGCTTACTTGTTATTTAATTGTTTAAGTGAAAAAAAATTTGCTTTAGTCTTTGATAGTAAATCATAAATCCTGTGATGATATTGTTTGTTTATGAGTGAAATTTTAGAAACGATAAGTGCCCAATTTACTTTTATCTGATGCCTTGAATAATTGATCATGTTAGACTCGTAAGCACTTAAAAACAGGTTTTTAGCAGTAAAACTTAAGTAGTTGACAATGTGACTAGTTGAAGAAATTGCATATCGATGAATGACCGTTTGCTTAGATATCTATCTTGATTTGCTAGTGTTATGAAGTATGGTATAGCTAAAAGGAAAAATGTCTCTAAAGAAAGAAAATAAACCACCTATAATTGATAAGCGTGAAGCTACCCATGAGCGAGTATTAGGACCATCATGAGGAGAAATGCTACCTTAAAGGGTAGGTGAGTTAAAAAAAAAGTGCAAAAAGAGAAGTAAAAAAAAGAGACAAGAAAAGAAAAGAAAATTCATAACATACTGAGCACAAAATAAAGCAATTATAGAGCATAATTGAGATATCTAGGTTGGTTTGACCCATCGATTCTAATTTCTAAACGAAATCATTAAGTTGGCTTACTTATGAGTCGAGCTGTGAATGAACCTTTACACACACACACTGTGAGTCCAGCTTATATGATTTACTTAAGAATTTGGATCTAAGTTGCAATTGAGTACTTTGAAGGTTCTCTAATTTCATGTGTGTCGTCGATGTAAGCCCTCACGAGACTATAACTCGTCCACTAGGGCCGCCTGGGGGTTTAAAGGCTTGTTGCATACGCTAAATGCAATCGTGATCCCTACGAAAGTGGCTTAGTTAATTTAGTTATTTTTAATTATTTATTTGAATTTAGTTTTTATTTTATCTTTTGCTCGGGACTAGCAAAACCTTAAGTTTGAGGGTGTTTGATAAGTGTGGTTTATACCCACTTATTATAGTATTTTTAGCTGAATGTTTTGTTATATTTCGAGATATTTAAATGTCTTTTATAGTTTATTTCATGTTTTATTTGTAGGAGCATCAATACATGGATCTGAGAATAATTACACGTGTTTTGGGAACTTTCGGGAACACAGGACGAACAACGGGAGCATTGGCACCATGGCACATATCATCAGGCGCCATGACGCCTAAATCTCATACAAATCACAGAGAATAAGGCGCCACAACGCCTAACATTTATAATTGAAGGCGCCATGGCGCCCACTTTCATGATAAATACATATGGCGCCAATTGGAATAAAGAATAGAGGCACCATGACGCCTCCTCAATCAATTTGCCCATACATAATCCAGAGGATTTGTCGCCCAGACGCCAATTTGATAGGTCATGGCGCTGCGGGGAAAGATGTACACGCACGTTCCAAGATGTGATTTTTAGGGTTTTTAATAATCCTAATGATACCCAAAGACTCCCAGCCTCAACTATAAATATAACAGTTCATCTAACACTCAAAGGGAGGCTAATACACATCACAAAATACATATTTTTAGAGATCCAAGGAGATGATTGAAGAGCAATAAGAGGAGATTAAGGCGGTGACGTCCGAGGAGGAAGAGATTCAATTCGAGTTTTATCTTCTTGTTTTTTTTCTTAGAACTCTAATGATTTCCATTAGATTCATGACTTGTTATTTATTGTTTTTATCTTTTGTTATGAATTAACTCCTTAATTCTGGAGAATGATGTAATCTATGCTTGAACATTGTATTTTGTTTACTAATTTTGTTATGAAGTTTTATTAATTTATTTATATTCTTTTGAGTTTAATGCTTCTTGATTGTTGGCCACAATTGAAGATGATGAATGTTTAAAATCTATCACTCGAGAGAGGGGATTTTGAATAGATCAAGAGAATATGACCTAGGATTTTATAGAGTTCGAGAGAATCTGTAGTCATTTGAAGTCGTTAACATAGAATCACAAAGCGTAATGAGTTGTTAACTATTGGATTTTTATAGAGATATCGAAGTCTATAGTTGATGATATTTTCACTCGGCACTCGCGAGAGGGAGTGAATATTTTAGGAGTCTTGACTTATAAACAATATAACTGAACAAAGATTAATTGGCATAACAAATACATAGGTGACAGCTAGGTGAAATCAGGATCCATAATCTCCATCGTATTAGTTCCTCCTATTTTATTATTTTTATATTTTATTTATATAATTAAATCTTTGTTAAATATTGTCTAAATAAAGTTAGGATTATCAATTGTAGTACTTAGTGCGAGTTAACGCAATCCCTGTGGGTTCGACACTCTTTCACCGATTTATACTAAAACTTGACACCGTACACTTGCGGTACGATATAAAAATATCACAATAAGTTTTTGACGCTGTTGCCTATCAAATTGGCGCCTGGGCGCCAAATCCTCTGGATTATGTATGGACAAATTGATTGAGGAGGCGCCATGGCGCCTCTATTCTTTATTCCAATTGGCGCCATGGTGCCATATGTATTTATCATGAAAGTGGGCCCCATGGCGCCTTCAATTATAAATGTTAGGCGCTGTGGCGCCTTATTCTCTGTGATTTGTATGAGATTTAGGCGCCATGACGCCTGATGATCTGTGCCATGGTGCCAATGTTCCCGTTGCTCGTCCTGTGTTCCCGAAAGTTCCCAAAACACGTGCAATTATTCCCAGATCCATGTATTGATGCTCCTACAAATAAAACATGAAATAAACTATAAAAGAGATTTAAATATCTCGAAATATAACAAAACAGTAAGCTAAAAATGCTGTAATAAGTGGGTATAAACCACACTTATCAGTGAGTATGCTCAAAAGGGTAATTTCTGTAAAGATTAAAGAGTGAACCTAAGTGACAAAACTCTTAGTGTTGTAAAAGATTTGTGATGAACCTAGGAAAACTATTGGTTTTGGGTGAACTACGAAAAAAATCTTGGTTTGCGAGTGAGCCATAGAAAAGTCGATGTAAAATGGAGAATCAATTTTATATAGTGAAAAACTTTAAGCGTGGTTTGGGGGAGTGGACGTAGGCAAATAATCGATCGAATCACTATAAATACGATGTCAATTTCTCTAACCCTTACTCATTTTATTCATCGCAAGTTATATTTTATATTTACATATTATTTAATAAGTTGCATTTTGATAATATTTTTTGATCGGTGAAATTGACATTGATAACAACTTTCAATATTTTATTCATTAATCATATATTACCCCCAACCCAGTATAATTGTAGTTGTTTGTGTGCTCCCCCCTTCCTTTTAATTATTAAAAACTATAATTATAATTATAATTAATAAATTTAAAATGATTCTTTTTAAAATATATAAAATATAATTATTTCTAATTATCAGTTCGGTTTAATTTTTCGGTTTTTTAACGATAATAACAAAAAATTGAAAATTTGATAATATTCATTTAATCTAACATTTATTAAAAAAAAAATTTTACATTATAACTTTTCTAATCATTATAAGTTTACAACTATACCAATATAAACTTTTCATGAGATACAATCAATAATTTAAAATATAAGAAAATAAAATAATCATAATAAAAATACAAACATATCATGAAATCAAACCCCATTAAATACCAAAAAAATAATATAATATTACAAACAAAAAATATAAAATAACATCATAACTAATTATTCAATTAGTCTGGTAGCAATTTTTTAGTTAAAAGATGAATTTATTCGGATAGTTTCGATTTGATTTTTTAGTTAAGAAATCTAACAATTATTTTCAAAATAAAAACTTTATTGATTAATTCGATTTTAATTTTTTCGCCCACCAAAGGCAAAACTTAAGTGCCTAACAATCGAGTTGTCCCTTGGTCCTTAGACGTGTACCAAGGATTAAAAAAATTAAGAATTATATAATATATTCAAAAATAAAATTTTATTAAGATTTGAGGTCAAATTTTGTAGTCCATTGAACCGACCGTCCGTGTAGTCCCCAAATCCTTATATAAAATTTCATAATCTTCTTTTTGAATTGCTCATCAGATTCAAATTAGGGATCAGGCAGGATATGATATGAGATATCAATATTTGTATATCTCATTTAATTAACGAGTACGAAAATTATCCTCTTACACCCCTTTAACATATCAAGCATAAATGGGAACTCATGCGAATATCTGTTCACACCGGAATTTTATCTATTTAAATAAAAATGTCAATATTCATATCTAACACATCTATCAAAAAAGTATAGAAAATAACGTCCTTATCACCCCTAATATACCGGACCTCCGCAAACTCCATTGGCATGGAAATTTTTATCATCCCTAGTTGGAATATATACAAATTCAATACACCATCGTCATCGCTACTTTGATATGTCCAAACTGTGGTTCTACAATCTTCATCAACAGGCTATCAAACAAAGATGGCTGTGTATTTTAAATCCAAACCACACAAGAAGCAAGGAAGAAGACACCAAAGATGACACATCAACAATGTCCACTGTGGAGCTTTATAAATCAACAATCCATTTTTCTAGCCTATAATAATAATAATAATAATAATTCACTACTTGACTACAAACACATAGTTACCTTCCACTTCGAAGAAGCTCGATCACGTGATCCGAGAGTGAGATTCCCATTTGATTAGGAATCTGGAACCTAAACCTAGGGCAACTACCAACAGCAACGCCATGGTGAATCGGTGATCGAGAACCGGAGGGACAATCAAGCTCCGGTTCAGGATTCCCGCCATTAGGATTGCTGATTGCATTCTTGAATTCTCCAAGTTGATTGCTGAATCCACTGTGCAGTAGGGGCGACGTAAAAGAGGAATTTCTTATCTGGGGGTTAGGGCTTTGGTGGTTTGGCATTGTGGGATTTAGGGTTTTGGATGAGACGGTTTCTTGCTCCAATTCGTAAATGACAGTTTTATTACAAATTAATAGGTAAATTTGAAGATTTTGTGAAGAAATTCATTACTTCATTATTTATTTATTTATTTTTACTTCTCAATGTCCAATAACATAATCAAATTCTCAACCCTTGACTTTTTTTTAGAAGTGTTTCTTGACAAATAAGTTGAATTGTATCCAAAGAGAGCTATGAATCAATCTTAAATCTACCTGAAGAAGCCATAACTGATAGCAACCCAGTGACCATCGAGAGATCGATTACCCCGAGTATTGCTCACTGTGGATTGAGTGGCTGCAAAGGTAGTCCGGGCTAAGGTTCCGGTTCGAAATCGGAACCGAAATATTTCAATTCGGTTAGGGTTCATTCCTGATCGAACCGAAAGTGAACCGCTGGAGCCTTTTGGTTCTAGCAGTTCAACGGTTCCAAGCGGAACCGTACGATTCCGGTTGGAACCGTTTCTCCCAACGGCTAATAGCCGTTGGGCTAGGGCAGGGAGTAGGGGTGAGCACCGGTTCCGGGTAGACCAGGAACCGGTCCAAAAATCTGGGTTTGGAACCGGAACCAGTTGTAACCGGTCCGGTTTCGGTTCCAAATACATGGAACCGATTTTATGTTTTATGAAAGATGCAGAAAAATATGATGGAGGTAAGACATTATGTTTTATGTTTATGTGCTTTTAATTATATTCATACACTAACTAAGCTAGTATTTAATATTTATAACAGAAGCGAGTGAGCTGACGATTGTAGATGATAATGATATTGTTGATAGTGAATTCAATGCTGATACAGATGATGAAATTTTATGAGTGAGTCATTTCTTTACTACTGTAATTTCTCATTTCTGTATTTTTGTTTCTGTTGTTTGGCCTTTTTTCTGATTTATTTTAATATTTTGATGTTTCTACTGTCTGCAGTTTCATCTCATGGAAGATGTTTTTGGCTTTTTGCTGCTGTTTTTTGTTGATATTCTGCTGGCCTACTGCTCTGTGTTCTGCTGTTCACATGGCCTACTGTTCTGCTGCTGTTTTGCAATCTGTTAATCTGTTTATGATTTTTATGCTTTATCCATGTATCTAGATACACAAAATATCTATATTCTTTTAATTATATTACGTTTTTGAAGTAATGAAGTTGCATACTTGCAGTTACATGATTTATTGATTTTTATGCATTTTGTTTTCTACTTTTCTTGTCCATTGGCAGTTTCAATTGTGATTGTTATGGCAAAAATATATCGATGAAACATTCTGTTTATACTTTATCCATGTTATTTTAATATCTTTTTTTTTTTGGCAGTTTGACAAAGTTATATAAATAGGGTAATTCGGAACCGGACCAGAACCGAATAATATGGTACTCTATTTAATTGGGTAGGTTCCGGTTCCACTTAGTTAAGAACCGATTTTTTCCACCGAAACCAGTTTTGCTCACCCCTAGCAGAGAGCAACGATTCCCTGCCCTAATGTAAAAAAAAAAAAAAAAAAAAAATTTACTAAATTACCCTTAATAATATTAATATAATGGCTAATTTTAGGGACATTTTAGGTATGATAAAAAAATTATAAAACTCTATAAATAGAGGTCCTTTTTCATTTATTCAACACACAAACTCTCAATTTTCTCAATTCTACAATTCTCTCATCTACATTATCTCATTCTCAATTCTCTCATCTACAATCTCTCAATCTTTAAAATTTCTTTAACAAAAAAATGGCAAACTCATCTGAGAACACAATGTCAAATGTGTCCACCAACGAGAGCGACCCGAGTATCGGTTCACGGAGAAGAGAAGTCAAGTCTCGTTCCTCTAATATTTTCAAAATTCATTTTCATTTAATCGACACTGAAAATGAAGGTACAAGAGCAGTATGCAACAATTGTGGGATTTCTTACAAATTTACTGGTGGATATGGCAATATGATCAAGCACTTGGAAAGACATCATGTCGTTGAAATCAGACTTGATACAACGCAAACTCAAATGGCCAGGTACACATTATCTAGTAGATGTACGAGTTCTTTAGATTTATTTAAATATTCTGATGCTAAAAATGGCAAAGAATTTGCTAAATTAACTTGTATGACACATCTTCCTTTAAGTTTTGATGAAAAAGTTTTTTTTAATAATTACGATCAAAATGCTTTAAATCCTACTGCTTGTAGAATGACTAGAAATGTAACAAAATGTCACATTTTTAAATTATACAAAGATGATAAAATTATTTTAAATGAAATATTTAAAGATATTAAAGGTCGTCTTTTTATTTGTTCTGATATTTGGAGTGACTATTGGAGAACACATTCATACATGAGTGTGACTTGTCATTGGATTGATGCATCATGGAACATGCAAAAATGACTTATTGCATTTAGAGTTTTTGATGAACAACATACTGCACAAAATATTTATTGAATGATGACAGTAATTTTTTATGAATAATGTTTGTTAGGTAAAATTTTAACAGCATCGGTTTCCAGAGCATTTAGTGTTCAGAGAGGTGGTAAAATAATGGATTTGTAGTGGTGGTTGTGGTGGAGTTCTCTTCTCTGTGTGAGTTGGAGGGAACCGTCTTCACACATATTGTCTAAACACTTTGAGAGTCAATCAATCTTATAACTATGTCTACTGTAGAGTCTTCATCTTCATCTTCATCTTCTACTTCTGCTAGTGAGTTAGTAAGAATATCTTCTACTCTTTCCTTACCTCGTTCTTGTTATAAAAGAATGGCCTCTAAGATTGAAAATCTTGTGGAATATTCACATGTTCCAGAAGTTGTTCATGTATCTAAGACCCATTCACTTCTGTTAAACCCTTACAACCTGTACAAAAGACCAGTACTGTTACAAGGAGTATTTGTACTCATATCTCTACACATCGTCCGACTGCTAAAGAATATGTCCATTCCTCCAAGCTGGATCGGTGTGCTTTACGAGCTACACATGATGAACAATATGTAGATCTGGAGATACCGAAAGACTTCATCTCCAGTTGGAAATCTGAAGGGTACACTCATTTCCATATGGGTGCTGTGAGAGTTATTCTAACTCTCAATGGAATGAAAGGATTACCAGTGACTGCCAGACTTGCTCTGTTGGATTCCAGATTCAAGGAGTACCAACACGCGGTGATTGGCACTGTTCTCACCACTCTCTATGCCGGGAGTGTGTTGCTAACCTTCTACCTAAATTACAATATGTCTTTGCAGGATCCTAATTTGCCGACTACCTTCAAGATCCAAGTTCAGATCCAAGGAGCGGCTCAGATCGAGACTTCGATGATGGCTACCTTACACCACCAACTGGTGTATCGTCAGCAAGATCATTTTGTTGATCTACCATCTGCCACAGCGTCCAAAGATGCTCTCATGATTTTGGCAGATCAGACCTCCTCTGACCAGGTGCCAACAATTGTACAGATCCCACGAAGGATCGAGAAGGAAGAGCTGTTAAAGCTCATGTCTTTGGAATGGCTGACCAACTACGAAAAGTATCTACGAAGCACTCAGCCGGTCCAAAGTACACAAGCTGTCTTCTCCAGACAGACGGATGGTACTGTTCGCACATCATTTGCTAAGCCAGAACCAATAGAAAGTGCGATACCATTCTCATATATGATTTCTCCAGATCCATCCAACTGTCTGAGAGAAAACGAAATTCCCATTGAAGCCTTTGATTCAAATGGCTTTCCGATCTATACTTCAAAGATCGATGATAATTTCTCATGGGATGCTCCTGGGTCAGACATGTGTGACCCAGATTGTGACTGTCATCTTCTGGATGATAGTGACGATGATGATACTCTCCTCATGAGGAGGATGAGAAGGAAGTCAAAGAAGCCAAAGTCCCCGTGCAAACCGGAGAAACCATGGCGTGATAAATCAGACCACAGTCCTACAGTTGGCATCCACAGAAACGTGGAGAAAAAAGAGCCTCAGCCTTCGAGGTTCATAGAAGAGAGGAAAAAGGATGAGATACTGCTTAAAGATGAATCTGGACAGATCATAAAGCGTATCCCACTCATCAGTTGCCGTCCAAAGAAATCTTGGACTCCTAAGCCTCTTCCACAGATGCAACCTTGCATGATGTTTCAGCCTTCAACATCTTCCTATCAGGAGCAGTTCCCACCGCTCGAGAAGATCGTTGACCCTCAGACTAAGGTTGTTTCTAAGCCTTATGTCCAGCCAACTACTGTCACACCTAATAGTCAAATGAAGGAGCCAATACAACATGAAGCTGTGCTAAACTGGCACACACAGAACGCTAGAGTTCAAAATACTGTACTTCACAGTATTGATACTAAGGTGGATCATGTTGTTCAACATGTTCAGAGGACAGAGACAAATGTGGGTTTATTAGCTCATACGCTACAAATGATGTATGATGATACAGTGACTCAAATTGCTCAGCTAGACAGAGATCTGAGAGCTATGATCTCTCACAACTATTTTGGTCCAGAATTCGACCATAAAGAAGCTGAGATAAAAAGACTGAAAGCATAACTTGCAAAAATGGATGTCGAAAGGCGTACACCATTTGTTCCACGGGCTTTCACACCTAGCCCATTTTCACCAAGCTTTTCATACCCAGCCTATCAATCTTACCCACCTTCATCATTTACCTCTTCACAAACCGACTGGTCTAAGATCTATAGAAGTACCCATGGTACTTGGAAACCAACACCTTCAAAACGACAATATCCAAAAAACCCAGTTCCACCTATACATACACAACCTTTTCCCCAGCCAATATCTCAACCAGGACCTTCACAGCCCTACACACGTCCTTCCCAAACCTATGTTCCAGAAACACAGTTCCCTACTGTACCATTACAAACGCCCCAACCTCAACCGACTGTTACAACCCATCAACTTTATACCCAACAGCTCTCAACACATGAGCTTGAACCAGAAAGTTCTAAACAGTCGTGGGAATCCTCAGAACCTGAGAGTGATTCCATCCAGTTAGTATTCAGTGAATCTGATGATATGGCAGACATCACAAAGATGTTAATGGCCACATCTACTAGATCCAATGAGCCAATGACCGAGGAACTTGAAGATTCAACTGAGCATGTACCTCTTGGTACAACATCACAACAGCAGCCGGCTTCTTCTAAGCCAGTTACTGGTCCTTGGTTCACATTTGATGATGTCTCATCGTCCAAGTGGCCTAACCGAATGCAAGAGTTCATAGCTTGGACTGATCTTATACTACTCAAGCCAGGAGCTACATTGAATAATGTCATTGTAGAATTTATCTCTCGTACTTTATGAGCCTTGAGAGAATGGTTCCTTAGTCTCGGAGGTTACAAGCAACATCAATTATACCAGGTCGAATCAGCAGTCGTAGCTATGAGAATCATACATAAAGAATTCATTGGAGAATGAGCCTCACTGATAAGACAGGCTCGCAAGGAATATTTTCAGATGCGGTGTTGTTCTTTAAAAATTAAAGATCTTAACACCCATATTCGGAGAATGACAAAGCATTTCTACAAGCTCAACGGATACAATGATCCGAACCTAAAGCATACATATGCTGCCTCCTTACCAGATGAGCTACATGAGAAAATACATCTCACTTGATATAGGCCATGCAGCAGAAAGTTACAGACATGTCACTTGGCGAGATTCACCAGATTGTCCTCAAAGCTCTCAGCAAGCTTTGTGATCAAAGAGCACTTGTCAAAGAGATGCTCGAGAACAATAAGCCATTTAAAACTGCCTGCAAGAAGCCTCATTTGCAGATCAAGTGCAAGGATAAGAAGAACTACACATGTCATTCAAAGAAGAAATCACATCATAAGGTCTTTAAGAAAAAGAAGAGCAAGAAGGAGAAACAGCACAAAGAATGATGTCCAGTTCGATATTTCAAACAGAAAGATCGACGTGGAAAGCCCAAAGACATCAGGTGCTTCATTTGCAAAAAGAAAGGGCATTTCTCAAAGGATTGCCCAAAGAATCCGAAGCAAGCTGCCAAGATGGTTCATCATATCCATCAGTCTTCCATGATTGATCTTGATGATGCAGATGCAGAATCATGGTTCTCAGAACAAGATCAACTGGACAGTGAAACCGTGTTCGCACTTAACAATCCTGAACTCTCCAGTTCAGATGAATCCAGTTCAGATGATAGCGGTAGCTCAGACTGTTATATCCCGGTGTTCAGTATACAGCCATGCCAGGCTCGTAAGCCTACTGTTCCAATTCCTCTAGTCCATTTACAGATTCTACCGTCAAAATATGACACACCCATTAAAGTCATTGGTTTTATGGACACATAAGCATGATGAATCACACAGAGTATTTCAAAGCTGCTGATGGTGAAGTTTTCCATACGAATCTCATCACCAAGAAACCTATCGGTATCTGGTTCTTTCATGATTGCATAATATGGACTAGAGTCATTGGTTCCAATTTACCGGATAAGGATATTCTGATTGGTTTTGATGTTTATCATCAAGCCAAGAAACTTCAGATCCAACCTGATGGTATACGGTTTAAAAGATTCATTAAGCCATATACTAATGTTCCAAATTTGTTTCAATCCTCTGCAGTTGGGGTGAATATGGTGGATTTTGAAGAATTGAAACAACAGTTTTCTCCATTCTGGTCAGAGTCTAACAACGACTTTAATCATCCAGCACCTCTATGGAGAAACGAAGAGTTCTTTATTAAGCTTCATTTCAAGCTTAATGAGGATATCAATCCTAAAAGGCTACACATCCGGGGATGACTCCTTCAGACCTTGTTTTGGCCCAGAATGAATACAACCAGTTGCTACAGCAAGGATTAATTGAGCCCACAACTTCTGATTGGGCTTGCCAAGCCTTTTATGTAGAGAAGCGCTCAGAGAAGGCACAAGGAAAGAAACGTCTGATGATAGACTACACAAGCTTCTCAACGTTTTTTTAAAAGATGATAAGTTTCCATTGTCCAAGATCAACTCATTGTTTGTCCATATCCGAGAAGCCCACATCTTCTCAAAGTTTGATCTCATGCAGGTTTTTGGCAATTGGATATAAGCTCAGAAGAAAGGCCCAAAACAGCCTTTTACATACCCAATGCTCATTACCAGTGGAAAGTTTTGCCTTTTGCCTCAAGGTAGCGCCATCACTGTTTCAGAAGGCAATGACAAAGATCTTTCAGCCAATAATGCATCACACGCTGGTCTACATTAATGACTTGCTTCTTTTCTCAAAAGATGTTGAATCACGCTACCAGCTGTTATGTCAATTCAGAGATCTTGTCCAAAGATATAGAATCATGCTTTCGGAAAGGAAAAGCCACATTGGAAAAGATTCCATAGACTTTTTGGGAATGATGTTAAAGGATGGTCATTACTGTCCAGGAAAGCATATTGCACAAGAACTTTTACACTTTCCAGATGATAATCTCTCACGGAAACAACTTTAACAGTTCCTTGGGATTGTAAATTATCTTAAGGAGTTTTTGCCACATGTCACCTTTCATACCAGCCAGTTGTCCAAGATGATGAGAAAGAATGCACCAGAGTGGGGACCCACACAAACTGAGGCTGTTCGCCAGCTAAAACAGATCTGTCAAGATCCTTCTGTTTTAAAGATTCCCACAAATGGACAACGTATCTTGCAGACAGATGCAAGTGATGAATACTGGGGAGCCATGCTAATTGAAAAGATTGATGATAAATAGTTCTACTGTGGACATGCTAGTGGACAATTCAAAGAAGCTGAAAAGCATTACCACACAGTTTACAAAGAAGCTTTAGCCGTGAAATATGGGATAAAGCGATTTGAATTCCATCTTATAGGTCATCATTTTCTTGTGATATTGGACAACTCCTCTTTCCCCAAGATTCTTGATTTTAAGAATAAGGTGTTGCCAGCAAAGCAATTACTTCGCCTCAAGGAATGGTTCTCTAAGTATGAGTTTTCTGTAAAGCATATAAAATGAGATCATAATGTGATTCCTGATATGTTATCCAGACCACAACAAGTTAAACTCATTTCATCCTTGACAACAATACCTTTGATCTTCATGGCATCAACAACCCCGAAGGATTTCCTTTATCCTTCTGCAGCTATCAAAAAGTATTTTCCTCCAGGGGTTATCTTCCTCAGTCCTCATGATATTCAGACATATGCAAAAAATCATATGTTTCATTATCTGTCACAACTCCAGAGGCGTAGAGAAGATTTTGATAGTCAGACCAAGTTCTTCCCAGATTATCCATTTGTCAATGGTCTCTTTGTTAATCCTAACAGGAGTCTTCTTGACGAAGAACTTTGGTACTTCTGGTGTATCACAGTCCTATATTCATCTTCTCTTGCTTTTACCCCTGAAGTAATGAGAGCTCATCTCTATGATAATCTTAAACACCAGTCTATGGTTTGGACTCTCATGGAATGGTACAGTCCACCTCCATAATGGAGAGATAAACTTACTATAGCATGCAGAAAGCTCAACTTTTGGTGTAAGCCTAAAGAAGAAATGAACAAATATGAGATAATCTTTATCGCCCATAGACCTTATTTTCAACATCCTGATACAAGGCTATTTTGGGCTCAGGAACAAGCTTTTGAATGGAAGGTTATTCCAGACACTTCTACCCTCCTGCATGATCTCGGCTTACTGAGAAATCTAAAAGACTTTCTTTTAGAGATTAACCATTACTAGCCAGAGAATCATAATTTCTCTCATACATCTTTAGGCCCAAGACATGAACTTATCCTTTCTCCCAAAAGTCCAAACCCAAAAGAATTTAGTGGCATAATCATTAAACAAGAAACTCCAACTTCAACTGACATTTTCTTCCAGGATTCTCAAGACCCTTATGAAGACTTTAAACCGATGAAGGCAGAGTCAAGTGGTACAAAGCCAAAACCAGGCCCAATCCATACTGATGATATGTACCCAATTAGTGATCCATGGTGGTACAATGTCTACGGTGAGATTGATTCAGATGACTCAGACTATGACAACTTCAACCTCTCACCATCACAAAACTCGATATGACTCAGTTTTGTCTTTTGTTTTCAATAATTCACGCTTTAGACAGCATGATTGGTGTGCTTTATCTTTATGTCTTTATCATGCTTTAGCATATTTTCTTTTGCTTTTGATTTTGTAAAAGTAGATTCATTTGCTTTAGCTTTTGCTTTAGTTAAAGAAGTGGTCTTTATTTAATCTTATCCTTTTGGTGCAGGGTCCTGTCCCACCAAAGATGCTTTATGTTTCCTCTCCTCCATCTATATAAGGAGTGAGGTTTTTAGTTTGTAATCAAGTTGGGTTTTTCATAAACCTTAAGTAAATAAAAGAAGTTTGCTTACTCTCATGTTTTGCTAAGTAACTCTTAGGTTCTCTCTCAAAGCACGAGGGAGTCTTCCCTCAGCTACTATTACTTATCCATGAGTTTTCAGTTCACCTCTATCT
The DNA here is from genome assembly GCA_019454045.1 of Zanthoxylum bungeanum. Taxonomy (NCBI): domain Eukaryota; kingdom Viridiplantae; phylum Streptophyta; class Magnoliopsida; order Sapindales; family Rutaceae; genus Zanthoxylum; species Zanthoxylum bungeanum. The sequence continues at coordinate 165,258 of SKCR01022761.1, forward strand.
ATCTCTATGAGTATGCTTTTCACTCGCCACACCGGTGGATCTTGTGAATCAGAAAATAGTTGGAAACACACCCTCGATCCTTGTCTTAGGTGGTCTCCTCTGTGAGTCATGTTCACCCGAAGTGTGGGCGCCAAGGCCATGAGTGCCGTTTATGCCATTTAATGTGGTGGTAAGGACGTAGCAGAGAGCAGAGGCAATGATGCCTCAGGATGATCAAACAGACTTTCATAAAATTGATCATTGAGGCTATCTGTGTAGGTTGGATCAATAATGGCTCTTGAAGGGACTGGCCATCTTGAGAATTTCTCTTGGATAATTGTCTTAGTTTTTTTTATTACCAAAATTGAGCTCATCGGGGATATTTGTCATGATCTGGTGTAATTCCTGAATCTTGTCATCAAAGATGAACTTCCTTTTATAAGGGTTGTAACCCTCAATTTCTTCTTCCGGAAGAAAGCCTTCCAGCATCCAAGCTTGAATAGTAAAATCGACATCTTTCATGGAGACAAGACGTAAAGAAGTAAGGTCATTATCCTGTAAGATCTTTTGTCGAGAGATCTTTGAGACCATGATGCTTTTCAAGAATCGTTCAAACAACTTTACAGATGTTGCTTGGGTAGAGATCCATAGTTGGGATCATCTCTGTAAAGTTATGGACTTCTTTGGGAAAAGATCTTTGATGTGCCATAAATGACGTGACAACTGGTAGTTAGGGGTGGGCAAAAAAACCGACCGAACCGAACCAAACCGTAAACCGAACCAAACCGGACCGAATTAATGGTTTTTTTTCTAACGGTTCGAATTGGACCACCCCAAACGGTTTACGGTTCGGTTCGGGAGCTAATCCGAACCGCACCTGTTAAACCGAACCGAACCGTTATAATTAAAAAATTATATATTTTAATAAAAAAATTTGTATTTTTCTTTTAATTTTATTATATGTATTCTTTTTATTAGTATGTTAATACTTTTATTCTTAATTTTTTGTTAATATATTTATTTGTTAATATTTTTTCTTCAATTTATTTGTTAATACTTTTATTTTTTAATTTTTTGTTTTATAGTATCATCATTATTCTTAAAAGTAAGATGTTGGATTTGTCTCTTAATTAGAATGATGGTACTATGGTAGCATCATTATTCAAGGTAATTTTTAAAAAATACAAGAATTAATTGTGTCTCATTTTAAAATCCTTTATGGAGTCCATGTGTTCCCTGAAGTCACATCTTACATCCTAGCACTTCATACTATTTGTTGGATAGACTAGTTTTTTTTGTTTTTTTTTTTGTTTTCACTTAAGTGGATGAAAATTTGTTTTAAATATAATAATCCGTAAACCGAACCAATCCGTAAACCGCTGGTTTAAAAAATTTTCAATCCGAACCAAACCATTATTTAATGGTTTGGTTTGAGAGGTAAAAAATCCGAACCGTAAAATATGGTTTGGTTCGGTTTTTAGCAAAAACCGAACCAAACCGAACCGCGCCCACCCCTACTGGTAGTATGACTCATCATCTATTGAGAAAAGAAGCAAGTCGTCAATGTAGACCAGCGTGTGATGCATTATTGCTGAAAAATCTTTGTCATTGCCTTCTGAAACAGTGATGGCGCTACCTTGAGGCCAAAAGACAAAACTTTCCACTGGTAATGAGCATTGGGTATGCAAAAGGCTGTTTTGGGCCTTTCATCTGGGCTTATACCCAATTGCCAAAAACCTGTCTTGAGATCAAACTTTGAGAAGATGTGGGCTTCTCGGATATGGACAAACAGTGAGTTGGTCTTGGGCAATGGAAACTTATCATCTTTCAAGAAAGCGTTGAGAGGCTTGTAGTCTATCACTAGACGTTTCTTTCCTCGTGCCTTCTCTGAGCGCTTGTCCACATAAAAGGCTTGGCAAGCCCAATCAGAAGTTGTGGGCTCAATTAATCATTGCTGTAGCAATTGGTTGCATTCATTCTGGGCCAAAGCAAGGTCCGAAGGAGTCATCTCCGGATGTGTAGCCTTTTTAGGGTTGATATCTTCATTAAGCTTTAAAGGAAGCTTAATAAAGAACTCTTCATTTCTCCATAGTGGGTTTGGATGATTGAAGTCGCTGTGAGACTCTGACCAAAACGAAGAAAACTGTTGTTTCAATTCTTCAAAATCCACCATATTCACCCTCACTGCAGAGAATTGAAACAATTTTTGAATAGTAGTATAATGCTTAATGAATCTTTTAAACCGTATACCATCAGATTGGATCTGAAGTTTATTGGCTTGATGATAAACATCAAAACCAATCAAAATATCTTTATCCGGTAAATTGGAACCAATGACTCTGGTCCAAATTATGCAGTCATGAAAGAACCGGATACCGATAGGTTTCTTGGTGATGAGATCTGTATGGAAAACTTCACCATCAGCAGCTTTGAAAAACTCTGTATGCTTCACCCATGCTTCTGGTGGCAAAACTGCTGGATTCATCATGCTTCTGTGAACTCATGTGTCCATAAACCCAACGACTTTAATGGGCGTGTCATATTTTGACGGTAGAATATGTAAAGGGACTAAAGGAACTGGAACAATATGTTTAAGATCTTGGCATGGCTGTATAGTGAACACCGGGATATAGCAGTCTGAGCTACTGCTATCATCTGAACTGGAGAGTTCATGATTATTAAGTGCGAACACGGTTTCACTGTCCAGTTGATATTGTTCTGAGAACCAGGATTCTGCATCTGCATCATCAAAATCAATCCTGGAAGACTGATGGATCTGCTGAACCATCTTGGCAGTTTGCTTCGGATTCTTTGGACAATCATTTGAGAAATGCCCTTTCTTTTTCCAAATGAAGCACTTGCTATCTTTTGGCTTTCCATGTCGATCTTTCTGTTTGAAATATCGAACTGGACGCCATTCTTTGCACTGTTTCTCCTTCTTGCTCTTCTTTTTCTTAAAGAGCTTATAATGAGACTTCTTTTTTGAAAGACATGCGCAGTTCTTCTTATCTTTGCACTTGATCTGCAAATAAGGCTTTTTGCACGCAGCTTTAAATGGCTGATTGTCTTTGAGCATCTCACTGACAAGTGTTCGATGATCATAAAGCTTATTAAGAGTTTGATGGCGATCTGGTGAATCTCTCCAAAGGACATGTCTGTAACTTTTTACTGCATAGCCTGTATCAAGCGCTGTATTTCGTCGTGAAGCTCATCTGGTAATGAAGCTGCATAGGTATGCTTCAGATTTGGATCATTATACCCGTTGAGCTTGTAGAAATGCTTCGAAATTCTTTGGAAATGGGTGTTAAGATCTTTAATCTTTAACGAACAACATCGTATCTGAAAATATTCCATGCGAGCTTGTTCTAACAGTGGGGCTCATTCTCCAAGGAATTCTTTATGTATGATTCCCATAGTTACGGCTGCTGATTTGACCTGATAGAATTGTTGTTGCTTGTAACCTCCGAGACTAAGGAACCATTCTCTCAAGGCTCATAAAGTACGAGAGACAAATTCTACAAGGACATTATTCAATGTAGCTCCTGGCTTGAGTAGCATAAGATTAGTCCAAGCTATGAACTCCTGCATTCGGTTAGGCCACTTGGACGGTGGCACATCATCAAATGTGAACCAATAACCAGTAACAGGCTTAGAAGAAGTCGGCTGCTGTTGTGATGTTGTACCCAGAGGTACATGCTCAGTTGAATCTTCAAGTTCCTCAGTCATTGGCTCATTGGATCCAGTAGATGTGGCCATTAACATCTTTGTGATGTCTGCCATATCATCAGATTCACTGGATACTAACTGGACGAAATCACTCTCAGGTTCTAAGGATTTGCGAGACTGTTTAGAACTTTCTGGTTCAAGCTCATGGGTTGAGAGCCGTTGGGTATAAAGTTGCTGGGTTGTAACAGTCGGTTGAGGTTGGGGCGTTTGTAACGGTACAGTAGGGAATTGTGTTTCTGGAACATAGGTTTGTGTTTGGGAAGGACATGTGTAGAGCTGTGAAGGTCCTGGTTGAGATATTGGCTTGGGTAAAGGTTGTGTATGTATAGGTGGAACTGGGATTTCTGGATATTGTCATTTTGGAGGTGCTGGTTTCCAAGTACCATGGGTACTTCTATAGATCTTAGACCAATCGGTTTGTGAAGAGGTAAATGATGAAGGTGGGTAAGGTTGATAGACTGGGTATGAAAAGCTTGGTGAAAATGGGCTAGGTGTGAAAGCCCGTGGAACAAATGGTGTACGCCTGTCGGCATCCATTTTTGCAAGTTCTGCTTTCAGTCTTTTTATCTCAGCTTCTTTATGGTCGAATTCTGTACCAAAATAGTTGCGAGAGATCATAGCTCTCAGATCTCTGTCTAGTTGAGCAATTTGAGCCACCGTATCCTCATACATCATTTGTAGCGTATGAGCTAATGAACCAACCTTTGTATCTGTCATCTGAACATGTTGAACAACATGATCCACCTTAGTTTCAATACTGCGAAGTACAATATTTTGAACTCTAGCGTTCTGTGTGTGCCAGTTTAGTACAACTTCATGTTGTCTTGGCTCATCCATTTGACCACTGGGTGTGACAGTAGTTGGCTGGACATAAGGCTTAGAAATAACCTTAGTCTGAGGGTCAACGATCTTCTCGAGCGGTGGGAACTGCTCCTGATAGAAAGATGTTGAAGGCTGGAATATCATGCAAGGTTGCATCTGTGGAAGAGGCTTAGGAGTCCAAGATTTCTTTGGGCGGCAATTGATGAGTGGGATACGCTTTATGATCTGTCCAGATTTATCTTTAAACAGTATCTCATCCTTTTTCCTCTCTTCTATGAACCTCGAAGTCTGAGGCTTTTTTTCTTCACGTTTTTATGGATGCCAACTGTAGGACTGTGGTTTGATCTATCACGCCATGGTTTCTCCGGTTTGCACGGGGACTTTGGCTTCTTTGACTTCCTTCTCATCCTCCTCATGAGGAGAGTATCATCAATAATCACTATCATCCAGAAGATGACAGTCACAATCTGGGTCGCACATGTCTAACCCTGGAGCATCCCATAAGAAATGACCATCGATCTTTGAAGTATAGACCGGAAAGCCATTTGAATCAAAGGCTTCAATGAGGATGTCGTTTTCTCTCAGACCGTTTGTTGGATCTGGAGAAATCATACATGAGAATGGTATCGCACTTTCTATTGGTTCTGGCATAGCAAATGATGTGCGAACAGTACCATCCGTCTGTCTGGAGAAGACAGCTTGTGTACTTTGGACCGACTGAGTGCTCCGTAGATACTTTTCGTAGTTGGTCAGCCATTCCAAAGGCATGAGCTTTAACAGCTCTTCCTTCTCGATCTGTCATGTGATCTGCACAATATTTGGCACTTGGTCAGCGGAGGTCTGATCTGCCAAAATCATGAGAGCATCATTGGACATTGTGGCAGATGGTAGATCAACATAATGATCTTGCAGACGATACACATACACCAGTTGGTGGTGTAAGGTAGCCATCATCGAAGTCTCGATCTGAGTCGCTCCTTGGATCTGAACTTAGATCTTGAAGGTAGTCAGCAAATTAGGATCCTGCAAAGACAGATTGTAATCTGGGTATAAGGTTAGCAACACACTCCCGACATGGAGAGTGGTGAGAACAATGCCAATCACCGCGTGTTGGTACTCATTGAATCTGGAATCCAACAGAGCAAGTCTGACAGTCACTGGTAATCATTTCTTTCCATGGAGAGTTAGAATAACTCTCACATCACCCATATGGAAATGAGTGTACCCTTCAGATTTCCAGCTGGAGACGAAATCTTTCGGTATCTCAAAATTTACATATTGTTCATCCTGTGTCGCTCGTAAGAGCACTGATCCAGCTTGGAGGACTGGACATATTCTTCTTTTCAGTCGGACGATTTGTAGATATAAGAGTACGAATACTCCTAGTGACAGTACTAGGTCTTTTGTACAAGTTATAAGGGTTTAACACAATTGAAGGGGTCTGTTTGGGCCAAATTTGGTCCAGGGGTAGTTTCGTCATTTTACTTCAGACCCAATACTGGACGCACCCCTGAAGCCTCATAATCAAACCCCAAAGACATAATGTCGGCCCAGGCCCGATGAACACCAACACCCGTAACCGAAGGACCATCCAAAGGCCAACCCACTCAACATACAGCCTCATAAAATCAGTCGTTTCAGTCTACAACGGGCAAACACACTAAATGCCCCTCATGAAGCCGCACTTATGACTCCTAACGGACAAGAAATAAGGAACAGTAAATATGCATGTTCCCCTGAGAGCATGTATATAAACGAAGATAGATGAGGGAAAAAGGGTCTGATTCTTGGGCTTAGCTCAATACTCCATTCTCTATAAGCTCTCTCTAACCCTCATCCACCGCCCTCACGGCAGCTATCGCAGTTCAAGGTACCATCCAACCTTGACCTTCTCTCTACTACATCCATTGTACATTTATTGACTTGGGCGTCGGAGTGCCCCCGGCACCCACCACACACGGGTGGCAGTACTCCGCTCACTTACATTCTTTGTTTTGCAGGATCGCCAGTGCCCAATCTCCATTAAATCTCTATTGTAGGCCTGGAGCGAAAATCAGTGTCTACAATTTGGCGCCCACCGTGGGGCCCTAGCGATTCATAGCATGCAAAGATCTATCCATCTACGATCCATCCAAACACCCATACTCGTATGGCGACACGCAACGAGCAAACACCATATCTCATGATCACCTAATGAGCCATCCTCCAAGAACAATTACATACATCGGGATTGTCATCTGGCCCATTTGTTCTGTTCTTAATAGGAAGTCTGTTTTATATAGTCAATATATAGACCATCTCATTTGAACCATTCTATACACTTCCTCCAGTCGACATGGGCATACCCCCGTAATTCTCAGCATACCCAATCGACCAAGAAATATTCTCTATAATTGGCATTTATTCGAGATTTCTTGGGGCGGTTACCATATACTCTAGATGGCAAAGATAAAACGTCATTACCTTCAGACTACGTAAAAAGATTACCATCACATCCAGACTACATGAAAGAATTGTTATCTTCTTCAGACGACGGTTAAGAGGATTACCATCTCCTCCAGACGACATTGATGGATTGTCATCAATTTTAGACTCCATTCGACTATCAGGAACAATGCGCGTCCCTTATATGGAACCATTTTCTTTACCATTCACCCCATAAAATAAGCAATGTACTTGGCTTAAGAAGACTGTCTCAGTCGACCGTACCCGAGTGAGGAGTTGGCGAGGACTTCCCAGCCAACATTACCAGGTATGGCTTGTGTTTTTTTTTTTTAAGAATCTCCATGTCGACATCAGTAAGACATTAGACTAGTTATAATGGGTGTCCCAATCGACATCAATACGTGGCTTGGAACTCGTAATAGACATCATAATAAGTATTACAATTTATAGTACGAGACATGTCATAGGCGTCCCGGTCAACACTACAATTTAAAACTAGGTAATTGATATCGATGGCACAGTCGACATTTGTGATGCATGGCATAGATCTTGTTAGGGATCTTCCACTCGACATCAGAATGTTGTTGGGGATGTCCCAATTGACATAACTATATATATATTGCATGTCACTTGTTTGAGTTTCCATTCGACACTCCACATATGAGGATTGTCATTTGTTCAATATCTCATTTGACGTAAGATGGAAGGAGTCCTAGCTAGATGGTTGAGGTTCCATCCTACATAACAAGAAAGAACTACTACCTGAATGCAGAAACACCACTCGACACTATAAAGATATAGTCTCGGCTTAAGAGAAATGGTCCAAATGAAGACACATCATGAAGATACTATCTCACTCGACATTGCAGTAATGTAGACTCGGCTCAATGAGGATGCTCCAATTAACACATGTGAGGATTCCTGGTGAGGTGAGAGTCACACATGATGTTGTGAGACAATGGACTCATTTCAAAGAGAATACAACACTCTAAGTTAGCTCCCCACAACGTGCTGCCCATGACCATGCGCAGACCATTCAAAGACCCATTATGAACACCTATGTCGTCTCAACCTACAGAAAAACCCATCACCAAACCTATTGCCCATGTGACGATAAGTCACATGGGTATTGTTTATTTGTCTTTTGTTACTTTCAACATTCACGCTCCCAGTCTTCATTCGTGCCTCCAGTAAAGTAAGCTTCCTACATAAATCTAGTAAATAACGACAAGCACACTACATGTCGGCTCACATAGCTAGCATGGCTCATTTTGGGATGTTTATTTACGTGGCCTGCGTAGCTCATTTGGAATTTATGTTCATCTTCTCCCTTCTTAGTTATGACCATAATGGACAAAGGCCCTCCTACGTACATACATGCATGGTCCTTTTCTTGGGATAATGGATTCTTTTGGATTTGTTACCAGCCTTGTTACTTCGTTTCAATCTTTGACCTTGTTTGCTTTAAATTTTCCTGGTAGGCTGAGACTATTTGCAAATGAATGGTATTTTCTATTCTCTTATCTTTGTTACTTTTGACCTTGGGACTTGTCCTTGGCCCAACCAATGTGTATGCACCCAGCCAACATGATGCGTCCAGCCGACAAACATGGATCAAGCAACAAGAATATCCTACAACCCATATACGTGCGTCCCGAAATGTGAACCTTCTCCAGTCGACCTACATGAATTCAATAATGTGAGTATCCTCCAACAGATGAGCGGGAGAATGCCCTTCAGCCGATGAACGTGAATCCAGAAACTTTCATAGTTCCAGCCGACAAACATGCAGCCAACGTGTACGTCATCCAGCCTACAAGAAAGATGCCTATATCAGTAGTTGGGCATGACTAGTTGAAAGTATCATGGATCACTAATGATTCATCTCCAACAGTAGTAAAATATGATACATCTCTTAGTCGACATGCATAAACCCAGCAGCGTGAGTTTCTCTGACCAACATGTATGGAACCAAAAATGGAAATATCTTCCAGTCGACATGTATAACTCCTGTAACGTGAATAGCCACCAGCCCACTCATCAGACGCCACGAGTGCCAACAGACCCAATGCTTAAATAAACCTAAGCCAACATTCAGAGTATGGTTTACGAAGGAGATGAGGCTGTATGGTCTCAATTTATGCTCGGTTTACTTCTGCCTCATGGTGGCCTCGGCGTTGGGGGCTGGAACGACACTATTTTTGGCATGAAGCGTAGTCGCATGCATGAGTAAAGTCTACTTGATCTGGGAGTTGTTGGACCTAGTAGATGCACTATTACCCATTCATTTGCTCGGCTGGAGGGTTCTTATTTTTTATACAACAAACTGAGGTAGATATGACAGAATGTGTGTTGTCGCATATAGCAAGAATGTCGTCCTATCGGGCTGGGCACGCGACCGTCGTGTCTGTATTCAAACTTACATGTGGCGAATTGTCACCTGGCACAAGAGCAGATATTTCTCAAGAGTAGCATGAGTGGTACACTGCATGGCTGGGATCTCGTCCGTGGAATATGGCGCGTCTAACTGCTCCATATGAACGTCTGTCGTCTCACATAAATTAATATCGAGTTGTCCTGCTAGAAGACGGATGACTAGTCCTTGGGGTCAAGAGGTTGACAGCTGGTTGTGGGCTAAGAATCTTCTTTTGGGTTTTGAAAATTCGGTCTTCATCATTTCCCAAGCTAGTGGAAGTGGGCGATAGAATCATTATTGAATTGGTGAAAACTTTCCTTTATTCTCTTTGTGTTAATGAGGACAATTATAGACCTTCATCAGGCCTAGTGAAGTGGAGACCAATTTACTGGGGACAATCTGAAAAGAAAAGCTTTGATAACTTGGGGGAATGATATTCCTTAAAGATCAGTAAAACCATATTTCCAAGCGGACATGCTCTCCAGATGACAGGTATAAGTATTCCATCCCTATCTATTTACCAGATATATGTGGTTTTGAGACTCGCAGATAATACAGCTGAAGATCGGGACCTTCTTCTAGTTCAGACAGCATGAAGACTTCCCCTCGTTCCTCTTCAGGACCAGTAGGTGGGAGATTTTCCTGGCCTTCATCAGGTCAGGAAGAAGAGAACACTCCCTAATTGGCTCGTGAAAGAGTCAAGTGTTAGTTCTTTGACCTTCCTCTGGTCCAGTCAACTTGTGGGCTCGGTTCGGTCCCTCTATGGTACCAAATGGGCGTATATCTTCCTGGACTCATCAAGACCAGTCGACCGGGGACATCCCCCACTGACTCATGTCGAGTCAAGTTGTAAACATGGATTACACATGCCGTATGACTTATATCATGAACCTTCATCTGGTTCAGTCGACCGGGGACATCCCCCAATGACTCATGTCGAGTCAAGTTGTAGACATGGATTACACATGTCGTATGACTTATATCCTGAACCTCCATCTGGTTCAGTCGACCGGGGACATCCCCCATGGACTCATGTCGAGTCAAGTTGTAGACATGGATTACATCCCCCACTGACTCATGTCGAGTCAAGTTGTAGACATGGATTACACATGTCGTATGACTTATATCCTGAACCTCCATCTGGTTCAGTCGACCGAGGACATCCCTCACTGACTCATGTCGATTCAAGTTGTAGACATGGATTACACATGTCATATGACTTATATCCTGAACCTCCATCTGGTTCAGTCGACCGGGGACATCCCCCACTGACTCATGTCGAGTCAAGTTGTAGACATGGATTACACATGTCGTATGACTTATATCCTGAACCTCCATCTGGTTCAGTCAACCGGGGACATCCCCCATGGACTCATGTCGAGTCAAATTTTAGACATGGATTACATTTGTCGTATGACTGATATACTGACCTTCATCGGGTCCAAACGATTGGGTACTTCCCCAATGGCTCTTGTAGACTCAAGTTGATAACTTGACATTCGTTTGGTTCAATTAGTAGGCAGCATCAATGCTCGAGTACAGCTACATAATATGGCCTCGTCCCAGGCGACACATGCGTCAAGTACTCTCCAAGCCAATGACTCTTGACTTAGAGAGTAGGGGACAAACTGTTTGGGCCAAATTTGGTCCAGGGGTAGTTTCGTCATTTTACTTCAGACCCAATACTGGACGCACCCCTGAAGCCTCATAATCAAACCCCAAAGACATAATGTCGGCCCAGGCCCGATGAACACCAACACCCGTAACCGAAGGACCATCCAAAGGCCAACCCACTCAACATACAGCCTCATAAAATCAGTCGTTTCAGTCTACAACGGGCAAACACACTAAATGCCCCTCATGAAGCCGCACTTATGACTCCTAACGGACAAGAAATAAAGGAGCAGTAAATGCGCACGTTCCCCTGAGAGCATGTATATAAACGAAGATAGATGAGGGAAAAAAGGGTCTGATTCTTGGGCTTAGCTCAATACTCCATTCTCTATAAGCTCTCTCTAAACCCCTCATCCACCGCCCTCACGGCAGCTATCGCAGTTCAAGGTACCATCCAACCTTGACCTTCTCTCTACTACATCCATTGTACATTTATTGACTTGGGCGTCGGAGTGCCCCCGGCACCCACCACACCGGTGGGCAGTACTCCCGCTCACTTTACATTCTTTGTTTTGCAGGATCGTCAGTGCCCCATCTCCATTAAATCTCTATTGTAGGCCTGGAGCGAAAATCAGCGTCTACAAGGTCTTAGAAACTTGAACACCTTCTGGAACATGTGAATATTCCACAAGATTTTCAATTTTTGAAGCTATTCTTTTAGAACAAGAACGGGGTAAGGATAAAGTAGATGATATTCTTACTAACTCACTAGCAGAAGTAGAAGACGAAGAAGAAGAAGACTCTACAGTAGACATAGTTATAAGATTGATTGACTCTCAAAGTGTTTAGACAATACGTGTGAAGACGGTTCCCTCATACTCACACAGAGAAGAGAACTCCACCACAACCATTACTACCAATCCACTATTTTACCACCTCCGTGAACATTAAATGCTCTGGCGCTGATACCAAAACCTTGGGTTGCTCTCTGCTACGTCCTTACCACCACATTAAAGGGCATAAACGGAACTCATGTCCTCGGCGCCCACACTTCGGGTGAACAAGACTCACAGAGGAGACCGCCTAAGACAAGGATCGAAGGTGTGTTTTCAATTATTTTCTGATTCACGAGATCCAACGGTGTGGCGAGTGAAGAGCATACTCATAGAGATAGATAGAGGTGAACTGAAAACTCATGGATAAGTAATAGTAGCTGATGGAAGACTCCCTCGTGCTTTGAGAGAGAACCTAAGAGTTGCTTAGCAAAACATGAGAGTAAGCAAACTTCTTTTATTTACTTAAGGTTTATGAAAAACCCAACTTGATTAAGGAAACACAAAACATCTTTGGTGGGACAGGACCCCGCACCAAAATGATAAGATTAAATAAAAACCACTCATTTAACTAAAGCAAAAAGCTAAAGCCAATGAATCTACTTTTACAAAAGCAAAAGCAAAAGAAAAGATGCTAAAGCAAAGATGCTAAAATATGATAAAGACATAAAGACAACATACAAATCATGCTGTCTAAAGCATGAATTATTGAAAGCAAAAGACAAACTGTCATGATTACAAGAAATAATCATGAGGCTGGAGATCTTCTAGAGGGTCATCTTCATACTGGCATTCTTCCCACTGAGTCTTAGCCTTGCTGGTCATAGGGATTTCACCATTGATGATTCTAATAGAAAGGCTATGTGGGAAGTTGATCTTGTTGTATCCTTGTATGATACATCTGGATGATTCCTCTATGGGGTGAATCGTCGCCATGCTTTATCATTCATATAACATTCCATGCTTCTGCGGACGTTATCTGCTAAAAAAGCTCTGATCATGTGGGTGTGTCTTGATGACAGGGCTTCTGGAAAGAGGTTGTCATAGCTAAAATATTTCATGGGCTTTGGTCTTGATGGCCAATGAGCAAACTTCCATGAAGAGAGACAGGACGAAGGGATAATCCGGATCAGGTGCATCGGAGGGTAAACGTTCAGATAATATTGTGTCCATTCTGGAGAGATAGAATCAATCCAAATATTGACACTTCCATGTCGTTCGTACCATCTCCTTATCTCATTGCAGACATTAGGAGGAAGTAATTTGAGACTTTCAACATCAATACCCAGACAGTCGGACTGAGTAGGATTTTGTCCTAGAACAAAACCACTGAGAAAACCATGTTCATACAGGTCTCCTAAATCCCATTTATAGTTCTGGAAGAAACTTTGACTCTTGACGAATATTGTGGAATGAAATGTTTCAAAACCACAATGGACAATAACATCATTGTACTGAGTCATTCCGTCGGACTTTCCATCCCAGATGTTTTTGAGAATAGAACACCATTTCCGAAAACAGGATGGAGGGGTGCCCAGAATATCTTCTGCAATCTCACTAGGCAATGATGCCTCAGGATGATCAAACATACGATCTTTATTTTAACAGACGATCTTTAGAAGCAACAACATGTGTGGATGATTGGACCCGAGCTGATCTGAGGCAACAGTAGATGCTTCCGATGACTTTGAAGACTTGTTCGACAATACATCTGCAAATGCAAGCGGAACGGGAGCTGAAGGATCAACATGAACTGATAATGATGATTGATCAACAAGTGAATAATTGTAAATTTCAATGAGGAACTATCTTAAAATTGTAATGGAACTATGTGAGCTTTGATTCCTCTCACCTATGGAGGATACGTAGACAACTTACGTTTTTTAAAATTTAAGTTCAAGCTCTTTAATTTAATAATTTTATTTTTAATTTTATGTAGTTAAGAATTTTATTTGTAATTTAATCTTAATGTAATCTAAATTCATAATTTTAAATAAATTTTGTTATCTCATTTTTTTAAAAATATTTATTAAAATTTAAAAAAAATAATAAAAAAATTTGGTTCCAACCGGAACCGACCGGTTCGGTTCCGGTTCCGATTCCACATAAGTGTGGAACCGGAAACGGACCAGTTCGGTTCCAGTTCGGAACCGAATCGGACCGATAGCCGGGTCTATGCAAAGGGGACAAGAGCTCTGTTTAATGTTGCGATTAAAAAAATATTATGTAATTTTATTTTATAGTAAAAAAATAATTGCAATATGATTTTATAATATTTTGATGATGAAGAAAAGTTAAAAATTTTACTTTTACAAAAATCAATTTTTAAAATAAATCACGATTAATCATCATAATTTTTTATCATTAACCAAATACTTAAAAATTATGTATTGACCGAAATATAATTTTATCACATCAGCACAGGTCAAACCACAATATCAAAATGAGCCATGATCAACATGAGCCAAATGAAGAGAACTAATAAGTTAAGGCAAACACAAATCGTTAAAGATTCAAATAATTTCTAGCAAGATGCTACAAGCTACAACCTAAGATCTGAATTAAGTTAATGATACCAACGAACTACATTATTAAAGGTAATTGCACAAAGAAATATATGACTTGACCCAAATCCGACTCCACATTATTAGTGTTTGTATTAACAGTGAATTTGTTGAGCTCATCAGGGTGGAGCTACCATCAATGATCAATCCCAGCAAAGGCCACCTTTAGATTTAGAGTGCGTGGATAGGACTGCTGCTTGAATTCATACCAGAACTGCCAGAGTCTGGATTAGCATGGAAAGCTGACTGCCTCGTCGACCCTTCAACAAGTTTCAATGAGAGAGAAGATGGACCAGACTGACCGATAGATTCTCCCAAACTCAGTTTCGACATGCCAACCAGTTCATCAACGTTTATGGGACTTTTTGAATGTACTGCTGTAGGCTTGAGAACTTCATGGGTTTCCTTCGGTGTTGGCTCGGTATTGCACCCTGGCCAATATGGAAAAGAAAATGGAAAGAATGGCGAGATATAAGATGCAGGATACATCATTGGGATACAGGACTGTGAGCTTTCAGGCTTTGGGGGGGCAGGTTCTCCATCATTGGAGTTGGTAGAATCCATTGATTCACATTCTTCATCCAAAGTGGGAGCAGCAGGCAGTGGGTTGTTGCTTTGTGTTTCACCCTGGGGATGGCTGGCAGAGAATAAGTCTTGTGATGCAACTGGAGTGTCGAGTGGCTGCAAAAATGTGACAGACACCGAGAATAGTTAGCAACCCTACAGTAGGGGATAGTTTAAAAGCATAATCATGAGAAAAAAAATGAGGATGCATTAATAGCCAGGGGGAAACACCTCCTGTCTCCGACAAATAAAAAAATGCACATGCTTTCAGAAACAGAGAGGAACAAAGTTTCCAAAGTGACAGTTCCCCGAAATAGAAGCAGAAAGGCAATTGCTCTATCGAAGCAAATTTACAATTCAGATTTTCCAGAGATAGTGTAATCTTTTACTACCAGAACCAGATTCGACAGAAAACAAACATGCGCAGCTGCAATTATTTCTTCATATTAGCAGTAGATTGAGGTCAGAAAATAGATCGAAAAAGTTTCAGAAAACAAAGGTCTAACAATGCAATCCACAACCAGTAACAGGCATTATCCAGTATCTTTTCCACGCGCACATGTGTACAGGCATGCATGCAACATATTATCCCAATCAATGCATACAAGAGACAGAAAGAGAGGGCTAGAATACTAACTTCATCTGCAATAATATCAAACAGGCTGGAACGTCTTTTTCTCCTAGATATATTGCTTTGCCTGATAAAATATTTCTGAGCATGGCTGGCTACTTGTGTGGGCGTTCGAGATACAACATAATTGCGAGCAATTCCACGCCAATCACCTTTGCCAAGCTTCTGTAGACCAAGTAGAAACATCCTATGTTCGTCTTCAGTCCACGGGACACCTGCACAACAAAATTATAAAAGCTACTCAGAAGAAAAACAGGACATACACAGTGCTAGCAAATGATATACGGTTGTAAGATGCTAATGGGTTCTTGGCAGTAACTCTGGAATTTAAGGGGAATTCAGAGCATCATGCTCCGTTCTTAAATCAATTTTTTACACGGAACAATCAGTTTTCTAATTCCATTCCTTCCTCTTGAAAACCAAAGAGATCAAAAGCCAATAAATTTAAACGGACATAGCTCGATAAAAGGACATCCTTCTTAGTATTCGACATTACAACACAAGCCAATTTCATTTGCAGGAACCAAAGGCATAAACATCAATCAAATACATATTCCTTTCAATTTCATCTGTAGCACGGAGTCGGAGCTCGAAAATTTGAAGTAAAATCAAAGCTGCCAGTGAGTAATTTTTTCCAAACATGTCATCAACAAAAAAAATACATGCTGTCAAATTATCCTAGAAAATAAACAGTTAAAATACCCATAAAGTTATAAAACTACCTTAACAAGAGTTGCTAGCAAACCAAAAGATGATTTTGAAATCAAAATTTTCAAACTCCATGAACTAAGAAACTTAAATTTTAATTACAAAATTCGAACTTAAATCTAAAGAACCAATAATCCAATAAATAAATAAAACAACCTTTTTTGCGTTCGCGGCTGGACGACGACCCGGGGACGAAATCCTCCGACGCATAGCCGTCAGCATGATGATCCGGCGTATCACCGGGCGAACCGGGAGTATTTGATGCGTTATTACTTTTATGACCAAAACTCGTACCGGCGTAGTGGCTGAGATTGCCCATGCTAGCACTCTTTCGGATCAACCCGTCAGTCAATCGGACCCCGAAGATCTTGACCCCGCGGTTGGGGCAGGTCCGAGAGTTGTGGCCGTTGTGGCTGCAATGCGAGCAGCGCCGAGTCATTTCGGTTCGGATTTAGGTCTGGAGTTGGGATTGTGAGAAATTAGTTGAATTTGGAAATTCGGATTCGGATCTGAACGAACGGTCCGAATCATTCCATTACGTTAGCGAAATTTATTCGGATAGGAAAGAGAAGAAAGTAACGATGCCTCTTTATATAACGAATGTGAAGTTGGGTAAGGACTTGGAGACCAAGACTATCTAGGTTTTAAGGATAAGGGGGGTAATGATCGAGTGTTTCGCAGGTTGAGCTGGAACTGTGATTTGGTTTGATTTTTTTTTTTCCTTTTTTTTTTTAATATTCAAATTAAAGCAAATTGAAAAGTGAAAAATCAAACTCTCTTTCAAAAAAAAAAAAAAAAATATATATATATATATATATATATATTTATTTATTTTACTGGACAATTATAATCCATCCACTTAAAATTAAGATAAAATATGAAAACATTTCTCATTTTTTAAATTATCATATCTCTATCTCAATTTATGAAAAAAATATTTTATATCCAGCTTATTTTTATGGTGTAAAATATCATTTTCATGATTAATTTTTTAGTGTAAATATTTTTTTGTTGTATAAATTAGGTGGAAAAATGATAGTTTAAAAAATGATTGGTTTTTATAAAATTTAATAATTTTTTTTGAATGAATGGACGATTTCCCAAAACTATTTAAATAAAAAAAAAATTATTTTAGTCAAATTGAACGAACTCTTTTTAGTTGTATGATTCTAAAATATAAATAGTTATAAGTAATAATTATAATATATATAAATAAATAAATAAATAAATTATTTATATATATATATATATATATATTAATATTAATAAAAGAGAGAAAATTTAAGTTTCTGTAGAAATTCGTACGGTCTGGGTTAGCTTATTCGGATACCACCGTCAAAAGAAGGGTTTCTTCCTTGTGAATTTGAAGATGCATGTTTTCTTCCTCGTGGTTGGTCAAAGGTGCATTTCAAGGATAATTTGTGTTCCTTGACAACTTTGGATGATCAAATAAGTATCCCTTCGGATTAGGTTTCTTCTGTGAAGTACGAAGGTCATAAATTCCCCTCGTATGAGGAATAAATGTACCTTTCATTAGTCCCGGCGAGGTTCCGGAACCGACGATTCTGATTCCTCAAAAAGAGGAATCGAAATTGAACTATAAAATTACGATTCCGGAACCGGCAGTTTCAGTTCCCAATCGTATTAATAAAAAATTAATAAAATTAAATATAAATTAAATTAGAAAAATATTACTATAAAAATATCAACATAATAAAAAATCTCTATAGTTAAATTTCGTAATTCATTAATTACTTTACTAATTCATTATTAAATTTTATTTTATTTTTTATTTTTATAGTTCCGGAACCGAACCGAAACTAACGATTCCAATTTGGAACCGAACTGTGGCCGAGCCTACCCTCCATTTTTGTTTTTTATTTTTCTCTTTTTTATTATGCTTCGATCCAATGGTATTTTTTTTTTCAATTTCCCGTGCCTATTTATTTTCGAAGTAACATTGCTTTTGGTGTACTGAGTACTTTTCGAAGTTGGAGTTCAAATATTTAGACAAATTTATAGTAAATGTAATTGATGTTTAAATCTAGAGTATTTTAATCCGATTTTCAACTTATGGAGTAGATTAACTTAGCCATTTGTAGGAGCTTGGAAGCATTTTTTTTTCCAAAATTCATCTAAGTCGTGAAATTTTCCAGCGTATGACTTTCATTGTCAACAAACCGGACTATTTAGCACAATAATAACTTATCCTTTCCAATCCATCTTGCCATTTTTCAGGACAACTAGAGTTTGAATTTTGGTTAGTTCGTAACCTAAGTTGTGGATACTCCACTTTATTTGAAAGTTGGTTATTGCGTAACCTTTTTCGAAGTATGAGCTGATTTGATGAGTTTATCACTTTGTCTAGGGTTTGAACATTCTGTTGTTAAATTAGTGTCATTAAACAGCAATAAACATGCAAATCAAACAGATCAAACTACCAAAAATAGATCTAGATGTAAAACCCTAAAACCAGAAAACTTGAAGACAAGCTTGGAAATTGAGATTACAGAAACAATCCAAGTCGATAAGATCTCTGTCCTTAAGAACTTATTGGCCCCGTCACAGGTGCTCTACGGATTCGAATTGTCAACGTTCTCCCATGATAACTTGGATCCTTCTTGTCCAAGGAGCACTCCTTGACAAGTATACAAACTAGGAAATGGTTGAACTCTCTCTCAAAACCAAAAAAACAAAAACAAATGTCTCTTTAAAGATTCAGATTTTCCCTTAATGAAATATTTAGAAGAATTTCCAACAATCCCCCACAATTCTTCAAATATTCATGGAGACACTTGAGAGAGTTACCATGAACTAAAGCTGCATCGAAATAGGTAGCTTTCGCCTTGAACCTTTCCTAGTGAGTGACAATCGGATTTACTTGGCAAACCAGTGACCCATAGTCTTGAACTGTTCTACCGTTAGTGTAAACCAAGACAATTGCCAACACACAGCTTTAATTCGACCATTTTCCCGTTCTACGGTTGTGTTTATTTCGGCCCTGAACAACGGTCCCAGATTCAACAAGCACTTTAGGGTAACCCGCCTTTAAAGGTTCCCATGGAAGCGGCCTCACTTCTTACTTGAAATAGGTGATCTACTATGAAGAGGTAATTTGTCTTTACCCCCATTAGGACTCATCTCCTAATATAGTGATCATTAAAAGCCTTAGCTTATCCTAACCAATGACAGACAGCACTCAGCGTCATTATCGGAATGGGAAAGAGTACGAAACTCTTCAGTGCTTGTTTTGAATTGCACAAAGTTTCTGTTGTCCCTTTTGAACCTAGATCTTGGATCTCCAGTCAGCTAGGTTGGGTTTCCACAGTGACAATTCTTAGATTATAGGCTTCAAGCCCATTTCCCTCGATGACTTCTCAACTTGCTCTCGAGGTAAACCTTTAGTTAGTGGATCCGCTAGGTTTTCCTTCGACTTAACATAATCGATCGTTATTATGCCACTTGAGAGCAGTTGACGTATGATATTATGTCTCCGACGTATGTGTCGAGACTTACCATTATACATTGTATTTTGGGCTCTCCCAATTGCCGATTGGCTATCACAATGTATGCTAATCGCTGGCACCGGTTTGGGCCAACTAGGAATATCCTCCAGGAAGTTTCTAAGCCATTATGCTTCTTCCGCTGTTTTGTCTAACGCTATGAACTCTGATTCCATAGTAGACCGGGCAATACATGTTTGCCTCGAGGATTTCCATGACACGGCTGCATTACCAAGTGTGAAAACAAATCCACTCGTAGATTTGGAATCCACCGTATCAGATATTCAGTTGGCATCGCTGTATCCTTCTAGTACAGCTGGATATCTCTCGTAATATAGCCCATATTTTGAAGTTTCTCTCAAATACCTCAAAACTCTTACTATGGCTTTCCAGTGGTTATGTCCTGGATTACTCGTATATCTGCTAAGCCAGTTCACAGCTTGGGCGATATCGGGTCGTGTGCAATTCGTGAGATACATCAGACTTTCGATGATTCTCGAATACTCTAATTGCGATACGCTTGAGCCATTATTTTTTGATAGATGAAGATTTGGGTTTACTGGGGTTCTAGTCATATTTAGATCCCCTTTGATATATTTATCAAGTGTCTTCTCAATATAATGAGTCTGAGATAATATATATCTGTCTGATGTCCTGGAAATCTTAATTCCTAGGATCACATCAGCTATTCCCATATCTTTCATATCAAATCTGCTGGATAACAAGTTTTTGGTAGACTTAATCATTTCATGATTACTACCAATTATCAGCATATCGTCTACATAGAGACACACAATGACATATCCCTTTTGAGTTGATTTAGTGTATACACACTTATCACACTCATTGGTTTTGAACCCACTTGACAACATTTTTTTGTCAAATTTCTCATGTCATTGTTTAGGTGCTTGTTTTAATCCATACAAGGATTTAACAAGTTTGCACACCTTTGCTTCTTATCCAGGAACATTAAACCCTTCTGGTTGTTCCATGTAAGTCTCTTAATCCAATTCACCATTCAAGAATGACGTCTTTACATCCTTTTGATGTATTTCAAGACCAAATATAGCTGCTATAGCTATAAGCATTCTACTAATGTGATACGAATCACTGGTGGATAGGTGTCAAAGTAAACAATGCATTCTTTCTGTCTATAATCTTTTATGACAAACCTCGCCTTGTACTTATCTATTGATCCATCCATTTTCATCTTTCCATTTGTAGCCCAGTGGCTTACAACCTGGAGGAAGATCAACCAACTCCCAAGTATGATTCTGTAGGATTGAATCAATCTCACTGATAATCGCCTCTTTCCACAGAGGTGCCTCCAAAGAAGACATTGCTTCTTTATAGCTTCGAGGCTCATTTTCTAACAAATATGTCAGAAAATCGGATCTGACTCTTGGTCAACCTGATCACTGTCCTTGACAGTATCAACAGCTCTTTTTGAGAGACTTTCTTCTTTGTCTTTCCTTACAGGGAAATGTCTCTTCAAAAATATTGCATTCCTTGACTCAATCATCACATTTGGATTGATGTCAGGAATCTCATACTTGTGTGCCAAGAATCGATATGCATTGCTGTTGCAAGTATATCTGATGAATATACAGTCAACAGTTTTGGGTCCTATTCCACCTTTTTAGGTTTAGGAACCATCACATTGGCAATTGGCAAGACACCCCCACATTTTCAGATATTTGTAGGAAGGTACATAACCTTTCCACAACTCATATGGTGTCTTGTCTAATCTCATGTGAGGAAGCTTGTTCATAACGTAGTTCGGGGAAAGCCCTGCTTTCCCCCCACAAGTTCTGAGGTAAGCCAGAACTAGTCAACATGGCATTCATCAATTCCTTCAATGTTCGGTTTTTGCACTCAGCAATCCCATTGAGGAGAATAAGGAGCAGTGGTTTTGTGAATAATTCCGTGCACAGAACAATATTCACCGAATGATGAAACATATTCACCACCACTATCACTTCTGATTCTTTTGATTTATTTGCCAAGTTGATTTGCAACTTCGTTCTCAGTGTATAAAGCTCTCAATAGCTTCAGCTTTGCTCCTCAGCAAATACACTTAACAGACTCTTGTGCTTTCATCGATAAAAGTGACAAAGTATTTTTTACCGCCTCTTATATGCACAATATTCATGTCACACACGTCAGTGTGTACAAGTTCCAAGGGTTCAGAACTTCGTTCTATGATGTTCTATGTATTTTTGCTTCAATACATGCCTCACACTCATGTTGGCTATCAATGCAAATTTAGGTATAAGGTTCATGTTAATTAATGTACGCATTGTATCATAATTAACATGTCCTAACCTCTCATGTCATACATTTTGTGACTCAATAATATAAGCAGAAGTTTCAGCTTTATTAATAGCACAATTGACAGTCATTGAAAATGCCCTCAGCGAGGTATCCTTTTCCTATATAGATATCATTTTCGGTCAATACAATCTTGTCAGAAACAAATACAAACCCGAGACCGAGTTCTTCCGAATATCTGGAACATGCAAACATTCTTATATGTAAGCTTCATTCCGGATATCATTTTCAGAACTACTGTGCCTTGTCCAACCACTCTAGAGGTAGACGAGTTTCCCATTGTCAGATGATCGCCGCCATCGACCTTTCTGATACGAGGAAAAAATCTTTCTATCAGCACAGATATGATGAGTAGCCCTAGTGTCTACCCATCATTCTCTCGAATTCCCAACCAAGTTGGCTTCAGTTACCACTGCTGAGAGATTCATTTCTGAAATCTCATCAGTTAACTGCTCATCTTCAGCGACATAGGCCTCATTTTTCCTGCCATTGTCCTGAGATATCTTATTTCTGCAGTCCTTTGTCATATGACCGCTCTTTTCAGAGTTGTAGCACTTCCCATTGAACTTCTTATTCGCTTGGGAAGAATCAGCTTCACTGTTATTTCTTTTCTTGCTACCCTTTACATCCTCAAAGATGTTGGCCTTAGACTCCATAGTCTTGTAGCTGGCCTTCTCGGACATCATGTTGTCCTATTCGATTCTCAATCGAACTCCAAGGTCTTCAAGGCTCATCTGCTTCTTTCTGTGTTGCAGATAGCTCCTGAAGTCCTTCCATGATGAAGACAACTTTTCAATTATGGTGGCAACTTGAAACGTCTCACAGAGTTTCATTCCTTCATCCAGTATTTCATGAATGATCTATTGTTGTTCACCCAACTGAGACATCACCGTCCTTGAAACTACCATCATGTAGTTCAGGAACCTACCCACGAAAAATTTCTTTTGTCCGGCATATTCGGTTTTGTACTTCTTCTCGAGAGATTCCCAGAGAAACTTCGCAGAAGTCATGCCTTGGTACACATTGTACAGGGTATTGTCAAGACCACCCAAAAGGTAGTTCTTGCATAAGAAGTCTCCAGACATCCAAGTCTGTTCTCGCTCTTCCTTGGCCAATTCAGATTCACCCTCCACAGGACCCGGATGATCTTTGAGGAATTTAGCCAACTGGAGAGTTGTCAGGTAGAACAGCATTTTGCTCTGCCACTGTTTGAAATTTGCCCCACCAAATTTCTCCGGCTTTTCTCCGTGAGAGACCGGTACCGTGATATTTCCGCTAGCCATTTGTAACTGGAAATCAACAGGGTTCAATCAGTCTACGAAAGATAAATTGCACAACGATCAAGGAATGATCTAGTTCAAAGATATACTAGGTAGTCACTTGTTGTTCTAATGGACGAAAGTTCCAATAAACACAAGTCCTTGAATTTCAACTAAAGATACTTAAGGAAAATTGAATGAACGAATATTCTTCAAACACTTTTTCCAATAGAATCTTTTAGCAATTCAAAACCCAGATTTACACTCTTCCAATAGCACAATTAATACGATAAGTGTAGATATATATGTCAATCAAGATTGGATGGAATTACTTGTGCAAAATTACACTTTAAATTCTCAACCAATTATGCAACAACCAATTAATTTCAACTTTATCACTATGTGTATGCTTGTGATAATTGAACAACTTAATAATAACTTAAATCTATACTACCAAGATTAATGTGTTTACAGTATATGACTAACCAAGTTAATATTAATTAAAGTTTGCAATTTATGATACTTCCAGGACAAAATCGTTAGTGTCACGTTCGTATCTACGTTCGAACGAGACTGTCCAGTGTGTGTGCGTTCGTGTTGCATTTGATAACGCGTTCGAACGATGTGTTTCCAGAGAGTTCACGTTCGAGTAGCGTTTGATAACGCGTTCGAACGGAATGATTCCAGAGAGTTCACGTTCGTATAGCGTTCGTGAACGCGTTCGAACGTTCTAAGACAGAAGGCTTGCGTTCGAGTTGCGTTTAAAGACGCGTTCGAACGTTCTTACGAATTTTCAAATTTATGCCTTCGCGTGCGTCGGGCGTTCGAAAACCCTACGGGTTTTTCATGCACAGTCCGAATTTTCCAGAAAATATTCAAACCCTAACATGCAAATTACTATCTAATAACACTATATCAATAAGTTCTTAAGATTGTTGTCCAATTAGTGTCATTAAACAGCAATAAACATGCAAATCAAACAGATCAAACTACCAAAAGTAGATCTAGATGCAAAACCCTAAAACCAGAAAACTTGAAGACAAACCTGGAAATTGAGATTACAGAAACAATCCAAGTCGAGAAGATCTTTGTCCTTAAGAACTTATTGGCCCCGTCACAGGTGCTCTACGGATTCGAATTGCCAACGTTCTCCCAAGATAACTTGGATCCTTCTTGTCCAAGGAGCACTCCTTGACAAGTATACAAACTAGGAAATGGTTGAACTCTCTCTCAAAACCAAAAAATAAAAACAAATGTCTCTTTAAATATTCGGATTTTCCCTTAATGAAATATTTAGAAGAATTTCCAACACATTCTGCAAGCTCACATGAGGATTTTTTTTCAGATACTCCTTCCGAGACCCCAAAATTCAAAACACACCGTCAAGCATAACGTCACATAAAGCTCAATGACTTCTTTGTAATGGTGGGTATAGACTCCCCGGAAGATGTTCCTATCGGTGCTTAAGCACCCAAGATCTATGTGATTTGAGTTTAGGCCCACCGAATGATGCTCTTATCGGGACTTAAACATCTAAGATCTTTTTAAATCGGGTATAGGCCCACCAGAGGTGCTTTTATCGAGACTTAAACACCCAACGAGTTTCCTGGGAATGGCAAGTTGGATTTTGTTTAGCTCTTCGAGCAATAATATTCTGAGATTTTCCTGTCCCTAACGTGATGGATGGTACTAGAGAAACTCTAGTAATCATCCTCTCTCTATTTTATTTCACATTGCACATACAATATTTACATGCATATGCTACTTTTAATTTTGAAATTCACTTTTACTTTTTCAAATGGGAATTCAGTTTACAATTTACATCTCATTTCAAAAGTAAAACTTTTTTAGCTTAGAGATGTTCCATATGGATATAATTGATTGTCTCTCCAATGTTTCTAGCACATAGACTCCTTTTTCCAAGGACCTTTGAGATCCTATAGGGCCCTTCCCCTATTTCAGCCAATTTTATGGAGTTTGGTTCTCTTTGAAAGTCTAAAAATTTACGGAGCACCAAATCATCCCGAAGAAATCTTCTATATCGGACATTCTTGCTGTATTGTTTTTTCAAGCTTCCCGGTATACCTGCAAATGAATGGATGTTGCATCCCTGATTTCATCTAGTAAATCAAGATTCATTTCCTGAATTGTTTGGTTGTCGGGGATCTGAGCTATTTTGTATCTTAATGTAGGCACAATGGTCTCCGTTGATAAAATTGCATTCATTCCGTATATAAGTGAATATGGGGAATTATCTATCGGTCTCTGCTCAATAGTTCGATATGCCCACAACACATTGGACAGTTCTTCAAGTCAATTTCCTTTACAATCTTCAAGTTTATTTTTTAAGTTATTGAAGATGCTCCGATTTGTAATTTTTGTTTGGCCATTCAATTATGGATAACTCTATGACGAGAATATCTTTTGAATCCTATTTTCCTCGCAAAAATACTTAACCATTGTATTTTGGAACTGTTTATTGTTGTTCGTGATCACATTTTGTGGAAGACCAAATCTGGTGATGAGCCGTTTCTTCAAAAAATTGACCTTATCCTTTCCGATAATATTCATATATGCCACTGCCTCTACCAATTAGTAAAATAATTTATTGCCAATAATACAAATCTGACTCCATCGATAGAGATAGACAATAGGCAAACTATATTCATTCCCCATTGAACAAATAGCCAAGGGGTAGCCATCGTTGTCAAGTCCTATCTCGGGACTTAACCACTGTATTTTGGAACTGTTTATTGTTGTTCGTGATCACATTTTGTGGAAGACCAAATCTCGTGATGAGCCGTTTCTTCAAAAAATTGACCTTATCCTTTCCGATAATATTCATATATGCCACTGCCTCTACCAATTAATGAAATAATTTATTGCCAGTAATACAAATCTGACTCCATCGATAGAGATAGACAATAGGCCAACTATATCATTCCCCATTGAACAAATAGCCAAGGGGTAGCCATCGTTGTCAAGTCCTATCTCGGGACTTAACCACTGTATTTTGGAACTGTTTATTGTTGTTCGTGATCACATTTTGTGGAAGACCAAATCTCGTGATGAGTCGTTTCTTCAAAAAATTGACCTTATCCTTTCCGATAATATTCATATATGCCACTGCCTCTACCAATTAATGAAATAATTTATTGCCAGTAATACAAATCTGACTCCATCGATAGAGATAGACAATAGGCCAACTATATTCATTCCCCATTGAACAAATAGCCAAGGGGTAGCCATCGTTGTCAAGTCTTATCTCGGGACTTAACCACTGTATTTTGGAACTGTTTATTGTTGTTCGTGATCACATTTTGTGGAAGACCAAATCTCGTGATGAGTCGTTTCTTCAAAAAATTGACCTTATCATTTCCGATAATATTCATATATGCCACTGCCTCTACCATTAATGAAATAATTTATTGCCAGTAATACAAATCTGACTCCATCGATAGAGATAGACAATAGGCCAACTATATTCATTCCCCATTGAACAAATAGCCAAGGGGTAGCCATCGTTGTCAAGTCCTATCTCGGGACTTAACCACTGTATTTTGGAACTGTTTATTGTTGTTCGTGATCACATTTTGTGGAAGACCAAATCTGGTGATGAGCCGTTTCTTCAAAAAATTGACCTTATCCTTTCCGATAATATTCATATATGCCACTGCCTCTACCAATTAATGAAATAATTTATTGCCAGTAATACAAATCTGACTCCATCGATAGAGATAGACAATAGGCCAACTATATTCATTCCCCATTGAACAAATAGCCAAGGGGTAGCCATCGTTGTCAAGTCCTATCTCGGGAGATGAATATTTATGGCATGTTTAGACACTTGTTGCATTTCCTGGCAAAATTCTCTGAGTCATTCTGAAGTGTAGGCCAATAATAGCCTGCTCAGAGAACTTTCTACTATAATGCTCTTCCCTATAATGATTTCCTGCATGTCCTTGGTGAATATCCTATAACACCCATCGTGCTTGTTTTTCAGTTAAGCATTTAAGAAATGGTCCGAAATTTGATCTTCGATGCAATTCCCCATCTACGATGTAGTATCTTCTTGATTTCTGCTGTATCCAACAGGTTTATTTCGATCATTAGAAAATGTCTGATTCTGCAAGTAAATTATGTAAAGATTCATCCAGGAGTTATCCACACTTACATTCACAACATCCAGCTCCTGCTGCAAAATCGAAGATTCAAACAAAGTTGTGATGCAAATTTCCATCTATAATGTTCTGACGGATTTATAGGCCAATGTTGCCAATTGATCTACCTCCGAGTTTTCTGCTCAAGGAATCTGATGAAGTTAAAAGCTCTCAAAATATGAAGTCAGGTGTCTGGCATTGTTCAAGTAATTCTTTATCCAACTTTCATTTGTCAGGAAATCTTCATGCCACTATGACACTACTAAGGCCGAATCACTCTAAACATATACTTTTCTTACACATATGTTTTTTGCCAGTTTGATCTATGCTATCAAGGCTTTATACTCAACCACATTATGAGTGGTTGGAAATAATAGCTGAAAAGCCTCCTCTATCATCAAACCTTACGGGCTGACCAGGTACAAGTGAATTCATACTCTGGACTGATTGCGGGTGTTATGGTTTTGGGTGAAAGGCACAGTGGAAGCGCGGTTCGGACGAAATCGTAATTTAAATTTTTTTCAAATTACCAAATAAATTATTCAATATCTAATATGAATAATTTATTTATATTTCACCTAAACATATTTATTTGATATCAAATAACGACATAAATATAAAGGAAACGTCGCGAAACTTTTACGAAAAATGTTTTTCCGTAAAATGACGTAAAATACGTTTTTGACCGAACCGACCACCCAACACTTATGGAGACTGCCCAGGTCAGCCCCAATAGTGTTAGGGCATCACTGTTTGGACATTCGTCACCCGGTTGGCTCAAAAGTCACCTGGTAATGTCGTTTTTCGCCATTTTCGCTTATTTCAACTCCGAAACACTTTTCGACAATTGTTCCAACTCCCAAAACACATCCAATACATTCATATGACATCAAAATCATCACAAAATTTCCAGTTTTTCCAGAACTAATCCAGAAACCAAAATTACCAAATTTCATGCTTTAAATCCAATTTTTCAAGATTAATCAAATTAATCAAAACACCAATCAAAGTCACCACACATGAACCACCCGAGAAAAATTCTAGGCATTACAAGAGTGGTTATAACACTCTAGAATGGCAACATGTCATCTAATGATCAAATTGGACTAATATTACAATAATATCAATCGAATTCACTTCACACATGCTTTATACCTCCAAAACCATCATCCAACATCAAAAGCCCCAAATTTATAAAAGGAAGAAACCCTAGATCAAACTAGAAAACCAAGAACATGAAACAAGTTTTCAAAGCTCAATGGGATTGAAGATTACCTTTAATCTCTAATTTTTCCTAAGCTTTTCTTGATTTTTCTCTTCATTTTCTTCATGGTTTCTTCAAACCAAAAATTTTAGACTCTTTGATGGTGGTAATCGGCCATTGTTGCTTTATGAAAGAGAAAATAAATTTTCCCAACTTAAAACAACCTTGACCGACATACTAAGGGTAATTTTGTCCAATTTTAAAATTTTAATCTAATTAAATTATTATAAACTTTATGTTATCCAATCAAAATTGCACACATAAAGTATAAAAAAATCATGCCATGTGAACCAATAATAATTGGACAAATTTCATAACATTTATGAAAAAAGTTTATTAATTAATCATTTAAATATTTAACAATTAAATATCCAAATAATCAATTAATATAATGATTATTATATATGTATTTTTATTTACACTAAACAACAAATACATATATTTATGGCATGTGTCAAAATCTCATTTGACGATTAATTAATGTGTATCTAATCGTATTATGTATCAAATACAAATACACAATAATTACGATTGGCCAAAATTCCCTAATGCATGTGTTATCGTTTAACCGATTAAACGATCCGAATTAACTCAAATAATCTGGTGAAGTATTATGAATAATTTGTATTATTCATAACGCATTGCTCAAGTGCTCAACGAGTACACCTCATATTGTGGGACTCTCTAAGTTTAGGTTTATCCGTCACGAAATCCAATTTCGTGTCCACAATTCACTCATTCATGAATTATGACGACCACAGATAATTTCGCTAAACTATGCAAGCTGAGGTCATTGCATACGTATAATCCATCTGTCATATGCTATCCATATTATACCTGGGGTATAGATAAAAACGTCAAACCCTTTCGGTATAATATAGTCGATTTTCAATTTACGATCTCTAAATAACACTCGGAACTGATTTTCGAAGTTATACCACGACCATGGATTTACTAGATCGTAAACACGTGAGGATGCCTATGCCCTGTACATTATAGCGCCAATTTGATAAAGACGAGAAAAGTGGAGAGAATCCATATCTTTGATGTTTTGGGCTTGACAGTTTAAAGTCCAGTTGAATTTGAGCTTCACCTTTGAAATCCAATAGCTTTGGCTTGCAAAACTGTATGTGTTATTTGGATAAATCTTCTTTTTTCTCGAAAACAAAATATATTTCTTTATTTTAAGTTTTCAAAAAAACTCTTCTCTTTTTTCTACAAGCTCATTGACTTATATAGGGAATTCTAGGTGGAAGTGTTAGCCTACGATTGACACATGTCCATTGATGGACTGGTTTCTGATTTGCATGGTGTATGTCATGGGACATGCTGGAATATTTGGTGTTATTACACCTGTCATTACGCATGCTTCACATAACTTGCATGCTAAGATAAGTGAATTGTTATTAAAATTTACCAGTACTGGACTTGGCCTCTGACATCATGTACTTCAGAATATTGAATCCGGGTTGGAGTATTTCTGATGTTCATTAGATGGATTTCCGGAGTAAATACTCTCCGGAATGCGTCTAGATCAGAATGAGCTAACATCAGAGTGAATAGAATGACCTTCGAGTGACGTCACTCCGAGATCAAGATGAAATCTCTCTAGTCAGGTAGCTTCCAGAGGTTGTTCTAACCTCTCATGTCTGCTAGTATTATTGAATGGTACCATAACAAGTGGTACTCTCATGTTGGGGCCGGTCGCAACAGTTTCACTAAGGAGGTGTGTTGAGAAAGATTTAACTATGTGGCAACACGTAGCCTAGGGTGTAGGGCTAATTTTAGATTCCTACATAAGTAAATTTATAATATTCTAATCAAATTGATAGAATAGTGATTTTAGTAAAATCTCATTTAAAAATTCTCAATTGATGAGTTTTTAAAAATAAATATTATTATTGTGGTTTTTCTATTGAACGACTTAATATTATTTAGTGAATTTTTTAGAATTGTTCTTAATATCATTTAGTCGAGCCGCGTTATGCGTGATGAGCAAGATAAACGTTTTTTTTTTTTTTTTTTTTTTTTTTTTTTGGTATTCTAAAAATCTAGTGTTTTTTTAGAGAGGACACTAATGGATATATGGGAATAATTTTCACATGATAAATGATATTACAAATGTCTATGAAGTGTCACTTTCTAAATTTTTTAGGTTTAAAATCAAGCTAAAACTTATTATTATTAATATATCATGTCGATATTATAGCTGATCATGAATAATTTAGCTATAATTACAAAATTAAAATATAAATTTTGTATTTTGAGTAATGGAGCATACAAGTGGCTCTTGTGTGAATTATCACACGAAAGTGAACTAGTGAGATAAGTCGTTAATTGACACAAAAACTTATAGTAATGTTATAGTATAAATAATTGTCGAGGAAATGAGTTCCATCTTCCATAAATTCAAGGTTTAATTATCCATAAGAATGTTAATATATATATATATTTGAAATCGTTGGAAATCTCGCCGCAAAACCATCTCTTCTGGGCTTAAACGGAATAAGTAAAATCTTATGTTGTCTCAGACTCTTATAAGAAACACGCTCACTGAATTCGAATTCAGGATCTCAATATAAGATCATATGTCCAACACTATCAAACCATATAATAGACACTTAAATATTAGAAAAGTAGACTTCCGTCTCATGTCGGCAGACGTTTGGAGTGGTGAGTAGCGAGATTCAGCAGGACACGTGGACGGTGAGGGTGCGCTGTTGGGAGCATAAAAGCAAATCTGGGTCATTGGCCTATGATGCCATATAAGATATGTTATCGTACGGCCGAGGATTATAAGACATTTGTAGGGTCGAGATTTAATCACAGCCGCAAGCTTTGTCTTTTCTGTATGGGCTGTAGCAGACGCCTTGGTTGACGCGCTGTCGTTTCACGTTAAATGCTTTCACTCAGCCCCTACGCGTTAAGACTTGAGAGATACTGTGACAGCCGCTCTTTGCAAAGTCGTCTTCCGAGCGTTCTCACTTCTCACTAACGTTGACGCCACGCGTCCGTGACTTTAGAAAATTGACTGATTTGGTCCATCACAATTCCTATATTAGTAATTAGTATTACGATTGAATTAGGGGACTGGAGCGCCTCCAATAATGATTGGGCTGTATCCAACAACCCACATGTTAAATCGGCAAAAAATGAGAGAGAATATATTTATCTTTTCAAATTTGAGCTCTCGGATCAAAATCTAAATATTCAGATTGGCGTTGGAATAGACTCTTCACGTGAACCCAGTGCCCTTGAATTAGGTGATAGGCCACCGCGTGCGCATGACTTGCTTTTGGAACCCCGTTTTGTGGAACAGAATCTTCATCCTACATCGATCAAAAATTCAATTGAATCTTTAACATCGTACATTGACTCATAAATGGTATTTGAAAGGTGTAATCTTTGGCTGCTGCCGAGTGCATACAATCACTCTGGTCTCTGGTACACGAGAGAGACTTACATGTTATGGTCACACCACATCATTAATGCGTCCGTCCAATAAATATATGACTCGTTTGTTTTGAGAATAACAAATCAAAATTGACAAAGAAAAATAACTTTAAATATGTGTCATCTATTGATTGAATGATAGAACCATCATATATATAAGTTTTTCTCATGGTACACGCCCAATTAACCATATGTAAGCCTGATTCGCTCTTTAAGGTAGTCTCCACTGCGGATTGGGGGAAACCTACAGAAATAAAGCGATAAATGTTGTGAAGGAAATAAGTAATCTCCAATTTAGTATAACAACTCTCTTAAATTACGATTATGGAATCACCATTATTATTGTATATAATTAGTATAATTATTTTTGCCTTATTTACTGCTACTCTGGTATGAGAGCCTGGTTATTCCAATCTATAGAAATAAAGCGACAAATGTTATTAGAATCTTTGAGGATAGATTCTTGTTTTCAATGTTATCAGGATTTTCTTGAAAACGAACTCCTAGAATGAGAATCAACTTCCAAATTGAACTTTGTATTTCAGCTTTCTTAACAAATTCTCGATAATGTTTCAAATTCAACTAAATTCAGAGAACCTCTACAAGCAGAAAATTATCAAAAAGGCCAGCTGTAGCAAAGGTAGATAGAATTATAGATACCTTGAAGGACTTGATTTGCTGCAACAACTTTCCAAGCATTCCACTATACAGTCGCTGTTGGGATCCAAAAAGAACGCCGCCTGCATAAGGTGCGCCAAAGGTGCAATATCAGAAACTGCTGATTACAACTACGATGCAACTTCTTTGATGAAAGAGAGCTGAATCACATACCTAGGGCAATTTTGAATATTCAATGACAATGAGAATGTTCCAATGTGTTGGTAAAGGCAGTGGGAAAGCACTCCAAATCACTTTCCACAGCTTTTGGAAGAATTTTATTTTGTTGCATGTTTGACACATTCATTTCAAGTTTCTACCACCCTTTGCACAACCAGACACATTTTCGGTAGCTGGAGCATTCGACAGAATGGATTTCATTTCATCCCACAAGGGGTGACTAAAGGATACTGTCAATTTTCAATTTACATGAAATACAACTTATGTAAAACGTTCAATAACTTATTATCTTTTATTCTACGTGAAACTTTTTAACTTGCGTGATCATCTAACCATCCATAAACTCACTCAGCTAAAGTCAATGTTCTCACAAATCAATGTAGTTAAATATTTGAACCCTAGATATATCCAATGTTTGCAACTTAGATTGCTTCATATCGAGTGTGACAGGGAAAGAGAATAAGAAAATGGGAAAGCAAGAAGATGTTTACAGAGTAGCGTTCTTGTCCAGCTGGCATCACTCTATGGAGAGTTGACCTACAAATAGAAGACACAAGTTGGATAAAAACCCACCACCAACAAAGAAGCCATTGTGTTTTAACCTTAGTTGAGTAAACACACCCTGGTATTTGATCCTAAAGTAAGATTTATAACTCTGAGGTGAAACATGAAATGCTGTTCCAGGTAGCAGAAAGATAAATTACCGAAATAAACAATTAGTCCACCTCTCCATCATGTCCCCAATATTAACAATGAATGCCCTGTAAATCCAGATCCTTAGTCCTAAAGTTGGAATGACAAAGCAAAATACCATCAAATCATAACTGTATAACATAAATATATGCCAAATCAGCGACAAATCATGGAGAAAAAATTATTAATATCGCAGTACAGAAACATCAAGCAATGCAGATGCTCCAAATATAAATGCAATATCCACCAATCAAATTTATCTTAGCATACTCCATTTATCGTATTCATAGTCTCTTTACACCAGAAAACTTGCAATCTATGCTACAAAATTCCATCATGGACTCACCCCTTGATATTTGGCACATCCTCCCATAACCGAGGCTGCTTGAATTTCTCCCTGCAAACCTGTTAGAACTGGTAATTTAGATGGGCAAAACCATTAGCAACAAAAGGTATGATGCTAACAATGTAACTAAGACCAGCATGCCTGGAGTCCTGGAACACCATCAGTTGCTAGAAGAGTGATCATTCCATAGTCTGAATGAGCAGAAGCACCGTAGACTTCTTCATCCGAAGAAACTATTTCGCCTGAAATCAAAAGTAAGGGGCACATTGTCAGTAACATAGAAGGATCTCCACGGACAACTGCCTGAAAATCTTAGCCTTATTCTCGACTAAATCTACTTGGGTATAGATTCTTTTGGCCTAGAGATCAAAGAAAAAGATTTGGTCCATATTAGAAATACAAGCTTCTTTGTTGAAAGACCGTGCTAAACAAAAACCTGAGTGGACATTGGTCCTGGGTTTGAGGCAGGTTAAAATTGGTCATGTTCCTGCTCAAATGTTACAGAAGAATTTTAACAGAATTCATTAATGTTCAGATACACCATTCAATGCTACATTCAACATGAAACAAGGGTTAGAAAGGGTCTGGAAGACAAATTTTTATTTCAATTAGATCCGTCTATTTTGAGAATAACTACTTACCTGAAGTACAGAAAAATTCTACTTTGTGGACCAACACTGAAGTTTTAAGAATTTTATGTATGCCACTTATTTCAGAAGGATGTACTAGAATGACAATTCTCTAAGGATGCAAGTTTCAGAATGATTAACGTAATACAACAATAATAAAGAGGTTGTGTTTTGAAGTGCTTAGAACATAGGTTGAACCAGAACATCAACCATATAGGCCACTCTAAAGGCCTTCGCCAACGACTAAAACAAATTAGAATTAAACCCCATTAAGAGATTGATGATGCAACTTGGGGGTTTTCAATTTTGTGGAGACAGAGGTGAGGAAACCGATAACAGGTTATTTTATCTTTGGTCACTTTTATCATTACATATTAGTAATAATGCGAAGCTTTGCTCTAGATGATGTCTAACTTCATATTTTTCAAGAAATTCTCCAAAGTTAATCCACTTGCCTGGTAGAATTTCCTTATTAACAAATACTATAATTGGATGCCTGTTTAGGAAGGACAAAAAATGAAAAAATGAGATGAAACATAACTTTGGTAGATAACAACAGGCAGCAGAGCTAAACACATCCAAGGATTATACAGAGACTGAGAGACCTAGTTTTCATGAAATAAACCATAACGATTATTGAATTAGTATATACCAATTGTTGCCTAAGCACCAGAAGAACACAATATTTGTTCGTTTCTTACATGGAACTACAAATTTTCACGACAAAAGAAAATAGCTTAAGACGTCCAACTGTAAATTGTATATATTTATAACTTATAAGAGACCAAAAATAAGAAGCCAAATTGAGCCTCCGTACCTGGATAGTGCAACAGGCGAAGAAATGACATGGGTGAATCCAAGGCTCCCACTTTCTCAAAGAAATCTTCATTCAAGTTCAAAGCTAGAGCTATTAAATGGATTAATCTTCTACCAGCAGACCTGAGGCAACATATATAACACCATATAAAAGTGTGTAAAATGTGTACAGACTTGCTGCTCTCCAAGACTTTTTTAAACAATATAAAACAGAAAGAGCACAAACAAGGATGCCACAGAACACAATTCCTCAATTGCTACTTTTCTGCCAGTGTCCTTGTCCTAGATAGGTGCCATCTTAACCAGCTTAGAATCAAGGCACGAGTTAATGATTTTGAACTTTCTCCTTATAGGAAAGATTTAATATATTAATCATTAGTTGATAGTGAAACTATATAATCACACTATATTAACAGTAAAATACTCTGGAATATGGCTAAAATTAAGTATGTATCTGATATTAAATTTGTTGATGGTGTTTTCCGGGCACTATGTCATTTAAGCAGCACGACAGGGGTAAAAGGGTAATTCCCTTATTGGTCCGGATCATTAATACCGACCCGACCACATGAGTCAGGGGCCGAGCACTTAAGATCGTTAACCCGACCACTTAAAGATTGGATGACCGGGCAATTATCAGGTCGACAGCAGCACTCTCAGTACAAAAAACTATTGTGACCGACCTCATGAAGACCGACCATATAGCGAGGCGTGCTCCTGAAGATAATACCTTATCCTTGTGGATAAGATGACAAGTTATCCTATTTTCATGAGGAAAACTGGTGAGTTAATATCCTTATAGGATAAATGAAGTAAATGTAGTTTTGATTAGGAATCCTTATGGGAAAAGGGAACAGTTTTGACTAGGAATCCTTATGGGAAACGAAATTGTTTCAACTAGGAAATTCTTGTACAAATAGGAATATGATTTCTTCACCATTATAAATAGGAGGGTAGAGTGAAGAGAAGAAAACAACAACAAAAAAAGAGAGAATAGGGGAACAAGTTGAAGGTTAAAAGTGGGTATCAGAATCATCAAGCTCTGACTTGTAAACACAAGAACGGTCTGAGAAGCGCATTTTGAATAATAAAAGTATCATCTTGTTTGTGCCCGTGGACGTAGGTCGGATCCAAATCCACCGAACCACGTTAAATCTCATTGTTGATTGGTGTATTTATCTGTTTTTCTGCTAAGTTTGCCTTTGGTCCCCCATAACCAAACAAATTCACTATTGAAGGAGGATTTCCTCGGGAGTGATAATCCAATATTACCCTGAGACCAAAATCCACCGTCAACAGTTGGCGCCGTCTGTGGGGATCTCAACAAAAAGCGGCTCGCGTAGTAAGACGATGGCAGAAGATGGAAATCACCGGTCGTCAGGGAGTTCAACAGCAGATTGGATGGAGAAGATGGAGGAAAATCAAATCCTTCTAAAATCCATGATGGACAAACTGGAGAGGATGGAAGAGACGAATAATGAGGGGCTTGAAGCCGGAGCCAGTCGGAGAAGAGGCGAAAAAGCGGAATGCAACGGATCCCCAAAAAGGTGAGTAAAACCTCTTCTGACTTAGGTTAACATTTTATTATGCTTGTTTGTTATGGCTCACACAATGGTTTTGATATTTTTTACGGCTCGGGTCTGCTCTTGTACCGCCGAGTCCGTTTTGTTGATATATATTTTACGGCTCGGGTCTGCTCTTGTACCGCCGAGTCCGTTTTGTTGATATATGTTTTACGGCTCGGGTCTGCTCTTGTACCGCCGAGACCGATGTTTCTTTCCGACTCGGGTCTGCTCTTGTACCGCCGAGATCGATGTTTCTTCCGGCTCGGTCTGCTCTTGTACCGCCGAGACCGATGTTTCTTTCCGGCTCGGGTCTGCTCTTGTACGCCGAGACCGATGTTTCTTTCCGACTCGGGTCTGCTCTTGTACCGCCGAGATCGATGTTTCTTCCTAGCTCGGGTCTGCTCTTGTACCGCCGAGACCGATGTTTCTTTCCGACTCGGGTCTGCTCTTGTACCGCCGAGACCGATGTTTCTTTCCGACTCGGGTCTGCTCTTGTACCGCCGAGATCGATGTTTCTTCCGGCTCGGGTCTGCTCTTGTACCGCCGAGACCGATGTTTCTTTCCGACTCGGGTCTGCTCTTGTACCGCCGAGATCGATGTTTCTTCTTGGCTCGGGTCTGCTCTTGTACCGCCGAGATCGATGTTTCTTCCTGGCTCGGGGCTGGATTTCGTTCCGCCGAGGCCGCTTGGTTATTCGGCTCGGGGCTGGATTTCGTTCCGCCGAGGCCACTTGTTTATTCGGCTCGGGGCTGGATTTCGTTCCGCCGAGACCACTTGGATTACCTGGCTCGGGGGGATTCGTTCCGCCGAGGCCACTTGTTTATTCGGCTCGGGGCTGGATTTCGTTCCTCCGAGACCACTTGGATTACCTGGCTCGGGGCTGGATTCGTTCCGCCAAGGCCACTTGGATTACCTGGCTCGGGGCTGGATTCGTTCCGCCAAGGCCACTTGGATTACCTGGCTCGGGGCTGGATTCGTTCCTCCAAGGCCACTTGGATTATTCGGCTCGGGGCTGGATTCGTTCCGCCGAGGCTACTTGTTTATTCGGCTCGGGGCTGGATTTCGTTCCGCCGAGACCGCTTGGATTACCTGGCTCGGGGCTGGATTTCGTTCCGCCGAGGCCACTTGTTTATTCGGCTCGGGGCTGGATTTCGTTCCGCCGAGGCCGCTTGGTTATTCGGCTCGGGGCTGGATTTCGTTCCGCCGAGGCCACTTGTTTATTCGGCTCGGGGCTGGATTTCGTTCCGCCGAGACCACTTGGATTACCTGGCTCGGGGCTGGATTCGTTCCGCTGAGGCCACTTGTTTATTCGGCTCGGGGCTGGATTTCGTTCCGCCGAGACCACTTGGATTACCTGGCTCGGGGCTGGATTCGTTCCGCCAAGGCCACTTGGATTACCTGGCTCGGGGCTGGATTCGTTCCGCCAAGGCCAGTTGGATTACCTGGCTCGGGGCTGGATTCGTTCCTCCAAGGCCACTTGGATTATTCGGCTCGGGGCTGGATTCGTTCTGCTGAGGCCACTTGTTTATTCGGCTCGGGGCTGGATTCGTTCCGCCGAGGTCACTTGGTTTCTCTCAGCTCGGGGTCGGGTTACGTCCCACCGAGTCCGTCTTTTTGGTCTGGGGACGTAACATTCCCCCAGGGCCAAGTGTTCATCTCAGCTCGGGGTCGGGTTACGTCCCACCGAGTCCGTCCTTTTGGTCTGGGGACGTAACATTCCCCCAGGGCCAAGTGTTCATCTCAGCTCGGGGTCGGGTTACGTCCCACCGAGTCCGTCCTTTTGGTCTGGGGACGTAACATTCCCCCAGGACCAAGTGTTCATCTCAGCTCGGGGTCGGGTCGTGTCCTACCGAGTCCGTCCTTTTGGTCTGGGGACATAACATTCCCCCAGGGCCAAGTGTTCATCTCAGCTCGGGGTTGGGTTACGTCCCACCGAGTCCATCCTTTTGGTCTGGGGACGTAACATTCCCCCAGGACCAAGTGTTCATCTCAGCTCGGGGTCGGGTCGTGTCCCACCGAGTCCGTCCTTTTGGTCTGGGGACATAACATTCCCCCAGGGCCAAGTGTTCATCTCAGCTCGGGGTTGGGTTACGTCCCACCGAGTCCGTCCTTTTGGCCTGGGGACGTAACATTCCCCCAGGGCCAAGTGTTCATCTCAGCTCGGGGTTGGGTTACGTCCCACCGAGTCCGTTCTTTTGGCCTGGGGACGTAACATTCCCCCAGGGCCAAGTGTTCATCTCAGCTCGGGGTTGGGTTACGTCCCACCGAGTCCGTTCTTTTGGCCTGGGGACGTGACAACCCCCCAGGGCCAGGTGTTCTTCTCAGCTCGGGGTCGGGTCATGTCCCACCGAGTCAGTCCTTTTGGTCTGGGGACATAACATTCCCTCAGGGCCAAGTGTTCATCTCAGCTCGGGGTTGGTTACGTCCCACCGAGTCCGTCCTTTTGGTCTGGGGACGTAACATTCCCCCAGGACCAAGTGTTCATCTCAGCTCGGGGTCGGGTCGTGTCCCACCGAGTCCGTCATTTTGGTCTGGGGACATAACATTCCCCCAGGGCCAAGTGTTCATCTCAGCTCGGGGTTGGGTTACGTCCCACCGAGTCCGTCCTTTTGGCCTGGGGACGTAACATTCCCCCAGGGCCAAGTGTTCATCTCAGCTCGGGGTTGGGTTACGTCCCACCGAGTCCGTTCTTTTGGCCTGGGGACGTAACATTCCCCCAGGGCCAAGTGTTCATCTCAGCTCGGGGTTGGGTTACGTCCCACCAAGTCCGTTCTTTTGGCCTGGGGACGTGACAACCCCCCAGGGCCAGGTGTTCTTCTCAGCTCAGGGTCGGGTCATGTCCCACCGAGTCAGTCCTTTTGGTCTGGGGACGTAACATTTCCCCCGGAGCCAAGTGTTCATTTCAGCTCGGGGTCGGGTTACGTCCCACCGAGTCGGTCGTCGTCAGCATAAGGGCAAAGCATTGTCTCCACGGGTAGATATCGGGATCCTCGTTGACTGAGCACATGAAGGTGGCAGGAATGACCAGATTTGCAGCCAATGCGTTTTTCTCTGTGATTTCTGGAGCGACCACCAGCAAGGCGATCAGCACACCATCTTTTTATAGTTCCCGGCACCAACTTGTATACTCGTTGGAACCGAGAACTAGGGGACAGATGTTGATGGTGTTTTCCGGGCACTATGTCATTTAAGCAGCACGACAGGGGTAAAAGGGTAATTCCCTTATTGGTCCGGATCATTAATACCGACCCGACCACATGAGTCAGGGGCCGAACACTTAAGATCGTTAACCCGACCACTTAAAGATTGGATGACCGGGCAATTATCAGGTCGACAGCAGCACTCTCAGTACAAAAAACTATTGTGACCGACCTCATGAAGACCGACCATATAGCGAGGCGTGCTCCTGAAGATAATACCCTATCCTTGTGGATAAGATGACAAGTTATCCTATTTTCATGAGGAAAACTGGTGAGTTAATATCCTAATAGGATAAATGAAGTAAATGTAGTTTTGATTAGGAATCCTTATGGGAAAAGGGAACAGTTTTGACTAGGAATCCTTATGGGAAACGAAATTGTTTCAACTAGGAAATTCTTGTACAAATAGGAATATGATTTCTTCACCATTATAAATAGGAGGGTAGAGTGAAGAGAAGAAAACAACAACAAAAAAGAGAGAATAGGGGAACAAGTTGAAGGTTAAAAGTGGGCATCAGAATCATCAAGCTCTGACTTGTAAACACAAGAATGGTCTGAGAAGCGCATTTTGAATAATAAAAGTATCATCTTGTTTGTGCCCGTGGACGTAGGTCGGATCCAAATCCACCGAACCACGTTAAATCTCATTGTTGATTGGTGTATTTATCTGTTTTTCTGCTAAGTTTGCCTTTGGTCCCCCATAACCAAACAAATTCACTATTGAAGGAGGATTTCCTCGGGAGTGATAATCCAATATTACCCTGAGACCAAAATCCACCGTCAACAGAATTTTTAAAAAAAAAAATCATAAGCAACTTTATTAACGCTTATCAATTTTAATTTTCAGTCATGTAAAGATAACAAACACACAGGTAAGTTCAGATCAAACTCACAGGACTTGTTGATGGTAATACTCCATAGTAGATCTCCAAGATGGAAGTGTTTCTGCAATTTCCCATCCAAAGTATACGTTAAAGGAAGAATTAAGAAAATTGAGAAACATACAAGAAGATGATAAATAAGTACAAATTATGATTTGCATATCAGCATGCGTAATAAAGGAAATAAAATCCTCACAACCATTTAAGCATTCAATATTTGTACATACAAGAATTATACCTTCCGAGGGCCATTGATTGAGGTTACTAAGAGTTCCCTCGAGAGGACCAATATAGAAACTCTCTTTTGAATCACCTGTTCCGCAATCAATTTAAAAACAATAAATTCCAACATCGTTTTCATTGTCGTTACGAAATTCTTATACATAGCATGATAATGAGAACCTTTAGAAGCTGAAAAGGGGTCTAGGTTCTCAGCATACAT
This sequence comes from Zanthoxylum bungeanum, assembly GCA_019454045.1. Taxonomy (NCBI): domain Eukaryota; kingdom Viridiplantae; phylum Streptophyta; class Magnoliopsida; order Sapindales; family Rutaceae; genus Zanthoxylum; species Zanthoxylum bungeanum. The sequence continues at coordinate 206,939 of SKCR01022761.1, forward strand.
TGCGGTGTAACCTCTATGTTCTTTGCGTGCTAATTTCATCTTGTCTTCCAAAGGAAGTGAGAAAAATTTCTTACTCTCATTAAACATTTGAGAAAGCAACTCTTCGTCCACTCCATGATTCACTAGATAAAAGAAACCATAATCTATACACGCCTGAAATATAGAATAATAAATAAGCCATTAAGAATCCTTTGAGCAATATATTTCAAACGAATAATCGGAGATTTTTAATATCAGTTTGGGAAATTTTCAATCAAAATTTTATCATCGCGTCCAAAATAGCGAAACGACGACGTAATACAATCGACATCGATTTGATAGAGAGGAGAGAGAGAAAATAACCTGGCGGATTGATTTGGCGGCGGAAAGACGATCCGGCGAGGACAGGTCAATGACTGGGAGTTTCAGAGTTTCGTTCATTTGCTTCCCGCTACAAGTCAGACTGAGCTGAAGTTTTTTTCTGTAAAAATTAAAAATTTAATCCATGTGATGAATTCATGATTCAAAGTTCAAACCGTTATACATTTTAATTTTTGTTTTTAAATGTATAATTTATTAAAACAATAATATCATTAAATATCAAAAACAAATATCACCTAAAAATTTGGTTTTAGCCTCTCCTTTCAAGCGAAAATTATTGGCAAAAATGCAAAAGTGACCCTCTAATTTTCATGTTTTTTCATTTAAGTCCGTTAACTTTCAGTTTTGTCAATTCAGTCCTCTAACTTTCAATTTTTGTCAATTCAAGGCTCCGTTATAAATTCATCACTGATGTCGTGACAAATAACGGCAAAAGCAAAGTAAACTTACTTTGCATGTTATTTAGGGGTGAACACAATTTCGGGTCAAACCGCGAACCGCACCGAACCGCACCGCACCGAACCGAACCGCACGGTTTGAAAAAATATTAAAAATGGTTTTGAACCGCACCGAATTGAACCGCAAATTTCGGGTCGGTGTGCGGTTTTGACCCAGGTCAAACCGCAAACCGCCCAAACCGCAAATTTTAGTCAAGACACACCAAGTTTATTTTAGTGGATAGGAGTCTTACAAAGAATTAGCACAACTTGCTGACTTGAAGCTTTATAAAGTTTGCACTTTTATTGGTAAAGCAACAAATATAGGATTTGTGTCAATAGAAAATTAGGGAACTCTCTAGTCACTCCCTTCAACACAGAACTGGGATCTTGCAGAATTTCACTTTACTCTTTCTTCATAAATCATGTATTACCTCTGATTTCCGAAGTTGCAGTATTTGTTTTCCCTCCTTTTGTTGATGGTAGGTTATAGTTGCATATGTTTATAATTTAATATCTTCCCGGTCATTAGCTAAAAAATTTATAATCAAAACCGCCGACCTGAACCGCCCAAACCGCCCAAACCGCCAACCCGAACCGCCGCGGTTTTCCTTATCAAATTTGCGGTTTCGTTTTCTAATTTCCCAAACCGCCAACCCGCGCGGTTTGAAGTAAAAAATAAAAAAACCGCCCCGAACCGCACCGCGAACACCCCTAATGTTATTTAATCAATACTCTCAATTAGAAAATATAGGTAGATAGAGGAAGCTAAAGCAAAGTAAACGTACTATGCTTGTATCTTTGAGCTATTTTTTGTCAAAAACACATATCCCAAGTTCAATATGACTTTTTGTCAACAAATTATAAAAATTATAACTAGTGCTAGTAACAAAAATATGTGTTTTTATAAGAGATTAAGATAATCAAATGTTTTACCTACTATATTTAGACTCGAATCGAATGATTCGATTGTGTTATTCTCCATCGAATCAAATGATGGAGAAAATCTATCATACAACGCGGTATCACATTTGATGTCATTTACTAAAATCTACCTCCGTTGTATGGTAGATTTTCTCCATCTTTTGAGTGACATGATGACATTCTCGGATGATATGGCATTACATTTGATGACAACCAATACTTTTGATTATGTGCAATTGAATCATTCGATTCGAGTTTAAATATAGTAGGTAAACATTTGATTATCTTAATCTCTTATAATAAATACATATCTAGTTATAATTTTTATAATTTTTTGACAAAAAATAACTCGAAGATGCAATCAGAGTACGTTTACTTTGCTTTACCTTCCTCTGTCTGCCTATATTTTCTAATTGAGTGTATTAATTAAATAACAAGCAAAGTACGTTTACTTTGCTCTTGCCGTTATTTGTAACAGCAACAGTGATGAATTTATAACGGATCCTTGAATTGACAAAAATTGAAAGTTAGAGGACTGAATTGACAAAACTGAAAGTTAACGGACTTAAATGAAAAAATATGAAAGTTAGAGGGTCACTTTTGCATTTTTGCCAAAATTATATTATGTGTCGGGTGTATATGTCATCTCTCTCACAGCAGACGGATCCCAACCACCTTCATTTCAAGGCCAAGGCCTGAACAACCACCCAAACCTAAAACGACAGAATTTTGTGTAAATCAACCAAAGCGGCCCAACGCCAAATATGGCTCTAGGCAGGGGACTCAATTTGGGTTAGTAGTGATTTATTCGTTCGATTTGATTCATTTTAAAACGAATATGGATTTGAAAAAATGGATTCATTTAATAATGGGTCAATTCGATTCGATTTGTTTATTAAACAAATTGAATACGAATTTAAACTCATTGATTCGTTTATTCGTTTTACTAGTTATTGTTATTTTTCAATTAAAATTAGATAAATTATGACTAATTAACATAAAAAAAAAATTTCTGGAGAGTCATTTTTAGTAAATATATTAATTACACATTTCATATGTATATATTTATGAAAATTAATGTAAATAAATTATGATAAATTATATTATTAAATAATATCATGACTAAACGAATATTCGTATTCAATTCGTTTAATAAACAAATCGAATACGAATCCTGATATTATGATTCGTTTAATAAGCGAATCGAATATGAATCCATAACATTTTGATTCGATTCATTTATGATTAGATACAAATTCAATTCGTTGATTTATTTTATCACTCATAGCTCTAGCAACATAATTTTCAAGAATGCTGAATAGCCTATATTATATACATTGGAAGTGGACAAATTATCAAATAAATTGGGATGGACAAGATGCAGGTCGTGAATCCTCAACTATTATTCTCAAGATTGTAGCTGGTTATAAATTTTGGATATATCATATATATTTTGATTTGTCGGGATCAAATAATAGTATTAATGTGTTGGAGATATCCCATGTCATCATATCATATCATACTATTATTTTGTCACCTATCTCCTTTGGTACTGTCACGTGATACCAGAGAAATTAGGGGACAAATTTATATTTCAATCCACACTTTAATTAATATTTATATTAAGTCTCCACTTTAATTAATATCTATAATATATTGAATTTTCATAATATATTGAATTTAATCAATGTTTATAATACGTTGTATTTCCATATATCTCGATATCTACAATGTATTTAAATTAACGTTTATATTATATTGAATTTGTTTCTACAAGATTCATGTATATTTTTGTGTTTCATGTATCTCATTATGATCATATGTATATATAAAGAGATATTGATATGTATTAAAAATACATTATATAATTAGAATATCACACTTTTACTTTGATAGACGACTTCATTTAATGGGACGGTGGCCTTAATTTGACAGACTAAACTGATTTTGATTAGTACTACCTATCTTTTGTTCTCTTTTTGGAAAATAAAAACGCAACAATGCGCGGGTTTATCTATATCTAGTTTTTATAATCTTATTGAAGATATTGCTCTTCCTGCTCATTATCTCATTGGAGTAAAAAAAATAAAAATATGAATTATTATGTAGCTGATAAGTATATACTTAAAACGGTCTATGCCAGTACAAACTATTCACGAATCACATGGTCTAAAAAATAATTTGCAATGAAATAAGGAGAATGTAGGAAGATGTAGAACATGCATTTGGAGTTCTCCTGTCATAGTTTGCAATTGTGGCAAGATCAACATATTTTTTACAAAAGTATATATTACACGATATAATGATTGCGTGCATTATTATGTACAACATGATAATTGTGGATAAACGTGAAGATGATGCCCCAATTGCGGATGATATGGAAGCAATAACCCCAGAAGTCGAGAGGGTGGTAGTAAAGATATTGAATGTCAAGATTGTAAATATGCTCACATTACACTCTAAAATGCATTTGATTGACAATTTGTGTGACGAATATACTAAATTGCATAATTAAAATAATATTTTAGCATAAGTTTAATTGTAAAATATAATATTTTAAAATTTACAATACCGAATTATTATTCTGCTATAAATTTAGTAATAACATGTAAATAACCATAAATTGAAATCCCACCGTAAAAATGTAATTTTGCACAAAATTTATTAAATATTTAATAATTGTTAACGCCGCAGTGGAGCGCTGATATAATTTTAAATATTTGGTGGACCACTGAATAAATTAAAAATAATCATGTGTTAATAACTTATCATTCTTTAGGTATAATATATTAATAATATCCTTTTATAAAACATGAATAGGTCTTAATTGATTGAAGTAATAATAGATATGAATGTTATTGTATTCCTTTTTTGGTATATGATTTTAAATGTTAAGTTGAACAATTTATAAGTTGGTGGAAGAGGGTGAAATACATTTACGATGACTTGTAAAATCCACCCAAAAATATATATATATAACCCATGAATGAAAGACACGTGATCATTAATTTTAAAAAATAAAATAAAATATCTCACTCTCATTTTCTTTTAAGCAATTCTCGCTCATTCTCTTCTCTGAATTCTACTTTCAAATCATTAATGAGCTTTCTCTGAAACCAACTCTCATCTCTTTTCCACTTTCTTCTTCTTCTTCAAAGGATTTGTAAATATTTCAATTGCACTTGAGAGAAAGTTTAAGGAACTTAAAAGACTGAAATTCTTTTTCAACAACGACCTTGAACTAGCAACCAACGGCGACTGACGACCATCGATCTAATTGATGAAGGCTAGGATGAAGAGACCTAGGGGTAGGCTGAGGAAAAGAAAGAGACCAGAGGATGATTATGTTTAGGGGCGGTCCTGAGTTACCTTAAATTATATAGGATAATTTTTAAAATGGTATCCCTACCTTTGAAAGATAAAATAAAAACAAGTTCTATTATTTATTAAAAATTGAAATTTCTCTAAATTCGAGAATATTAATTTTAAGTTAAATTTGAGGATGTCAACCGACCGCCTGTGTCGGCCTCGCCAGAACCACCTCTCCACCCCTGAGTATGTTACAGATTATGATGGAGATAAGAAGTAGAGAGTTGTTGTTGAGGCATAACCTTAACCTATTGCATTAGTTGGTAGACATGTGTTGAAAGAATTTGAGAATGTGATATGTTTAGGAAAAAGTTGTGTACTATTATGATAGTGGATTGTATATGGTGGATTACGAAGATGGTGATTATGAGGATTTGGAGAGCATCGGTCTTTATCAAGAGAAATTGCCTACAAACACACTTAAATAATAATTTTGGGGTGAATTAGGTATGAAATAAAATAATATGGAATTAAAAATCTCGTTAATTTTAAACCACTTAGTTAATAGTTTTACCAATTAAATTCAGTGTGCAATTTTCTCAATCGATATACTTAATAATAAATTTCCCAAAAGCAAGTTACCAAACAATATAGATATAAATTAAACTTGCGACAAATAAAAGAGTTAAGGGATAGAGAAATTAATACTGAGATTTATAGTGGTTCGACCAACAATGTCTACGTTCACTCCTCCAAACCGCGTTTGAAGTTTTCCACTATGTAAATGTGATTCCACACTTTACACTATGAGTTTTCCATAGCTCACTCACAAATCAAAAGTTTTGTCCCTATGTTCGAGAAACATTTATATAAAGAGTTTTGTCCCTAGGTTCACTTTTAAACCTTTATAATGAGAGTTTTTTTTTTCCTAAACTCACTCCAAATATTTTACAACAAAATCACCATTTTGAGTATTCTCACTCAACAAGGGATTTTCACAACCACAAGTGTTTAAGATATAAAAAATTTACAACACAACTTGGGTACTTACAAAAGATAAAGAAGATTATTTGAGTTGCTAACCCAGATAATTACAAGCTCACTAAATGTGTATGAAGATGTAGTGTGTGAGATTTGATTATGAAGAGAATGTAAGATAAAAAAAAGGTTTAAGTTTCTCTCTATGTTTTTGCTTCAAAAAAATGTATGAAGTATGGAGACCGCTATAGACTGGACCGGTTCCAGTAACTATGCAAACTCCAGATTGACCAGTATGGTAGACCGGTATGGAGAAGCTCGGTTCCAGAGAGCATGCAAAACTACCCAAAGAGATATAAACCAACATGTGCACAAAACATAATAATAAAATTTATAAACATGCACAACTATCATTTTCTCCCATTTTGTTATAGATTCTAAAATTCATGCATAAATCATCAAAATCATTCAAGTTATACCAATATCTATGCATTTCATTTTCAACCAAGAATGACCAATGACAAGACATGTCAAAAGAGTATACAAAATGATCATAAATGTCAATATCAAGCAAAAAAAATTCAAGATCAATCTCTCATTTGCCAAAATATTCAAAAATAATAATAATAACAATACTCATGCATTTCATATCAATATGCAAACCAACTATAAGGATCGCTAATGTCATATAAGTGTAATAAACTCAATGTGATACCGATTGTGATTATAAATACAATCAAATCATATAATGTAGGCGAATATTATAATTTTACCTCATTCAATTTTTAAGCATTTTTAATAATTTAAACAAGTTATGAATTAACATGATGAGTCATCAATACTCAAATCAAATATTTTAGCTCAAAATGCACAATCAATATTATGCTTTATAATTATATCCAATTTATGTAAAAAATTTAAGTATACTCAAGTAAGGCGGAGGAAACGATACCAATGTTTTCGAAATGACGGATTTTACCTTTTACCATTGTCATCAAGTGACAAATTCACCATTCATAAAACTTAGTCATATTGAGGTTGCATTTGATATTCTTCTTATTAAGCTTTTTCCTCATTTGTGTTAAGTCTTTAGGATCATTTTCATTTTTCATTAATTATTTTTCCTAAAGCTGCACCTATAAAATCATTCAAATATATTTTGGTACCCAAATTTTCTTGGGTCCATGAGGGTTAATCTTAGTTCATTTCGAAACCCAAATAATAGTTACATTTTTCTTTTTGGTCCAATAATTGTAAATTTTGTGACCTTTCATATTACATGCATGGCATACAACATTTGATGTATGTGCATATGATGAATGTGTATATGATTTGGATGTCATCACAAAATAAATTTTCAAATATTTTTCCTTCATGTGAGGCTCAAATCATATTCCACATTTTCCAAACACACCTCTTTGTGAACCAAGTAGCATTTTGAAATTCTTTTCACATTGAGTGAACTTGGTCACAATGTCATGCAAATAATCTATTTTCTTATTTATATCATCATTTTCAATTTTCAAAAATTCACAAGCACATGATGATTTAGAAATAGATGTTTCATTTTGCATATTCTTTACACAATATTTATGATATTCTTTTAAACACATATTCTCATTTTCTAAAGCATGAATTTGTTAATAAAAAATGCATGCTCATCTTGATCAATCAACAAATCATCTTCATGCTTGGCTTTTAAGTGAATATCATCATTATCCAAAACACAAATTTTATCCATACATAATGCATGTTCATGTTGAAGTAATGCATGCTCTTTCTTAATCAAATTATATTTTTTTTCCCAAGAGCATCATATTTATCATGCAACTCATTCAACATGTCAAACAATTTATCACAATCGAAAATTTCATTATCACAAACAACAATGCTTTCTTTTTTCGATTCCACTATAGGATTTTCTATAGCCATGAATGCCAAATTACAAGTTTCACCATTTGATGAGCTATAATCAATATTGCATTCATTTAATTGACTATTTCCCTCATTTAGTAATTCCAATAATTTCCATAATTTATATGCATTGGAAAATTTAAGAATCTTATCAAATATGCTTTTATCTAATGCTTCGTATAAAAATTGAAGTGCATTAGAAGTTACCGAAATTTTTCGCCCTTCCACGATCTTTACATATCCATCAATATCATAGGCGAGCAAAAATATGAGCATCATTTTTTCTAAAATTTGAAGTCCGTTTCGTCGTAAAATGATGGTCTATCAATGAATGCACCTTGACAAATTTTATTGTGTAGCTTGTAGAGGCCATGATATATCCTCGAACGATTAAGTCTTTGTTGAGAATACCTCGCTCTGATACCAATTGAAATTGCCTACAAGCACACTTAAACAACAACAACTATACCCAAAAGGGATGGGGTGAATTGAGTATGAGATAAAATAATACGAAATTAAAAATCTTGTTAATTTTAAGCCACTTAGTTAGTGGCTTTACTAATTAAGTTTAGTATGTAATTTTCTCAATCAATATACTCAACAATATATTTCCCAAAAGTAAGTTACTAAATAATATAGATATAAAATAAACTGGTGATAAATAAAAGAGTTAAGTGATAGAGAAATTAACACCGAGATTTATAGTGGTTCGACCAACAATGTCTGCGCCCACTCATCCAGGTCGCGCTTGAAGCTTTCTACTATGCAAATGTGATTCCACACTTTACATCATGAGTTTTTCGTGTCTCACTCACAAACCAATAATTTTATTCATAGGTTCACTCCAAAACCTTTACAATGAGAGTTTTGTTCTTAGGCTCACTCTAAATCTTTTACAACAAAATCACCCTTTTGAGTATTCCCACTCAATAAGGGATTTTCACAACCATAAGTATTTAAGATATAAAAATTCTACAATATAATTTGGGTACATACAAAAGATGAAGAAGATTAAGAATGTGAGTTGCTAACCCAAGTAATTCCAAACTCACTAAATGTGTATGAAGATATTGTGTGTGAGCTTTAATCATGAAGAAAATATAAGATGAAGAAAATTTAAGTTTATCTCTATGTTTTTGCTTCAAAGAAAATGTAAGAAGGTGTTGGAACTTGGCAAAAATAAAATGGACATTCAATTTATAGAGAAAGTAAAAACTGCCACAGCTCTATGTCTTAAGACCGGTGTGTCGGTATGCCGGTCCTACAAATTCAAATGGTTATATCCAATATGACCGTTGAGCATAAAATATATGACCTACCGGATTACTGACCGGTATGGAGATCGCTATGAACTGGATCAGTTCCAGTAGTTATACGTTCTCCAAATTGACCGGTATAAAGTAGCCCGGTTCCAGAGAGCATGTAGAACTGCCTAAAGCAGAATAGGAACACCATTGTGCTGGTTCAGGGCCGATGTGCCCGTCACAATGTAAAAATATAAATTTTGAAGATTAAAACTTTATGCACATAACCCAAATATATTTTTATGAATGTGTATGAATCATATGAGATTAGAATATTCGAATTATCAACTCACTTATATTGAGAGTCCAAGTTATAAGACTTCACTTGATTTCTTCATTTGAACTCTTGAGTCTTCACATTCATTTGCTTCGACATCTTTTTACAATGCTCACAATACACGTTGAAGTCCTAGTGTTGAATCATCATATAAGTTTTTCTCCTTCATCAGTTTCTTGTGAGTGAGAGTGATTTTGATGCTATTTTAAATGGGAGAAGGAATAAACTTGATAGATTGGTTGGTGAAAATAAAATGGCGGGAAACCCTATATTTGATGGGGATTTTGTAGATGAGAGGTTTGGTATATGGTTTAGTTGGTGAAACTAATGATTTAAAATCCGGTCATGTCCAATCAATCGACTTTAGATTGGGAGATGATCAATAGTCAGGTGTCAGACGTGGGTCGACTGAGGTCAACTCGAGGTCACTAATCAATTATTATTTTTTAAAAGAATATAAAAAACATAAATTAATAATTTTTTTTATAAAAAAATGGCCTCTTCAACCCACAAAATCTGGACCGGATCATCGGTTCATCGGTTGAATCAATCTGTTTAGTGGATCTGAGGTCGGTTAATCCTCTACTCGAGTTGAAGGGGTCATCCGGACCAAATCTTGGATTGGATCCTGTATGGGCCAAATTTGGGCCAATGACATTCTCGTTTTTCCACCTTTATCCCAATACTTGAGGCTACTCCATATCTCCAGCAGTTTACGTGATTATAAAAGAGTGAGGCCCAAACTCCGCAATATCAGTGTTGGGTTTGGTCCGATGACCAGGAAGGCCCAGTTCCAAATTGAAGCACGTCTACCCCACTGAGAGAAGAGGTCTGATCGTGCAATTGATTGCCTCTGAATAATCAGCTACCATTACATCAAATATAGAAGGTAACGTGTTAGTGGGAGCCGTCCACATTAAATTCATACGTTGTTATTAAATGCATGCATTAGAGCTCCCCTTTGGAGGCCTATAAAAGGAAGTATAATTCATAAATCAAAGGGAAAACTGAAGCATTACAACCCTAAGCTTAATCACTCTCACCAGAACCCTCTGAACCTCCGACCTACCGCCCTCATGGCAGTCCACAGGGATCAAGGTAGTCTCTGACATCGCTTCTCCTCTTACTGTATTTATAACTCATTTCCATTATTGACTTGAGCGTCGGAGTGCCTACGGCACCCACCACACCAGTGGGAAGACTCTCCACGCTCACTATATATTTTGTTTTGCAGGATCGCTAGTGCCCCTCTTTCTACGAAATCTCGATTGTGGACCTCGGCTGAAAACTAGCGTCTATAATTTTCCGCCCACCGTGGGGCCTTAGCGATTTATAGCTAGCAAACGCCTTTCATTCTACGATCCTCATAAAGATAAAAACCCATGGCTTCAAGCGGCGAGCCAGCACCAGATCATACGGCACTCAGTTGGCCATCCTTCAAGAACGGCTACGAGTGTTGGAGGAGGAGAACTCAGCCATGAGAAGCTCCAACACAGACCTCCAGAAGCAGTTGGAACAAATTTCATATACTTCTCAACGACGAGGAGCTCCAAACCTCCCGAATCACCATACTCTTCGATCCAACTTAATGGAGGCATTCAATAATGAAGCAGACGGCAATCCCCCGTCACGTAATCATCCACCCAATCAGGAAAGGAATCAACACATCCCGCCAGTCGATCAGATACAACATACCACTTCAAGGAGATTCAGGAATTCAAGGAAGCAAATCTATCCAGCCTACCAGGCGTCAGGCTACCTCTGAAGAAAAGCAGAGCAGATGACATATAGAATATGCATTTCCATCCAGACGACAATTAAAATTTGCATTGAAAAGAAGAAAATTGTTTATACGTCAAGCCAAGGTTACAAAAAGATAGAAGCCAAAAAGAACAAAAATACATCAAGTTTCTTGGCCTTCGAAAGGTGCGACTGGATCAATCGGCTGAATGATGAGATCAGTCTTCATAGGCTGCTCTGGTCTAGACTCTTCCGTAGCAACCTCAGCAACTTTCTCGACCAGATCATCAACCACTAGAGCCTCTTCAATCGACTCGACAACATCGGCTCCATCAATTTCTATAGGAAACGCTTTCCTTGAGCAGCGGAAATATCTTAGGCACCCGGATCGGACTTGAAATTCTTTTCTGCCATTCCTTTTGAGTGGCCGAATATTAATGCAACCACCACTGAAATTTTGAATTAGTTTTAGATAAAATTCCAACCCAGAAACAGATCCAGAACAGTCACCGAACAGCCCGAACAGCTGGACAAAAACTGGACTGTTTTGGACGCGATACGTGCATAGTGCACTACCGAAATAGCCCCTAAATTGCGCAGATAGTGGCTGTGTTTCGGTTCTGATTTTTCACTTGAAAACAGCCCCAACACAGCCCCAAAACATCACAAAATGTTCCCCAAAAAACTGGATTAAAACGAAACCAAACCGAGTTATGTTTCACCAAGTAAATGGGTGACAATGAGCAAAACAAAGCCTCAATGCCGAGTACAACAAGAATGAGACGAAGATGATAATTTGTTCGACACCAATAAGTCTTCCGAGCTATATCTCGTTACCAACGGAAACTAGTATGAGCTAGACTCACAAAATCAATCCTTAAACTATTTAGATATTAATGTCACACAACAACTTTTGTTGTTTTATTTTTATTTTTATTTTTTGTTCTTTTTTTTTTTCAACAACTTGTAGAAGAAGAAGATGGAGGATAGGGTTATAGAATTATAGATCATCACAAAAAGAAAAACAATTTTTCTTTTATACTTAGGATAATTAATTTCCAAAATTAACAAATCATTTCCCCTCCCACTATCTAAAAATTCGGCCAACACATGTGTTTTTTATTAATTTTGTAACACCACATTTAATTACCATAATAAAGGACATGTTAGAAAATAAAAGGTGTAATTACCTTTCAAAAAGTGTAATCACCAAAATACTCAAGGTTTCCAAAACCCAAAATTTGAAAATTCCAAATTTAACCTTTCATTAAATTATATCTTATATAATTTAATAACATGTGTTTAAATATCATATATTTCATAAAACCATATATTAAATTTTAACATATAGTTTCAAGTGTGACAAAATAATATTATTAATCATATTAATAATATTTATACATATGTAAGTATATAATTAGACTATCCAATTATACTAAATATGCTACAGTATATTGAGCTAGCACGGGGACCAAATGGACCTACGATTCCGAGCTCTAATAATCTCGAAATATTAATTAAGCTCTTAATTAAATATTCCGAATTATTAACTCTGTGTTATTCCACTAAAAACTCGAAGCTGAACTCTCATTGCCGCAGATAGGATATTAAGATGAACCAAGTCGGTGTCCATCGATATAGTCACTACATACAAATTGACCTTTCACGAGTATCTCGTAATTAGAGTCGGGTCATAATATCTGTTATACCCCTCTAATTATTTATACATTAAGTACCATTAATTCTCTAATGAACGATTTATTCATAACCATTATGAATTTTAATCTTTCTATTCGTAATAGAAAGACTTGAGCGCTCAAACCGTTCAAGTACCGAATCAACCCTTAAGGAAGATACTCTTTTACTTCTCGTAATAAGGAGTGAACTTCATGTATATGTAAAATGTTCCCAACTACACAACATCATGCCCCCAAAGTACTTAGCTATTGGTCGGGACTGCTACACCAACCTCACATTTGTAATCAAAGAACATAGCCTGCCATGCAGGAGTTCGTAATATACTCAGGATTAAGATCAATCCATATATGACCATTTAGTAGATTGAAATGATTTTCTTTGTTTAACGGATATTATAAGAAAGTCATTTCTATCTGAGTCCAGTCCTATATGATCACATCATACAAGGTGCCTTCATTCTCATGTCTCTACATGGACGATCACAGATCAAGGTCGCTATACAAATATAGAATGGACCGTAGCTATAAATAAACCACAAATAAAGTACCCGTTTTTTTGCTTATGTGGACTGTTTAAGATTACTAACTTCAGACTTAAATCCTCTTGTGTATGACACTCATACACTAAGTCTGAAGGCACACAAGTAATCTAGGGTAATCAAGATAATTTATAATATGCGAAATTTAAATAAACATTTAAATAAATGAATAATCCATCATTTTATTTCAAAATATATAAAGCTGTTTACATTACATGTAGCTCTAGAGCATACATCCCAACAATCTCTCACTTGCACTAGAGCAAATGGGACATGTCACGTAATCCTAGATGATCTAGGTGACCTTCAAATGCTTTAGCCGACAAGGTCTTTGTGAACGGATCTGCCAGGTTCCTATGAATTTCCTCTCTATATGTTTTCCCCTCTTGTGGCATCTTGGTTCTTTGATTTTGCCACTGCACCACTATTATTGCAATAAAATGCGAGTGGTTTATCCATATCTGGAACAACTTCCAGATCTCCCAAGAATTTACGGAGCCAGACTGCTTCCTTAGCTGCTTCACAAGCTGCTACTTACTCAGCCTCAATGGTAGAGTCAATAATGCAAGATTGCTTTATACTCCGCCATACTATGGCCCCACCGCCTTGGGTAAACACTGATCCAGATGCTGATTTCCTAGAATCGACATCTGTCTGAAAATTAAAGTCTGTATATCGCCTTAGGATCATATCCTCACCGGAATATACAAGCATATAATCTCTCGTTCTCTTAAGATACTTGAGAATGTGTTTCACAGCCACCCAGTGATCCAATCTTGGGTTCGACTGAAACCTATTGACTACTCCCACTGCAAAAAAGATGTCTGATCTCGTGCATAACATAGCATACATGAGACTATCAACTGTTGAGGCATATGAGATATGTCTCATTTCCTAAACATCTTGAGGTGTCTTAGGAGATTGTTCCTTTGACAAATGAATTCTATGCCGAAAATGCAGATTGCCTTTCGTGGAATTCTGCATCCCAAATCGCATAAGGATCTTGTCGATATAAGATGCCTGACATAGCTAACAGTCGTTTCTTACGATCCCGAAGTATTCGAATCCCAATAACATAACTGGCCTCTCCCAAATCTTTCTTTTAGAATTGGTTAGCTAGACAGGTTTTCACGTCCGATAAGATCTTTACATCATTCCCAAAGAGTAAAATATCATCGACGTATAAAACAAGAAAAACCACATTCCCGTCAAAGATGCGCTTGTATACACAAGGCTCATCAACATTTTGCTCAAAATCATAAGACTTGATAGTGATATCAAATCTTATATTCCAAGATCGAGGTGTATGCTTAAGTCCATAAATGGACCTTTGCAGCTTTCAAACCTTTTGCTCTTGACCTTGGGCTATGAACCCCTCTGGTTGTACCATATAGACAATCTCATCAAGATTGTCATTCAAGAATGCAGTCTTGACGTTCATTTGCCAAATTTCATAGTCATAATATGCAGCAATGGAACTCCCTTTTTCTGGGTATAATCATTGTCCACTAGCCTAGCCTTGAAGGTATGTACCTTCCCATCTGCTCCCCTCTTCTTCTTGTAGATCCACTTGTAACCTATGGGTTTCACCCCATCAGGTTGGTCTACAAGTTCCCAGACTGAGTTGGAGTACATAGACTTCATCTCTAGGTTCATGGCTTTGAGCCATTTCTCTTTATCAGAATCATCCATTTCACTACGATAGGTCAATGGATCATCTACATCATCGCTGGATGCGACAACTTGTACCTCTCCAACTCCAAGATAGCGATCAGGTTGTCATACAACCCTCCCACTACGTCTAGGTGGTAGATCATTCTGATGAGCTTACATCTGACGCTCAGATGTCGAAAGTGCTATATATTTGTCAACTTTCATTGACGATGGTGTGCGGGTCGAACCAGCAAGTAACTCCTCAAGTAACATTTAACTCCTCAAGTAACACTTTACTTCGAGGTATGAACTCCTTTATATAGTTACCCTCTAGAAACGTAGCATTTGTCGATACAAACACTTTGTTATCTTCAGGGCTATAGAAGAATCCACCCATAGTCTCCTTAGGATAGCCTACAAATAGGCACACCTGAGAATGTGGCTCCAACTTTTCAGTCTTATTCTTCAGCACATATGCTGGACACCCCCATATACGAAAATGTCATAAATTAGTTTTATGACCACTCCACAACTCTAATGGAGTCTTATAAACAAACTTAGATGGAACTACATTAAGGATATATATTACAGTTTGTAACGCATATCCCCAGAACGAACTAGGTAATGAGCTATAACTAAACATAGATCTCATAATGTTTAGTATGGTCCGATTTCTCTTTTCTGTAACACCATTTTATTGTGGTGTTCCAGGCGCTATGAGCTGGGATACTATCTCATGCTCAGCTAAGAATTCCTCAAAATCTCTGTCAAAGTATTCTCCTCCACGATCTGATCGTAGAGTTTTTATTGTTTTACCTAACTGGTTCTCAACCTCAGCACGATATTCATTGAACTTTTTAAAAGTATCTGACTTGTGCTACATTAGGTAAACATACCCATATCTAGAATAATCATCAATGAATGTGACAAAGTATTCATAAACACCTCGGGATCTTACATTCATCCGTCCGTAAACGTCCGAATGTATAAGCTCAAGTTGTTGACCGGCTCTTATACCTTTTTCCAGTAAAAGGTCTCTTGATAATTTTTCCTTCTAAACATGATTCGCAGACTGGTAAAGTTCCGAGCTTTAACTGGTATAAGGCTTCGTTCTTTATCAATCTATCTATCCGGTCAAGGCTGATATGACCAAGTCTAAGATGCCATAGATATGTGTCATCATGAGAAATCGTTTACCGTTTAGTTTTAGGTTTCTAAACCTTAAATATTTCAGTATTGAGCAGTGACTTATGTGTTAACGGTCTTAACACATACAAGTTATATCCTAGTTTCCTTAGCATATATGTAATCCATTTTTGAAATAATAACTATTATTATTAGATAAAATGATAACCATCATGCAATAGTTTTGAAATAGAAATTAATTTTCCATGACAAAACAAAAACAAACATCATTTTGTTTAAATTCAAATAACTTTTATTTGAAAAAATGAAAACTGATAACTCCCACCGCTTTACTGAAACAATACCCTTTGTCATGACTCTCATAGTAAAGTTACATTCAGTAAGGTCTTTACGTATATCAAGTAGTTGTACCCCTAGCCTTCCCATTGCTATTTTTCTTCATATTTGCATATTTTCCTCAGCACTAGGCTTACGAGGATCCACAAGTATGGACTCTTAGTAGGTGAGCTCATTAAGCAGTTGGGTCAAATTAAAGTCAAATTGTTCATAACATAGTTGCTTTTAAACTCTAAGAAACTCTTCGGAAGAGTTTCATTGATCATGGTCACCTGGCTACGCTCGTCAATACGAGCTCTATGAGTATCGACAGTGTTGAGATAGGTCATCATCCTTAAGACGTGCTATCAGATTGATGTCCATTCCTTCATCCTACTAGTCATTGCTAAGACCATGGCCTCATGGCATTGACGCTCCGAATGCTGCCCGAACATGCCCTGCAATGACTCCATCATCTGAGATGTCGAAGCCATATGTTCATGCTTTACAGCAAGAACCTCAGACATCCATACTAGCGAGTAGCAGTAGGCTTTCTCATTAGTTGTGTCTCATTTCTGGTAAGTATCGCGCACAACTTGGCCAGTATTTCTAGCCGGCTCGGGAGGACACTCTTCTGTTAGGACAAACTTTAGGTCTTCAAGGACCATGATAGCATTCATGTTACTTTTCCACTTAACATAGTTTTCTTCTGTTAATTTATCGTTTGAGAGTATGGAAATAATTGGAGAAACCATGGCTGAAAAATAAAATAAACATGCATTTAACATTCATTCATCAAACAATTTTGGCATAAAATTAAACATGATGCATGAACCATGAATAACGAATAAGAAACCTAAAAGAATTACTATGCCATGAAAATCTATCATCCCACAAGTAAGTGTCGTCGTAGGGTAGGTCAAGTACTTGCATGATAGATCGAGACAATCTCAGTCGATTAATATATACGGGAATAACTCTTATTCCTATATTAAACAACTACCGTTTGATTCGATTAAGGAATTTTATTAACAGTTAATTATTCTTTTGTGAGTGTGCCTAACCGTTTTGAGATCCTTGGACTTAACAAGTGAAGTGTCGTCGTAGGATATGTCAGTTCACAAGATACATCTAGAATCCATATCCTATCGGAATCCAAACCTGATATTGACCCAAAGTGGACACCATCTGTAGGGGGATGAAAGCAAAGCCGTCTCGATGTGCATTTTGAATCTCACGTTTTCGGAATATCAACAGAGATCACGGGATATACTGTCGTATATCTCTCTCTCACTCACTATTTTAAAATTAAGGTTTCTATTTATAAAATATCTAATATTTTAATATAACTAGTGTGGATAAATATATGGCAGCTAAATCATAACTCTTATTTACACTAGTACATTATTAGTGACCTAACAAATTTTAACTCTTAAAATTTATATCACTAACTTCCATTAGTCTCTACTAATTGTATTACTCAATTAAATAAATTTAAGGTTCCAGCGGTTCCGACCGGTTCGCGTTAGGGTGGAACCCCAACCGAACCGGTTATTCACGGTTCCGGTTCCGGAACCGGAACCGTGGCTGGGTCTAGTATTATTGACCTATTATATTTTAAAATACTAGAACACTAATAGGTTTAAAATTTTAGCATCCTAAAATGGTCAAGATTTACATTAAACTATTTAATTAATCTTGGTGCGTTATAAAATCCAATGGTACGTGGAATTGTATCCCGAGTGCAGACCACATTACCGTCCATTCGGATTCGGCTATGAAATTTATGTCCGGGTTTCCATCATATATACCAATGGAATTTATTATGCAATTTTAAAGCCCGATATATTAGAATTCAAATTTTAAACCATAAAACCAATTAATCCAATTAATCATTTTTCTATGCATATCATATTCTAATTTAAACATTTCAAATCACATACAATCATATTTCATGTATATAATGATTATGCATCCAATGCATGTTATGACATGTAAAATGCAAGAGTAGACACCCTAAGCTATATAACATGTTATTCAAACAATTCGAATTAAACATACATATAACATAAAAAAATATTTTGCATTGACCAGACTCTTATTTTTCCCTATACTAATCTAATTCCAACTGGTTCGGTTTCGGTTCCGAACCGGAACCGTGGTCGGGTCAGTATTATTAACCTATTATATTTTAACTTTTAAAATACTAGAACACTAATAGGTTTAAAATTTTAGAATCCAAAAATGGTCAAGATTTATATTAAACTATTTAATTAATCTTGGTGCGTTATAAAATCCAATGGTACGTGGAATTGTATCCCGAGTGCAGACCACATTACCGTCCATTTGGATTCGGCTATGAAATTTATGTTCGGGTTTCCATCATATATACCAATGGAATTTATTATGCAATTTTAAAGCCCGATATATTAGAATTCAAATTTTAAACCATAAAACCAATTAATCCAATTAATTATTTTTCTATGCAATCATATTCTAATTTAAACATTTTAAATCACATACAATCATATTTCATGTATATAATGATTATGCATCCAATGCATGTTATGACATATAAAATGCAAGAGTAGGCACCATAAGCTATATGACATGTTATTCAAACAATTCAAATTAAACATACATATAACATAAAAAAAATATTATGCATTGACCGAACTCTTATTTTTCCCTATACTAATCTAATTAGTACAAAAATACCCAAGGCATCCTTTGATCTTCAAAATACGCTCCAAGGTGATGTTGGCTCATTTTGCGACTTCGGTGCTTCAAATTATATTGGAAAATAAAAATACAATAATTATAAACAATTGCCTTTTGGCCTTACATCCCAAAAACAAAACCAACATGAAAATAAGAGCCGGAAAAATTTACGACTAATGCAAAATCCATTCATCACATGAAGAACAATAATCATTCATCACATGAATATATTTTGTGCCTACTCATCTAAACATGCATATCAATATTTATAACTCATATAAACATATTAAAAACAGTAACTTTAAATGAAAAAGAGAAGGGTTAAGAACACTTTTCAACCTTACTCTCGATGTCAATTGTAGGAAACGCTTTCCTTGCGCAGCGGAAACGTCTTAGGCACCCGGATCGGACTTGAAATTTTTTTCTGCCCTTCCCTTTGAGTGGCCGAATATTACTGCCACCACCACTGAAATTTTACTTCAGTTTTAGACAAAATTCCAGCCCCGAAACAGCTCCAGAACAGTCCCCGAATAGCCAGACAAAAACTGGATTGTTTGGACTCGATACTCGCACAGTGCACTGCCGAAACAGCCCCTAAAATGCACAGACAGGGGCTGTGTTTCGGTTCTGATTTTTCACTGAAAACATCCCCAACACAGCCCCAAAACATCACAAAATGTTCCCCAAAAAAACTGGATTAAAACGAAACCAAACCGAGTTCCGTTTCACCAAGTAAAGGGGCGACAAAGAGCAAAACAAAGCCTCACTGCCGAGTACAACAAGAATGAGATGAAGATGATGATTTGTTCAACACCACAAAGTCTTCCGAGCTATATCTCTTTACAAACGGAAACTAGTGTGGGCTAGACTCACAAAATCAATCCCTAAACTATTTAAAGATTAATGTCACACAACAACTATTGTTGTTTTATTTTTATTTTTATTTTTTGTTCTTTTTTTTTCAACAACTTGAGAGGACTTGGAGACGAAGAAGATGGAGGCTAGGGTTAGAGAATGGGAGATCATCACAAAAAAGAAAAATAATTTTTCCTTTATACTTAAGATAATTAATTTCCAAAATTAACAAATCCTTTCCCCTCCCACCATCCAAAAATTCGGCCAACACATGTGTTTTTTTATTAATTTTGTAACACCAAATTTAATTACCATAATAAAAGATATGTTACAAAATAAAAGGTGTAATTACATTTCAAAAAGTGTAACCACCAAAATACTCAAGGTTTCCAAAACCTAAAATTTGGAAATTCCAAATTTAGTCTTTCATTAAATTATATCTTATATAATTTAATAACATGTGTGTAAATATCATATATTTCATAAAACCATATATTAAATTTTTACATATAGTTTCAAGTGTGACAAAATAATATTATTAATCATATTAATAATATTTATACATATGTGAGTATATAATTTGACTATCCAATTATACTAAATCTGCTACAGTATATTGAGCTAACACGCGGACCAAATGGACCTACGGTTCCGAGCTCCAATAATCTCGAAATATTAATTAAGCTCTTAATTAAATATTCTGAATTATTAACTCCGTGTTATTCCACTAAAAACCCGAAGTAGAACTCTCATTGCCGCAAATAGTATATTAAGCCGAACCAAGTCGGTGTCCATCGATATAGTCACTACATATGAATTGACCCTTCACGAGTATCTTATAATTAGAGTCGGGTCATAATGTCTGTTATACCCCTCTAATTATTTATACCTTAA
The DNA here is from genome assembly GCA_019454045.1 of Zanthoxylum bungeanum. Lineage (NCBI taxonomy): Eukaryota > Viridiplantae > Streptophyta > Magnoliopsida > Sapindales > Rutaceae > Zanthoxylum > Zanthoxylum bungeanum. Next base: position 228,002 of record SKCR01022761.1, read on the forward strand.
GTACCATTGATTCTCTAATGAATGATTTATTCATAACCATTATGAATTTTAATCTTTCTATTCGTAATAGAAAGACTTAAGCGCTCAAACCGTTCAAGTACCGAATCAACCCTTAAGGAAGATATTTTTCTACTTCTCGCAATAAGGAGTGAACTTCATGTATATGTAAAACGATCTCAGCTACACAACAGACCATGCCTCAAAAGTACGTTGTTATTGGTCGTGACTACTACATCAACCTCACCTTTGTAAATCAAGGAACATAGCCTGCATGTAGGAGTTCGAAGTACACTCAAGATTAAGATCAATCCACATATGACCATCTAGTAGATCAAAATGATTTTTTTTGTTTAACGGATATTATAAGAAAGTCATTTTCATCTAGGTTCAGTCCTATATGATCACATCATACAAGATGGCTCCATAAGTAATCTAGGGTAATCAAGATAATTTATAATATGTGAAATTTAAACAAATATTTTGATAAATGAATAATGCATCATTTTATTTCAAAACATATAAAGTCGTTTACATTACATATAGCTCTAGGGCATACATCCCAACAACTTCTCCTACAACAACCTTCTTTGAACTGACTTCATGCCCCAATTCAGCCTATGTGTCCCCAAGCGACAAGGAGAGACCAACTTCCAGCCTCTCCCCCAACTTAATCCACTTATTTGGGTCCCAAGTACTGTGCTCTCCAGATAAGTATTGTTTCATGAGGACACATATATCTTTCACGATGGCTTCCATGGCCACTCCTTCCAATTTGTTCAACAGCTCAGCCTTCTGACCCTCCAGCACTTCAAAGCTCTCCTTATAGGCTTCCAATTCAGTCGACCTCGTCTTCAATGTGGCTTCACGACCTTGGCTTCGCTCTCAGCCTCCCTCGCATTCTTCTTGGAACCATCTAAAATAGCTTTAGCTTTGGCCAGTTCCTTTTGCAATGCTGCATTTGATTTCTCCATGTCCATCGACTTCTTCAAACTGGCCTCCACATACTTCTGTTGGAAGATAGCACATTCTAGAGTCTACAACAGAAAGATGAGATGTTAGTAAACATCATCGAAGAGATATGAAAATACTCAAGAATTAGTTACCTTATAGCTTCGAGCGATAGCTCTCTTTTTCGCTTCTAGTGGCCCCAATGTCAAGATTCGACATTCGTTTTCCTCCAACAATAACCCCTCAGCAAACCCGGACACGCTGGATGGATCCGACATCATAGTCGCACCCATTGAGATCTTGATAACTACATTCTCCAAATCTTCTTCAGGGTCAATCATATGCTTCCTCTTCTTAAAAGAATGCCCTGCCCCAGCCGACACCTTATGGGTAGCCTCCAGTAGAAGAATGGATGGAGCATCCCCCTTTGGTTGCGGAGGCTCAGGGACTACTTCAACTTCCTTCCATTGGCCTTTTTCTTTCTTATCTTTTTGAGCATTTCTTCAACCGACGGGATTTTGAACTGACTCGATATCCTTTCTATTGCGCACAAATTTTCTTCAAGGGTTAGAGTCTGTAAAAAATAATTTTCCTCGAAGAGGAGTCGACACGCCCAAGTAATGAGAAGGACATCCAATATATGTTTGGTCAGGGGCAAGTGGATACCTTCCGGATAGAAAACCTCCTTCCACAACGTAGTGCGCAGTTACAATATAGTTTGTAATTGACATTGGGAAGTGTCACTATAAGTTGTATATCCTTAAATTAAGTTCCTGATCAAGATTTACTGACACGGGTCGGTTAGTAAAATCCGCTGAGACCAGTACATGTCGTATATCAGACTTGGTCCGATGGTTTATTTCAATGAACCATGAGTCTTGGGAGACTCGTATAGACGTGTATGTGTTTATTTGATAAACTCTGAACGACTCACCGAAGATTTCCTAATAGATGGTACATCAACGTCAATATAAATCTTCTCGGGTTGAGTAGCATATTGATTCTTTGACTTGAGATACCACTGTGGATATATGAGTTATCCTCCATACTTAGATGACAGTCACGTCACCGATCTATTTAGATCAGACCTCTGCATGTTCGTTGGGTGTTGACTCATGCTCATGATATCCTGTGAGTATCAAGAAAGGATCCGTCAGTTCTGTGTACAGAGCATAGGTAGTCCATAATTGATTAGCAATCTGTTAAATCTATGGCCATAATATACTTCGGAAGTGAGTTCCGAATGTTATTTAGAGATTGCTAATAGATATGTCGACAGAATTATTCCTATAGAGATTTGACGTTCATATCTATATCTCTGGGATAATCCGGATACATGTGACGGAGGGATTATACGTATGGAGTGACCTCAACCTGTATGATTCAGCGAGTTTATCTGTGGTCGTCATAATTTACGGGTGGGTGAATTATGGACACGAAATTGGATTTCATGACGGATATGTCTGAATCCAGAGAGTCTCACTAATGAAATATACTCGTAGAGCACTAGGGAAACTGTTATGAATAATACTGATTATTTATAACTCGTTTAACGGTTAAACGAAAAATACATGCAATCGGGACCTAACGGTCATTTTCGAATTAATTTGTATTTGTATTTAATACTTGATTTTATTAAATACACATTAATAAAATATCAAATTGTGATTTTTGACTTATATCATTAATATATGTATTTGAGATATTTAATGTAAATATAATACATATATTTAAGATATTTATATTTAACTATTTAATTATATAAATGTTATATGATTAATATAATTAAATTAACAAATATCTTATTTCATGATTAACTTTATTAAGTTGGGAAATGACATGTTTCCATTGGAACACTTTTTAGTATGCTTTATGAATGGATAAATGTTATCTAAATATTAGCTATATGTGTACCAATTAAATTGAAACAAAAATTAAAGTATTTGATTTTTAATTTTTGGTGAAATTCGGCCAACTTGAATTTTTGATACAAAAATTGTTTTGTTTCAATTTTTCAAGATTAGACAAGTTCAACAAAATTTTACAAAGTGAGTTGAGAGAAAATTGAAGAAAGAAAGGAAAATCAAAGCCAAAAATTTAGAATTTTTGTAAGTTTCTTACATTTTCTTCTACATATAAAATATTTCTATTATTCTTAACTTCAAATTATGTTGTTAAGTTTGTTTCTCTACTCTTTAAGTTTGTAATTAAATTTTTTGGAAGCTTGTTTGAGGGTGTTATGCATGTATGATTAATTTATTTGCTTATTATTGTAATTAAGCTTATTAAATTAATTAGAAAATTAAAGTTGCCATTCTAGAGTTGATTAGCCATTCATAATTAACCTAGATTTTTCTTGATTAATTTCATGATGGTGAGACTTGATTGGTGTTGTAATTGGATGATTAAAGTATTGAATTTTGTCAATTTAATGTAAATTGTGAAATTGGAGTAATTTATGAAATTAGGGTTCTTAACTCATTCTAATTTTGGGGCTTTTCATATATGTGATATAATTTGATGTATATTTGATGTATGTCAAATTTGGGATTGATTGGATTTGATCTTGATGTGTTTTGAACAAATTAGGCCAAATTACAATTACTACAAAATCTAGGCTCTTTTCATAATTCTGAAAAATCTGGGCAGTTTCAAAATTCTGGAAAAGTATCTGGTTTATGTTGCAAATTGTATAAAATATTTTGGGATTGATTTGGAATCAATTAAATATGTATTTGATAATTTAAGGACCAAAATAATTAATTTACAAAGTGTAGGGTCTCATAGTAATTAATGATAAATTTGATTTTTCAGATAAAAATTCAGTTTTTATTTATTGAGTAATTATAATAAATTGGTTTATTTTAATTGCCCAAGGAAAATATTTATCGGAAATTATTTCGGAGTGAAAATACTCGAAAACGGTGAAAAACGGCGTTACCAGATAACGACTGCCCAAACATGAACTGAGCACTGTTCGGGCAGCTCACGAACTGTCCAAATATTTTTGGGGCTGACCTTGGCAGTCCCCATGAGCATTGATCGGTCGGTTCGGTCGGAAACATGTTTTATGCTATTTTACGGAAAAACGTTTTTGCAAAAATTTCGCGGTGTTTCTATATTATTTATGTCATTATATGATATCAAATAAATAAGTTTAGGTGAAATATAAATGAATTATTAATATTTGATATTGAATAATTTATTCGTAAGTTTAAAAATTTTAAACTACGATTTCGCCCGAACAGCTCTTCTTTCACTACGTCTCCCTGATTTAACCCCAACACCTTTACCCCAAATCTAACCCCCAACTCGAACGTCAAAATCTCAACCGACATCAACACCCTCCATGTGTTTGGCATTAGTTGGGAAAGAGCTACTCGTAGTGATCTAATACCTCTCATACGAGATTAGAGATTGGAAACCTAAACCCATCTACGAAGGGGCGTTCGTAGAACCCCATCCACTCAAGAATCTTATAATTTATCCGTTCGCTTGACAAGGCCAATCTCACTTGAATCGACTCGGGGAACCGATATTTTATCTTCATCTCCCTCATGGTCCTTTCGGTCACTCGACTAGGTGGATTTTTTGTCAGTATATTGGTCAGCTCGCTTGTACTCGGTTCTCCACCCGACTCTGCTAGAATTACTCGGAGCGGTGGCACGTCTTTAGGGATACCTAAAAGGGGTTCTACCGACGCGACAGTCAGAATATCTTCATCCCCACTAAATCATTATCCATCATACATCCTATATGGAGAGATAAATCACAAGGGCGAGTCTACATACATCTCCATCAGTGTATCATTTGAGCTCGAGCAACTCTCAGAAGACATATCAGTTCACTTTACAAACAACGAATCAACCTAAAACCAATATGTCAGAAGATCAAACCCTAGTTTCACACAAATACAATCCCAGAAATCCCCAAACTATTTAAAAATCAAAGTTCATATTCTAGCCAAGAACAAGTTGAATCTACCCTATGAACAACTTGAAGAACACGAAGAACGATATGAAGAATACCTTGAATTCGAGGAGGGCGCTCCAACCTTACGACTTGAGAAGGAATTTTGCAATGAAGCAAATGAACCCCCTCAAGACTCTATATACTATTCTTCATTTTTGGCGCCTCATTTTCCCGCCAAAAATGCCTTGATATTGATGCTATATTTATTGTAATTTAGGAAATCGAGGAACGCAAGGCCCATTCAAAGCCCAATGAGAATACTGTTGGTTGAGTACAGTACCCCCATCAAGACTGTCACAGTGAGAACCTAGTCCAAACGACATACAGAGGTTTCATCACTTGCCCACCCTACAAAAGCATTCTAAGGCATAATGTTATCCCTATATGTCGAGTCATATCAAGACATGGACTTCCATTTGGTCCAGACGACGTGAATGCTCTACTTGGTTTCTATTCGGGACCGGTCGAATATATGATCTCATGGCCTTCATCTGGTCCAATCGATGGGAGCATTCCCCAATTGGCTCATGTCGAGTCACATCAAGACCTGGGCTTCCATTTGGTCCAGACGACGTGAAGGCTTTACTTGGTTCCTATTCGGACCGGTCGAGTGGATGATCTCCCGGCCTTTATCTAGTCCAGTCGACGAGAGCATTCCCCAATTGGCTCATGTGGAGTCACATCAAGACCCGGGCTTCCCTTTGGTCTAGACGACGTGAATGATCTACTTGGTTCCTATTCGGGACCGGTCGGGTGGATGATCTCATGGTATTCATCTAGTCCGGTCGACGGGAGCATTCCTCAATTGGCTCATGTCGAGTCACATCAAGACCTGGACTTCCATTTGATCCAGATGACGTGAAGGCTCTACTTGGTTCCTATTCGGGACTGGTCGAGTGGATGATCTCCTGGCCTTCATCTGGTCCAAACGACGGGAGCATTCCCCAATTGGCTCATGTCGAGTCAAGTCAAATATGGACCTCTAACCGGTCGAGTGGATGATCTTCTGGCATTCATCTGGTCTAGTCGACGGGAGCATTCCCCAATTGGCTCATGTCGAGTCAAGTCAAAACCTGGACCTCCATCCGGTCCATACGACGTGAAGGCTCTACTTGGTTCCTATTCGGGACCGGTTGGGTGGATGACCTCCTGGCTTTCATTTGGTTCAAATGACGGGAGCATTCCCCAATTGGCTCATGTCGAGTCAAGTCAAACATGGACCTCCAACCGATCGAGTGGATGATCTCCTAGCCTTCATCTGGTCCAGTTGACGGGAGCATTCCCCAATTGGCTCATGTCGAGTCAAGTCAAAACCTAGACCTCCATCCGGTCCAGACGACGTGAAGAATCTACTTGGTCCCAATTCAGGACCGGTCGGGTGGATGATCTCCTGGCCTTAATCTGGTCCAGTCGATGGGAACATTCCCCAATTGGGTCATGTCGAGTCAGGTCAAGAACTGAACATCTATCTGGTCCAGACGACATGAATACCCGACCTTACATGTTTTCAAGATCAATTGACTGAAGTACATCCTAGTCTTCAATTGGCCCATTCCCCCATTGGATCACATGATCACCCTATTTCGGGTCGGATGAGTATCATTTATGGACCCAACAACAATACCAATATCGAGCCGACTCGACAGTTCACATCCAGGTTCTTGAAGAATCACTTCAAAGCCTAGACCTTCATCAATACATAATGTCGGATGAATAAGATCCTTCATTATCCTCCTAGCCTAGTCGACATGGTGGATTCACAAGACTTACCAATGCCTAAAATTATTTAATTATCGTTTGGTCAACACAACATCATTTCGGTTCGTCTATATGGAATTGAGTAAGTCTATCAACAGTTACAATCTATTTTTAGTCAATTGGGTATTATCTTGTTTACAAGTGTATAGCTCCATCAAACACGGTGTGGCCATTGACGGATCCCCTCAACGAATGAATTAGGAACACTTATATATTTTATCCCAGACGACACGTTCAACATGTACTCTTCAAGCCAAGGACTCATCGACTTAGAGAGTAGGGGACAAACTGTATGGGCCAAATTTGGGCCAATGACATTCTCGTCTTTTCACCTTTAGCCCAATACTTGAGGCTGCCTCACATCTCTAGCAGTTTATGTGATTATATAAGAGTAAGGCCCCAACTCCGCAATACTAGTGTTGGGTTTGGGCCGATGACCAGGCATGCCCAGTTCCAAATTGAAGCACGTCTACCTAGGGGTGGGCGCGGTTCGATTTTTGCTAAAAACCGAACCAAACCATATTTTACGGTCCGGTTTTTTTACCTCTCAAACCAAACCATTAAATAACGGTTTGTTTCGGATTGAAATTTTTTTAAACCAGCGGTTTGCGGATTGGTTCGGTTCGGTTTACATATTATTCTACTTAAAAAAAATTCATCCACTTAAGTGAAGACAAACAAAAACTAGTTTAGCAAACAAATAGTATGAAGTACTACAGTGTAAGCTGTGACTCCAGAGAACACATGCACTCAATAGAAGATTGAAAAATGAGGCACAATTAATTCTTGTATTTTTTTAAAAATTACCTCGAATAATGATGCTACCATCATTCTAATTAAGAGACAAATCCAACAGCTTACTTTCAAGAATAAACCATAAAACAAAAATTTAAGAATAAAATTATTAACAAATAAATTTAAGAATAAAAGTATTAACAAAAAAATATATTAACAAAAAAATTAAGAATAAAAGTATTAACATACTAAAAAAAAGAAAACATAAAGTAAAATTAAAAGAAAAATGCAAATCTTTTTATAAAAATATATAATTTTTTAATTATAACAGTTCGGTTCGGTTTAACAGGTGCGGTTCGGTTTAGCATCTGAACCGAACCGTAAACCGTTTGGGGTGGGCCAATCCGAACCGCAAACCGAACCGTTAGAAAAAAACCGTAAATTCGGTCTGGTTTGGTTCGGTTTGCGGTTTAGTTTGGTTCGGTTCGGTCGATTTTTTTGTCCACCCTTACATCTACCCCACTGAGAGAAGATGTATGATCGTGCAATTGATTGCCTCCGAACAATCAACTACCATTACATCAGAAATATGAGGTAACGTGTTAGTGGGAGCCGTCCACGTTAAATGCATACGTTGTTATTAAATGCATGCGTTAGAGCTCCCCTTTGGATGCCTATAAAAGGAAGTATAATTCATAAATCAAAGGGACAACTGAAGCATTACAACCCTAAGCTTAATCACTCTCACCAGAACCCTCTGAACCTCCGACCCATCGCCCTCACGGCAGTCCACGGGGATCAAGGTAGTCTCTGACCTTGCTTCTCCTCTTATTGTATTTATAACTCATTTTCATTACTGACTTGAGTGTCAGAGTGCCTACAATACCCACCACACCGGTGGGAAGACTCTCCACGCTCACTATACCTTTTGTTTTGCAGGATCACTAGTATCCCATTTTTACGAAATCTCGATTGTGGACCTCGGCTGAAAACCCGTGTCTACAGATCTCGATTTAACCGATCAGACCGGATTTTAAATCACTAATTAATGGAACAAAGTCGATGATTTAATGAATTTTTTTTTGTTCATTCACGCCTGTTACGTTAGTATTACACGCGTTTGTATACATAAGCAATCAAGAGTTATTAATTATACAATAAACTATTTTAATTATGTGATAGGTTATTTTAAATGGTGATATGAATCTGACTATTAGGTATCTTTATATAAATACAAAAATGTATTTTTTGTATAAGTCTTTTAAGTTTTATAAGTTAAATGGCTTCTAATATAAACTAGGGGGGCAAACATAAAAATTTTATCTACTTAGAATCAATGAAATCAAACGCCCTGAAAGATGCAGTCCAGCGGTTTAAAAATTGTGATCTTATTTTCAAAATTCTAATTTCAAATTTTAAATAACATATTTATAAAAATTTCGATTTAACTGGTTTACTTATAGATGATGTGAGATTTCCCGTTATTTAAAAAAAAAAAAAAAAAATCGAAAGTCGTAGCAGCAGTGAGAGAAATAAAACGAGCTCCCTCTCCCACAATACATATATAAAAGACACTCCATCTCACTCACACGCTACCTACGTCTTTCTCTTTCTCTCTCTAAAAGAGCTCTCCATCTCCACCAAACCCTCTCTGGGGTTTCTCTCTCTATATGTACACACAAACATACATATAAAATTTATATTTTAAGAATGAGATGACAGCAGCTCCGATGAAGTCACGGTCGCTGCACAATTTTTCATTACCATTCCTTAAATGGGGCACTCACCACCCCAACACCACCGACACCGACTCGACACGTCACCACCGGGTCGTCGGATCCCGGTCATCCCGAGCGCAACGCCTCTCCTTTCCTTCACGCACCTCAAACCAACAAAATGGCGCCGTTGAGGGACCGCAGAGTCAGAGAGATTTCTCAGGCGAAAAGGCGCTGAAAGAACCGGCGGCAGAGTCCGAGGAGGAAGGGGAAGTGGTGGGGAAGCCGTGGAATTTGAGGCCGAGGACCAGGAAGGTGCAGGAACCGTTGGTTGACGTGGCGGTTTTTGAGAATCGCGGCGATGATAATGTAAATACGAAGTCGACGAGGTTGAGAGAGATGGTGGAATCGAGAGGTAACAACGGTGAGAAGAAAGAAAAGAATAAGTTTTGGGTTACTCTGTCGAGAGAAGAGATTGAAGAAGATATTTTTATCATGACCGGCTCTAGACCGGCCCGCCGGCCCAAGAAACGGCCTAAAAATGTCCAAAAACAGCTCGATGTAAGTTATTTTTGCTCTTTTTTTTTAAATTTTTAAATTTTTTATTTTCTCATTATATATTTTTTTCCCTTTTGTGACGACTGATGATTTTTTTTTTTTATAGAACGTTTTTCCTGGGCTGTGGATGGTGGGTTTGACAGCTGATGCTTATAGAGTAGCGGAGCTCCAATGAAGGTAGGTATTGTTATGACAGCTGGTGGGTGGTATTAAGATTGGAATCCTGTAATTTGTTGCAGAAATATATTTGTTCGTAGGTGTTTTTATTCTGATCTTGGTATAAAGATCTTCTCTTGCTTTTCTCTGTACTCATGAATCAGAGGTTATTAGATGCATTGTTGAGGGTTTTATTTTATTTTTTATTTTATGTAAGTTTGATGATGGATGTTGCAGAGGGTGTTGTGGTTACAACGAATTTGGGAGTTCTCAAGGCTTGTGTGGAAAGTTGCGAAGATTGCGCCTACAGTGTTAAGACCTCAATTTGAGGTATATTGAAATGAAATCTGTAAGAAGGAAAGCAAGTTATTTTCTTAGTAAAAAAAAAGCGTGGAAGGAGATCTAATTTCTTGGTGTTGTCTTTTTTTTCCCCCAGTTGTGCATTGTAGTAGTAGGATGCAGTGTCAGAATTTAGATTTCCTTACCTGTCAATTAGAAGCTTTAAGATGTAAAGTTGTAAACGGTGGATGTATATTATATATGGATAAGTAGTGAGAATTTCAGAGTTTTCTCTGTTCTAATATTTTATTATGAGGCATTCCAGATGGTGTTCTGCTGCTTTAGGGAAATTTTTCATTTGTTCTAATTTGTTGATGTTGCTTACAATTATTTGACAGGCTTCCCTACAAGTTGGGGGGCAGAGTAGCAAGCATGTGCTTTGTTTGCAAATCCTATCAGATGCAGGATTATTTATTGGAGCCACTGCTTGCTTCCCTTTGCTGGAAGGGCTTTACTTTGTTGAACTCGGCTTCATAAAGAGCAACCCTGATGAGGTTTAAAGCTTATATATGTTGACTGCTTATTTCTCCTTTCCAATAGTTTCATGTACATATTCAGTGACTGATAATCTCAGTCATTGCATTACAGCAAGCAAATTTGTATCTTGAAATACCGCATTACTATAACGAGTATATAGAATGTTTCTGAAAATAAACGTGTGCAGCCCTAAAATTGTTCATAAAAAGTTATGTATTTTGGAATGTGGGATATTCTGAAGTTCTCTGAAGTCTATTGCATTTCTGATGAAGAATGCATCAAGGTTATGAATAATCTTCCCCTTATAACAGTTGTAGTATATGCAGATGCCAATTAACATGCTAATAAATGTTGCTGGTATTGGTATCTGAGGCTTCATTTTTAACTCTCAATGTGTGTTTGGCACCATTTCATAGTGAAAACTCTCTTTAGTTTTCCGTCAGGTGAAAAAGCCTTTGAAGGTCGATCTTCGTTCACTTTTCCCTTGTTTCATGGCTTTTCCAGGCCACTGTTGTCATGGTTTTGTCAACATTGGGCCTGTTTTTTTTTAATCTTCTTCGACTTTCTACTTGAGTTACCATATACAAAATTAGATATGTGGTTCATGCCACTCATGTGTCAGTTACATTGACGGTCTATTATGGATATAATGAAATGGTAAGATCATGTGAGACATGACATAACATCAGCAACATCGGATGTCCATGCTTTTGATACAGAAATAGTCAGGCCGGTTGCTTTTTCTTCATGGGTTAGGTTTTTCAAACTCAGAATGTTGGCAGGATCCTTTTAAAAATGAATCCCTTTATTTTTTATTTTGTCCTTTTCACTACTTTTTCTTTGGCAAGCAATGTCCGGCCTTGTACCGAAAGAGGTTGTTGATGTAGGTTTATTGTTTGTTTTTGCTTTACCCAAGGCACCCTGGACCCAGCTTAGGAGACAGACATTGTGAAGATTGATGTCCTGCCCTCCTTGGATTTATAAGGGAGAGTTTGCTAACCTTATACTGATGTTGCCTGAAGACATCCTAAATGTGGGGAAAAAAAAGTCATATACAAAGTTATAGAATGCAGAGTAAATCTTTCTTTCTCTATTGTTCTTTATTTGTGAAGCAGCTTTACAGCATTTGTAGAAATGTATTAGGGTCAATGACAATCTGTATGTCTGTCTGCTTATAAACATAATTCTTCTTGGTTATTAGATATAATACGAGGTCCTATAATAGACATACTACTAGATAATAGATTAATAGCTTGTTATCCTTGTTCCGTTAATTGATCATTTTTTGTCCTTCAAAAGGTTAAAGCAAAAGTTCTTCGTTCCATGTTGAAATGTTTAGAGGCTATGTGCGCTCTTGTAGCTTCTGCTTTTTTCTGATAAAACTGGATCTTGTTTTCATCAATATAGTAATTATTTGTTTGTTTCCAATATAGAGGATGCTATATCCAACTGTTCTATAGGTAGGTATCTTTTAGCATAAAAAACATGATCTTTCATTTCTTGGGTTAGAAATCTGAGAGTAGCTGGATTTATTGTATCCTCTAGTAGAGTAGTAGTTTAAATGTTACTTTGAAGACTGATTTTTTTGTCTCTCTATTGATCTCCATTAGTTATAAATGGTTTGACATGAACAGAAAGAAGCTTGCAGTGTTATTTGATTGCTCTATGCTGGTGCATGCGCCATAACCATTGGCAGCCATTGGTGATTAACCAAAGGTAATATCATGCTCAAAGTAGAATAATTTCATTGACTGTGGACCTCGTTGTCATGTTACACCTAGTTGTTGGTGAGGTTTTTAAGAATCATCTTAAATTATCCATGCATTATTGTTTATTAAATCTTCTGTTCAGAAGAGCTTTCTTGTCATGATTCATGGGGAAAAAGTTGGGTGTCTGATGCTCATTATCTCGTAATTATTTATAAAGGTGAGGTAGATCTTACTTTTATTTTGTGCAAATTTTCAAGCTATTCTCTTTGAGCCTTTGGAGTCAACGGTACACTCTTTATTCTACGGTCGTACTCAGTGCACAAGACTTTCCTTATAAGGAGGGTTTGAGAGAAGTCTTGATGTATGCGGTCTTAAACCTGTTTTTCATAGGAAATCTATTTTTAGTATTGGAACTCATAACCAAGTAATGATAAAAAAAAAAAAAAAAGGAAAGAAAAAGAGAATCTGACTTGTATTTTTGCAAGAGTTGAGTGATGATTGGTGGAATTCCAAGTGAAATTGTGGATGACTTAGAAATGGTTTTGAGGGAATGTTAGTAGCAGCTAGAAGGTATATGGTTCAAAAAATATTTCTCTAATTTCTAGGCGTGGCAATTTGGGTCAGGATTCGTTTATTCGTTCGATTCGATTCGCTTTAAAGCGAATACGGGTTTGAAAAAATGGATTCGTTTAATAAATGGGTCGATTCGATACGATTCGTTTATTAAACGAATCGAATACGAATTTAAGCTCATGGATTCGTTTATGATTCGTTTTATTATTGTCTTTTAATAATTATTGTTATTTTTCAATTAATATTCGAGAAATTATGACTAATTATCATAGAAAAAATAATTTTTTTGATATTTGATGATGTATTTTTAATAAATATATTAATTACATAGTTTATATGTATATATTTATGAAGAATTAATGTAAATCAACTATGAAAAATTATGATATTAAATAATATCATGACTAAACGAATCAAATACGAATCCTGATATTAGGATTCATTTAATAAACGAATCGAATACGAATTCATCACATTTCGATTCGATTCGTTTAGGATTCGATACAAATTTGATTCGTTGATTGGTTTTGTCACCTCTACTAATTTCTGTAAAGTGATAATAATATTACCCATTGAAGTTTCTCCAGAACTCGGTGTGAGAAATCTTGTGCTTTTGGCAAAAGCTCTTTCACATTCAACTTTCCCACCAAGGATTGTAAAAGGAAAATCAAAGTAACATTTTCAATCCATCAAATCACTAAGTGGGGTTGGTTTGCAAGTGAAAATATATATGTTCTGAGGCAGTCATGTGAAGGGTCTTCATTGAGCCAATCTTTCATGTTAGAGGGTAATTTAAGAGGATGATATTATATGTTAAAGGTTGATTAAATGTAGATGGAGAGTATGGGTGAGTTTTTAGGCAGAAGAAATTTGTGAGGTAAAAAGTGCACTGATCTCAGGAAAACTAGGTAATTGCCTAGGCTTCTAAAATTTGATTTAAAAAAAAGTTGGTTCTTAAGAAGGGATGGCAATCCGCCGGGAGGGGTCAGAATTTATCAATCTTAGTTTTGTCATCTCATTCTGATTATAGATTCGGGATAAAAAATTATCTTGAATTCCGGTCTGATTTTTATTCGAGGAAAGATCATTCGGAATGTTTGAGATCTTGAATCTTAAGCTAGTTTCCATGACTGAGATCCCAAAATCCTGTCACCATTTTCTTCTGCTTTTCATATGGAGAATATGACGTCAAGTTTTTCATTAAGGTATGCTTTTTAGTTGAGACTAAGCATTCTAATTTCATGATTCTCTAATTAGCACATCAGAAAATGAGACTACACAAGTTCCATCAGATGTGTAATAATTGTATATGGTAAAACAAAATGCCATAAAACCAGTAATTTAATTCCATCAGATATATTAACACATCAAGATGAAAACTTACGTTACACGCGTCGGGAATATATTAGCCGCCTCATTTAGAGTCCGTTTGAAAATACTTAAAATCATATAAAAATTATTTTTTCTCAAAACTAAAAATATTTAAAATCACTTCATATTAAATTCAAAAATACTGGTTACCCTTACCCCAAGTTGGGGTTTTATTAGGAAAGTGGGTCCATTGGCAAAAGCAACACTCTTCATTATTTTAGATCGATAATTCACATTATGGGCCCATTTTCCAGCCCATTTTCGATAGTAAAAGCCCAAATCAACGTTCTACAGTATCACCGACACCAAGCATTACAAACGCTTGCCGCTTTCGATATTTCTGGACACGTGTCGACCTCTGGATTGGGTATCGACTTCCTTCCCTCACAGGGTTGTCACCCTATAATTTCTCCAACTAGAAGACTCTCTCTGCCCCCTCCATTTCAAAGTTTGTTTGATCAAAAAGGGGAAAGCGTAGAACGGAGGCAATTCTCTCAAATCTCAAGAAATATACCAAGTTACAAATTTAGGGTTAGGGTTTCCAAAATTAGGAGTCCATATCTTCCAAAATCGATCATTTTGACGTCTTTTATTTGGTTTACGATCGTACCACACCATTATCCGCTTCGCTTTCGCCGTCCGATCAACTCAATATCTCCGGAACATGATCCCGATTTATTCTGGGGACCAGAATTCAGTTATCAGGCTATTGATTTTTCTTAATTCCTTTTACTGTTCAAATTCAACGCTTTGTCTATTAATTTGTAAAAAATTGGGTTGAAAAGTTTACTTCTTGACGTGGTAATAGATCATCGAATTGTGTATAATTGTTAATTGTCTAATTAGTGCTTCTTCTTTTTTTTTTTTTTGGGTGGGTATTGCTCTATTTACTTTTGTGATTGTGTAGAGTTTGAGTTTGTATATTATGTACATTGAGAAATTGAAGGGAACAAAGGAGGAGGTGGTGGTGGAGAGCGGAGAAGAGGAGATTTCGAAGTCTTGTCGTCAAGACGACAGCCTTTTGGAGGTCACCGAAGTTAGGAAAGGCGTTGTCGTCTCTGATGCAAAGAGGGTTTTGATTGGTGCCGGAGCTCGTGCTCTGTTTTACCCGACTCTGCTTTACAATGTTGTCAGGAACAAGTTTCAGGCTGAGTTCCGGTGGTGGGACCGTGTTGATAAGGTATAAATTATTTAAATGTGCTTGCTATTCGATGATTGGCCTTGTGGGTTTTTAAGTACGCTGTATATGAGCTGATTTTGTGTGTTATTGTTGAGGTTAAATCGTTTTAGCTTGCATGTGATGATATGATGTTGGATTTCTGTGTATATGCCATGTTATATTATTGTTTTAGGTATAATTTATATAGTATTATTGTTTTTTTTTGCGACTTAGATGATATTGAGGTGGAGGAGATGAGGCTTGCAAAACTTAATGTACTTGTTAGTTGTTTTGATTCCAAGTGTTATATATAGTGTAGATCTTTGTATTCATGTTAGTGGGTTTCTTTAGGAGATGCGTGAACTGTGATTTTTTGAATTCGTTAATGTAATTTTTCACGTGCTTTATTTTCATTTATTTACCAATATATCCTTGGAAGCAAAGCTTGTGGGGGTTAGCTGAAATCTTTTTTTTTGGGGGCTTAGTTTGGGTTTTTATCATAGAACACATATGAAAATGGTTGTTTTTATTGTGGCAACCTACATCGATAATTAATACGTTCATTTTCAGTTTTTGTTGCTGGGTGCGGTTCCATTTCCTACTGATGTTCCACGCTTAAAGGAGCTTGGCGTTGTTGGGGTGGTCACACTGAATGAACCATATGAGACTTTAGTCCCGACATCTCTATATCATGTGAGTCCGTTTATATGCCTCTTCGTGTTTGGGACTTCCTTTTTTCACACCAAGTCTATATTATACATAAGCCCTAACTTCTGGACCCTACTTCAATTTTCAAGTGGTAGAATAATTTTTCTTACTTGTTAACAAGTTGTGTAGGAAATTATGCTAATTTCGAACATTCAGTGTAATAACATGTTCTAATGTTCCGGGTTTCACTAGAACTGGAGCTGTTAAGCCCATCAAAGAAATGATTAAGCTTGTAATATAAAATCTATTTTTATTATCTACAAATTTTCTGAACTCTCTCCCATTGATATTCTTAGTGTTTGTCACTAAAATTCTTCATCTTTTTGTGTTTTCACTCCATTAATATTTTATTGTGTGCTAAATTTTTGACAGGCTCACAGCATTGATCATTTGGTGATTCCTACAAGAGACTACTGCTTTGCTCCATCTTTTGGTGACATATGCCGAGCTGTAGACTTCATCCATGGTAAGCAATATATGCAATTAGATGAGATCTTTGAGTCTGAATGATGTGTTCTCCATCATTTTCCATTGGGTGTGATGATGGTCACTATGCATGTACATTTGGGTCGATTGATTTGCACAACATCATCTAGCAATAAATATTTATGATTTTTTGAATGATGTCTAAAGAAAAATTTCGAAATCTGGAGGTTCCATGTATTATGATGTTCTCTCTGTTTGCTTTGCAATTTTCTTAATTAGGCTTTTTGAAATTGAGAAATAAATATTTAATGGAAGAGTTTTATATTTAGAATTGTAAGTTAACAACCATATTTTTATCTTGAAGCAATTATTTACCTTGACTATATTGTTTTGAAGAAAATGCATTGAGTAGGCATACGACGTATGTTCACTGTAAAGCTGGCCGTGGACGCAGCACAACCGTTGTTATTTGTTACCTGGTTAGTGTTACAGTGAAAAAGAGTCTTAACATATTTGTTGGAGATATCCACTTTTTGAACTTTTGGTGCTTTTATAGGTGCATCATAAGCATATGACACCCGATGCTGCTTATGATTATGTGAAGTCCATTCGGCCAAGGGTTCTTTTAGCCTCTGCCCAGTGGCAGGTAAACTATTAATGATGTTGGTGGTGGTTTAAACTTTCTTATTGGGGTCTCTTATATGTTACAATTTTGTTAAAGAAGATTATATGGTAAAAATTGTATGTGATAGGTTGGATGATTATATTTATATGTTCAAGAAGCCTTTAGGATGTTGCCGTAATGGTTTTTGCTGTAGTTGAATTCCATAGCTTATGATATTATGATAATTTCATATTTAGTTTTAGCTTTTCTTGTTGGTTGTTGTCGCAGGCAGTTTTGGAGTACTACAATCTAAGGGTGACAACAGCTTGCTTATACAGTCATGTGGTTGATCAAGTCTTAAGATCTCCATGTTCAAAGACCTCTCAAGATCTTGTGGTATTTGATGATAGCTCTGTTGTCATTGTAACAGAATCTGATCTTGATGGATATGACTCCAGTGATGTAGGAGGTGAGATATGGGCAGATTTCAGTGTCATCTACCGAGTTCGAGTTGCCAGTCAGGCAGCTCTGGCTAGAATTTCATGCCGTTGGCTTCGCTGCGGTACTCAGCAGAAGATTCCAGGAAACAAAGTGGGCAGGGTGAGCAGCTGTTCAATAAGTACTGATCATTTGGGAGGTATTAAAGTAGACATTCATGTATATTCACAATGAAGTTGCATATAAAATTGTTTGGCTAATTTTATTTCCTCTTAATTTCCTTCTGGTCTGTAGTACAGTGCAATTGTGCAAATAATGCTTCATCACCTGTGTTTTTTCCCCTTGTAAATCGAGTTAAATGGAAAGAAGCTTGAGATATGAAAATAACGAAGTAAAAAGAGCATCCACCATTTACTCGGTCATTGACCCAAAAAAAAAGGAAGAAAATTGGAAAAAAAAAAAAAAGACTAGAATATTGTTAAATGGGAGATAAATCAAAACCATGACCATGCATTTCACTTTCGGAGTTGAGTTTTTCTTGTTGCGACCAATTTCTCATCACATTATAAATAATTTCCGGAACGAATCAAAATTATCTCATAAACAAATTGAATAAACTGACTTTAGTGGCTCTGCGACTGCTAGTTAACACTTACAAATCTGTCTCTAAAAGCTATAACACCTTCTATAACATAGCTGACAAGAAACATCACTCTTGAAGGAGAAACAATATTGCACATTTTATTCATTGTAATTAATTAGAACAGTAGATTTATTAAAACATTAAAAAACTTTCCGGAAATAAAAATTTCAAAACAGAAAATGAGCATGAGTCAAAATTTCAAGATCTCGTAGCAGTCCAGTACCAGCATAATTCTTCACTGCAACTTCCAGACAGTGCTTCATCCAAGCGCTTTGCCTCTGCTTTCCGTGTCTCAGAATGACGAGCTTTGTCCCAATTTGGCTTCCTAAGTCGTTCCACTTGTGCTTTTATTTCATCAATCTGTTGAGTAACCTGAAGCCTCTCCTTAAGAATCTGGAGAAGGTGGCATCCTCCCCTCATTAATATCCAAATCAGTTCTCTGAGTTAAAAGCAAAACCAATTCTAAACCCTGCATCCTTCACCGTTTTGAGGTGAAGCCACCACAATTGAATTAAAGTTTTATTAATGTCCCTAATCTTAGTGTTGCACATGCTCTGCACATCCCCACAAAATGTGGCAAGGAGAAGCGTCTTTGCGTTTTGTGTAAAAGTGCAACTGTCAGTGATATTTTTTATATAATTTTTGGCAATCAAATCTTGAAGAACTAACTGGTGCAAACTTCCGAGGGATCATATAATCCCCAACTCCGATAATCTTATCCCTCCCAGCCGAGAAATCTATATCTCAGTCTGACGACTCCTCTTCCTCTTTTTGACAGAGCCATGCCATAAAATGTGTGAAGGCCTCGTCCGAATAAGTTTGGTTTTCTGAAATGCCCATGTCACCTTCACTGCTATTGAGCTGAATTCTGTTGATGAACTCTTCGTTGTTCTCCCATATAATTCTAATTTCCTTTTCATCCGCAAAAACCAGTGACTTATCCTGATTTGTACTGGAAAATTTCTGAAGACACGGGATATAGATCTCGAAGATTAATCGAGGTGCACGTAAATGTTGTGATTTACCGATCACTTTAGAAAGTGTTTTGAGGAAAAACCGAATTACTTCTATTACTACAAGAATAGATTACAAGTATTACAAAACTTGAATTACAAAAACCTCACACTTTCTCTCTATACAACACTCTCTTTGGGATGCTCTCAACACTGGTTTGGGCTCCAATTTATAGGGCAAAAACGCGTGCATTGTAGCACACGTTTTTGCCAACTCACTTCCTAAAATTTTGGCAATCACCGAAAGTAATTGTATACTCATTGATACTTGCTGGAAATGAAGCTTATGTGTTGCTTCATGCAGTCCATGCAACAGCTGGACTCTATAATTCTCCCCCTCCAACTGCATCTGAAACAATCGTCATCTGACCGCTATCCCGGCTATGTCTCTGCATAACTCTAGCTTGTCTCGAGTAACCATCTTCGTTAACATGTCAGCTGGATTCTCATCTATATGGATCTTCACTAGTCTCAGCAGTTGTTGATCCATCACATCGCGTATCCAGTGATAGCGAATATCAATGTGCTTCATCCGGGAATGATACATTGAGTTTTTGCTCAAGTCCAGAGCACTCTGACTGTCACAATGTATATTGTATATTGTCTGCTTAATCCCTAACTCTTGGAGAAACCGCTTTAGCCACAACATTTCTTTTCCTGCCTCAGCTATAGCGATGTACTCAGCTTCTGTTGTGGATAATGCAATACACCTCTGCAATCTTGACTGTCATGACACAGCTCCCCCTGCAAAAGTGTAGATGAATCCTGATGTAGATTTCCTACCATCAAGATCTCCCGTCATATCTGAATCTGTATAGCCTTTCAAGATCGGATCAGCTCCCCCGTAACACAGACGAAACTTCGTTGTACCCTGAGGTACCTGAGAATCCATTTGACTGCCTCCCAGTGTTGCTTTCCAGGGTTAGAGAGAAAACGGCTCACTACACCCACTGCGTGTGCAATATCTGACCTGGTACATACCATTGCATACATTAGGCTTCTAACAGGTGAAGAATATGGTATTGCTGACATTTCCTCTATCTCTTTCTTGGATGAAGGGCACGAACTCTTGCTCAGTTTGAAATGGTGCGCTAGCGAAACGCTGACTGGTTTGGCTTTTGTATAACGAACCTTCTGATTATCCGTTCAATATACCTCTCTTGTGAAAGCTATAACTTCTTATTCTGTCTGTCACGAACAATCTCAATTCCCAAAATCTGTTGAGCTGGTCCTAAGTCTTTCATGTCGAAAGCCTTGGAGAGTTCCTTCTTCAGCTGGCTGATCTTCGCTGCTTCTTGTCCAACAATCAGCATGTCATCTACATACAGTAGAAGAGCAATAAAATTTCCATCTGGAAACCTCTGAATGTATACACACTGATATGCTGCAGTTCTTTTGTAGCCTTGACCCACCATGAATGAGTCAAACTTCTTGTACCACTGCCTCGGTGCTTGCTTGAGCCCGTACAAGCTCTTTTTCAGCTTGCAAACAAGGTTTCTTTACCTGAAACCTTGAATCATTCTGGCTGCTCCATGTAGATTTCTTCATTCAGATCACCATGAAGAAATGCTATTTTGACATCCATCTGTTCAAGCTCCAAGTTCAATTTGGCTACCAATCCTAGGATAACTCGGATTGAAGCCATTTTACCACCGGTGAAAAGATCTCATCAAAGTCAATTCCCTTTTTCTGTAGGAATCATTTGACTACTAGCCGAGCTTTGTGTTTCACCACTTTTCCGCTGCCGTCTTTCTTGAGCTTGAACACCCATTTGTTTTCACTACAAGAAAACTGCCAAATAGCGACGGAAAAATCCGTAGCTAATTCGTCGCTAATAGGCCATTAGCGACGGAATAGCGACGGAAAAATTCCGTCTCTATTTTATTGGTCGCAAAAAAAATAGCGACGGAAATATATCATCCGTCGCTAAAGTTAGCGACGGATGGAAATTCCGTCTCTATATAGCGACAGAATGTCCGTCTCTAATTAGCGACGGTTAGTATTCGTCGCTAAATAGCAACGGAAAATTTCGTTTCTAATTAGAGACGGAATTTCCATCCGTCGCTATTTAGCGACGGAAATTCCATTTCTATAATTTTTTTGAAAAAAAAAATTAAAAACTGAAATTTTAAAATTTTAGATAGGCGGGAAATTTAAAATTTTAAAAATATTTAGCGACGGAATATTTCCGTAGCTATAAATTTTTTTTGAAAAAAAAAAAATTTAAAATTTAAAGAAAGGCGGGAAATTTAAAATTTTAAAATTTTGAAAATATTTAACAACGGAATATTTCCGTAGCTATTCCGTAGCTATATTTTTTTTTTTTTTGAAAAAAAAAATTAAAAACGAAAATTTTAAAATTTTAGAGAGGCGGGGGGAAATTTAAAATTTTAAAAATATATGAAACTTTTAAATTTTAGAAATGAAAAATTTTATAATTTTAGAAAAGAAAAAATTTAAAATTTTAGAAAGGAAATTTTTTTAAAATTTTAGAGAGGTTGGAAATTTAATAATTATATAGATATGAAAAATTTATAAATTGTAGAGATATTAAATTTTTAAATTTTAGATAGGGAAAATTTAAAAATTTTGAATGGTATAAAATTTTAAAAAAATGGATTTTTTTAATTGTTATATATACATCTTAAATTATATAAGTTACCGTAATGTCCACCGCGAGCTTCGACACACCACCATCCATTTACGAAACGTCCACCGTTTGTTTCTTAAGAAATTTTAAAAGAGGGGATAAGAAAAATGAGAATTGATAATGAGAGTTGAGGTAATGAAAAATTTGATATATGAAATTGAGTAAGAAAATTTTGGATGGTGTATTGGAGTTGAGAGTTAAAAAGATTATGATGTATATATAAGAGGAAAAAAATAAGAGAAGCGGGAAAATTTGTAAATTTTGTATACTTTTGAAATTTTCACAAGGTGGGAAATTTTTTGAAATTTGACGAAAATTAGCGACGGAATAGATATTCCGTTTCTATTTAGAGACGGAAAATCCGTCTCTATTTTTTTTTAAAAAAAAAGTGGAGCCGAAAGAAATAAAGTTTGGGGGGATTGAAAATTTTAAAAATTAGCGACGGAATAGAAACGGAACAATTCCGTTTCTAATTAACAAAAAAATTTAAAATAAAAATAAAATTTAAAATTAGCGACGGAATTGAAATTCCGTTTCTAATTAGCGACGGATTTTGAATTCCGTTTCTAATTAGCGACGGATTAGAGACGGAAAAATTCCGTTTCTAATTAACAAAAAAATTTAAAATAAAAATAAAAATTGAAGATTAGAAACGGAATTGAAATTCCGTTTCTAATTAGCGACGGAACAATTCCGTTTCTAATTAATAAAAAAATAAAAATAAAAATTAAATTTAAAATTAGCGACGGAATTGAAATTCCGTTTCTAATTAGCGACGGAAAAATTCCGTTTCTAATTAACAAAAAAATTTAAAATAAAAATAAAAATTAAAGATTAGAAACGGAATTGAAATTCCGTTTCTAATTAGCTACGGAATTGAAATTCCGTTTCTAATTAGCGACGGAATATCAATTCCGTTTCTAATTAGCGACGGAACAATTCCGTTTCTAAATTATAAAAAATTAAAATTAAAATTAAAATTAAAATTAGCGACGGAATTGAAATTCCGTTCTAATTAGAGACGGAATTTGAATTCCATTTCTAATTAGCGACGGATTAGCGACGGAAAAATTCCGTTTCTAAACAAAATTAGCGACGGAATAGTAATCTGTCTCTAATTAGCGACGGATTTTCATTTCCGTCTCTAATTTAGAGATGAAATTTTTTTGTCGCTAAATTCCGTCCCTAATATCATTATCCGTTTCAATTCCGTCTCAATTCCGTCGCTACATTTTGAAATGGAATATTCCGTCGCTAAATTCCGTCGCTAAAACTGTAATTTCTTGTAGTGTTTTCAGTGCCTTCATTCCATGTGGGAGCTTGACTATATCATAAATGTTGTTTTTCTGCAGAGATTTCATCTCATCCTGCATTGCGTGCAACCATTTGTCTTTGTCTTTATGAGATACAGCTTCGTTGAAGGTTTCTGGCTCCCCCTCGTCAGTAAGCAAATGTATTCTGATCCTGAGTATCTGGCTGATGGAATCCGGCCTCGCTAAGATCTTCGTACTGGAGGGTTTGGCTGTCTGTTGTCATCCGGATCTGTGGATGATCCTGAAGCCTCTGATAGAGCAGGTTGCAGCTCTCCATGCTCAACACCTCATTCCTCCTCTGGTTATGCTTCTGGTGTGTCTTGTACCCCATCATCATCTGTGGCCACTGGTGTTAGTACTGAGGTTGTGTCTGGATTTGCATTGGCATTGTCGGCACTGGTTTTAGAAGATATCTTGGGCTTTTCAATGTCTTTTATTGTCGGGTCTTCAAGAAACACTATATCTCTGCTTCTGATGACCTTCATTTCCTTCGGGTCCCATAGCCTGTATCCAAATTCCTCGTCTCCACAGCCTATGAAGATGCATGAGGTAGTCCTTGCATTGAGCTTCTGCCTGAGCTCCTTGGATACATGTGCAAATACTAAACATCCGAATATTCTGAGGTGAGAATATGAAGGATTCTTACCAGACCACACTTTCTCCGGAATCTCGAAATTCAACGGTACAGATGGTGATCTGTTGATTAGGTAGCAGGCGGCACAAACAGCTTCTCCCCAGAATGGCTTTGGCAGCTTAGCCATACTGATCATGCTTCTGACTTTCTCCATAATGGTGCGGTTCATCCTTTCAGCGACATCATTGTGTTGTGGGGTGCGTGGAACAGTCCTCTAGTAGTGTCGAATGCCGTGACTTCCGCAGTAGGCATCGAACTCCCTGGAAGTGTATTTGCCTCCATTGTCTTTGCGAAGGCACTTCAGTTTCTTCTCTGTTTCATGCTCGACCATGGCATGAAATAGTTTGAAATAGTCCAAGACCTGATCATTTGATTTCAGAAAATACACCCATATTTTCCGAGAAGCATCGTCAATAAAAATCAGAAAATATTTATTATCGCCTGGTGAGTTTACCTCCAAGGGACCACATACATCAGAGTACACCAGACTGAGTAACTCTGATTTCTTTGTAGAAGAGAAATTGAAAGAGACTCGATGTTGCTTACCAAAGAGACAGTGATTGCAAGGATCCAGAGTAGCATTTTTGGAGACAAAGATTAGATCTTTATTTGTCAAGGTAGACAACCCCCTTTCACTCATGTGACCGAGTCTCTGGTGCCACAGATTCTGAGAAGCCTCCGGTTCAGCTACATTTAGGCTTTCTGTACAAATCTTCACATGAGTCTTGTATAAGGTTCCACAGATATGTCCTCGGGCGATGACCATGACACATTTTATCATCCTCCAAGTGTCGTTGCTGAAATGATTATCATAACCCTGTTTGTCAAGGGCTACCCCCAAGAGTAAGTTGAGCCGAAGTTCTGGAACATGTATGACCTCCTTCAGGGTTATTATATACCCTACATTTGTCCGCAACTGTATTTCACCAATTCCCACTATCTGAGAAGAATTGGTATTCCCTATATTCACTGCTCCAAAGTCTCTTGCTTTGTATATTGTGAAGAAATCCCTGTGAGGAGTGACGTGGTATGATGCTGTTGTATCTACCACCCACTCGACATCCTGTGTTTCTGTGTGAAGACATGCTTCTTCCTGACCGGAGCATATAGCTACATCTACCGTAGTAACTACTAGTGTCTCCGTGTCATTCTTCTTCGACTGGTTATTGCCTTGTCCATGCTCCCGTTGCAGTTTCCGGTAATTTTTCTTCAAGTGGCCTTCAATGCCACAATGGAAGCACTTGTATGTCTTTTTCCCGTCATTGGATTTGCCTCTGCTTTTGCTTCTGTCTCTCCTCCCACCTTGATGTTTCTCTTGTTGTCTTCCTCGCTGCTCCGAGACAAGGGCTTCTGTTTGATCTGAGCCCACGTCTTTTCTTCTGGCTTCTTCATTTGACAGGGCATTCTTTACCATAAGCATGGTAAGTTTGCCTCCTGGAGCTGAGTTGCTAAGAGTAACCACCAGAGTCTCCCAGCTATCAGGAAGACAACTGAGTAGCAAAAGGGCTTGAACTTCGTCTGCCAGTTGCATGTCTACTGCAGACGACTGGTTCACCAGGCTTTGGAACTCGTTGGTGTGTTCTGCAATGGAAGTTCCACTCCGTAGCTTCAGGTTCACCAAACGCCTCATGATTAAGGCCTTATTCCGAGCTGTTTTGGCCTGAAACATGTCTTCCAATTTCCTCCACATTTCATAAGCATCTGTGTCCTGTGCTACGTGGTGGAAGACACTGTGACCAATCCACTGTCTAATCTGACCCAAATTTCTGTTGTTGAGTTTATTACAGTCATACTCCTTAACAGACTATGGTTTCTCTCCGTTCAACTCGATGACATCAAACAGATCTTTACAATGCAAAAAATCTATCATCCGAGGTCTCCAGATGAAGTAATTAGTTGCAACCAGTTTAATTATTGCACTAGAATGAGAATCTTCCATTTCCATTTTAAGTTTTTAAAGTTTAAAATAAAAATAGATTAAAATCGGGGCTAAATTTCATAAATCTGAGGTCACCGTTGCGACCGGAATGGTCGAAAATGGTGGAATAGACATTTCGTTGGTCTAAAACCGACATAGGGGTTGATTTATAAATTCCTAAAAATTCTTGGGCAAAATTGTAAATTTCTAAACTTCAGGGGGCTAAATGAAATTTACCAGGCTGCTGATGTGGCAGTGCTGACGTGGGAAGTGGGACCGGCTGTGCTGATGTGGCAGACACGTGGCGCTGACGTGGCGAATGACATGTCTGCTGACTGGGCGATGACGTGGCGCTGACTGGGCGCTGACTGAGCGTGACGTGGCGGATGACTGGACTCGTCTTCAACCTCCAGAGGCACGCGTAGCGCATGGCCGAGAGTCTTCCTCACTCGCCTGCGTGTGTTGGCGCGTGCGGTGTCGTCCGGCCTCCGTTTGGTCGCCACTAAATACCACCGAGCTCGTCTCGACGTGAACTATCTGATGGTGCCCTCAAATTGGATTTTTGACAACTTTCGTCGGAACCGATTTTCCGATCGGAAGCTCTGTTTTTCGGTTTTACGATCCCAAAGAACAACCGAAGCTCCTGATACCACTTGTTGTGATTTACCGATCACTTTAGAAAGTGTTTTGAGGAAAAACCAAATTAGTTCTATTACTACAAGAATAGATTACAAGTAGGGGTGGCAAAACGAATAAACGAATCGAATTCGTGACAAATTCTAAACGAATCGAATTGTAATGCACTAAATTCGAATTCGATTCGTTTATTAAACGAATCCTGATATTAGGATTCAGATTCGATTCGTTTAATAAACGAATATTCGTATTTGATTCGTTTATTCGTTTACCTAAATCAAATGAATTGAATAGAATTTATTATTCGTTTACTATTCACATCCGATTCGTTTATTATTCACATTCGATTCGTTTACTATTCGCATTGATTCGTTTATTCGATTCGTATTCGTTTAATAATCGAATATTCGTATTTGATTCGTTTAATAAAAATAAAATACAAAATCTAAGCATCCATTCCATTCCATATTTCCATACCATATTCAATAACATATTTGTTGTTATAGTCTTAAAATCCTTACAAATAAATATAAAGCATGCAAGAGAAAATTGATGGCACAAGAAAGAATAAAACAGAATGTAAAGCTTTATATTACAGTAGAATAAAACAGAATAAATAAATAATGCAAACAGAATTGAAATAAAGCCAAATGGAATACAACAAATTTGGATCTGGGTCAAGAAAACAAATTTCCAGCAGGAGAAGTCGTCTTCCAAGCTCCCGTCCTTTTCCAAAATCATCTTCCAAGCTAGCAAAAACGATTCACTGCATTTGGATCTGGGTCAAGAAAACAAATTTCCAGCAAGAGAAGTCATCTTCCAAGCTCCCGTCCTTTTCCAAAATCACTATCATATATGATTAATAACTTATCTACCCAGAACCAACTCCAACAAATACAACAAATTAACATACCAAAATCTTACGGGAAGGCTGAAGAAGAAGAACCGAGGCGTGAAGGCTGTAGAAGAAGAAGAACCGAAGCTTGAAGCGTGCGTGAAGGCTGAACCGAAGCTTGAAGCGTGCGATTGTCGATTGAGAGAGTTTTAGGTTTAGAGAGTTTTAGGTTGAGAGATGAGATTGAGAGAGGCGGCTGCTGGAAGGGAAATGTTATTAAGCAAAAATTTTAGGTTAAACGTAAATTACTAAAATATCCCTTGTACAATTAAACACATATTTGAAAAATTTAAGGGTAAATTTGTAATAATATTAAACGGGTATTAAACGAATTCGATTCGGATTCGATTCGTTTATGATTCGTTTAATAAACGAATCATTAACGAATAAACGAATTGATGACCTTAAATTCGAATTCGATTCGTTTAATAAACGAATCGAATCGAATTGACCCATTTATTAAACGAATCTATTTTTCCAAACCCGTATTCGCTTTAAAGCGAATCAAATCGAATCGAACGAATAAACGAATCCTGACCCAAATTGCCACCCCTAATTACAAGTATTACAAAACTTGAATTACAAAAACCTCACACTTTCTCTCTATACAACACTCTCTTTGGGATGCTCTCAACACTGGTTTGGGCTCCAATTTATAGGGCAAAAACGCGTGCACTGTAGCACACATTTTTGCCAACTCACTTCCTAAAATTTTGGCAATCACCGAAAGTAATTGTGGACTCATTGATGCTTGCTGGAAATGAAGCTTATGTGTTGCTTCATGCAATCCATGCAACAGCTGGACTCTACAGTAAACTGACCCAGACACCCTTTCATGTCATTTAAGGTTAAGCCAAGCTCATCATCAATATTCAACGGTATGATATTTTTTAAGGGGATATCCGGATCTCTTTAAATAAGGATTTTTTGAATCACGATCTTCTTCGTCTTATCTCCTCACTTCCAACGACACGTGTGAGTGTGAAATTTTTTACGAATAACACTATAATTTTGTGTAGGATTTGTGTACTTATGAGATAAATTTTTATTACTATTTTCTTTTGATTTTCTCAAAAACAAAACGAGAGAAAAAACTATTTTTTCTTCTTTTACATGGCACGTTTTTTTTCCTCAAAGTTGTGCTCTCTTCTCTTGGATGGTTCACACATTGTCAACAGCTCACGTTTTTCAACTTATATAGATAAAGTTATATCTTTTATTTTGATGCGACTATCTCTGTTCATCAAAATCAAAAACAATTTTTATCCTTATCATCATTTTTTTTACTTTCAAAAATAGAACAGTTGGCCCACATAACCCTGTGTATTTTTATTTTGGATGTCTCACATCCTTTTAACAAAAAAATTAAAAATAAACCAAACATATCTTTTTTGATTTTCAAAAAAATCAAAATAAAATCATATAATACTTATCATATAATTATCAAAGATAATTCATTAAAATTTTTCCACTTTTGAAAATATTTTTATCTCATTAAATTAAAATTTAATTAATCAAATTAATTAAACATTATTTTTCATAAATTAATAAATAAACATTACCTATTGATAAATATATTATGACAATTTTTATCATAATTTCCAAACAAGAGTTATATGGATAATTAGAGTGTAAAATAATTCACAATCATTTTTCTTCAAAATCATTATCGTTCGAACACTGATAGAAGACGACGGGGGACCGTTGGATTTATAATTCTAAGCCTCAACAATTTCGTTGATTAATTATAAAAAAATTTATTAATCAAACAAAATTATTAATTCTGAAGTAACTCCATTAAATACCCAGAATTACATTCTCAGAATTATAAAATTAATTACTCAAAATATTCGTCCATTGATATAGTCATTACCTATGTAATGGTCCTCCATAAAAGATTTGTAAAGAAGTTATGTATAAAATCTATTAACCTTCCAATTATATCTTTATCCTTGACTTCCATTAGTTCTTAAGTTAATAATTAATTCACAATTTTTATGAATTTGAGTGCTAATTATTGAGGTCCTGAATTAATGACCGGCGTAATCACACACGTATAACGTAAGCGCACGTATCGTTCAAGTAGTATAAAAAGTATCGATCACACGATGACTTAATATATATTCTATTAATTATATGAGGTCAAGTGATTACTAATATCTAACAAGTTGTTTGAAAGGATAATGATGATTCTAAATTTAAAACAAGTAAAAGAAATTGAGAGTAGATTAATGAGAATTAAAATTATCTAGGGTTGTGAATTCTTCCAATATTAATTAAAAGATGAAGTAGTTAAATCATAGTTGGGTAAATATTGATTTATTAATCTGGAATATTAAATTATGTAAAAGCCTCTTCCGATGGTCATTTACAAATACCTAGTTTAATTCAATTGAATCATATGTCTATGTCAACCAAATTACCTAGATTCATTAAGTTTGAATTCCAATTATGATTACCCCCGCCCAACAGGTATATTCCTATCCTGTAAGGAAATCTATTAAAGGTTTATTTATCCTTAAAGAAGATCGTGAGTTGTTGAGTATAAGGTCTTTAAACTTAAAGTCTCCATGTCTAGTTCATTTTAGGTTTATCTATTCAATTTTATTAGTGGTCAGTTAATAAAAAGGCATTAAGATTATGACTCAACAAATAACTCTTTAATTACCCAAACTATAATCTAATCCTTTTTAAAAGAGGTGATATTAGATTTTATCACAACCCTAGATATTTAATTTAGTTACAACACATAGCTAAAACTGATATAAACTTAAAAGACATAAAATGAAATTATTGAAAAGTAATAAAAAGAAATGCTAAGGTAAAAGAATTAACTTCTACTATTCACTATTTAGATATCTCCCATAAAATAATATATATAATCTTGTGATATTTTAAATCAACCGTACGGAATGGCGGTATCCTGATTAAGTCAAATTCAAATATACCAGCCATAAGGCGGAACAGAAATATAAACTTAAACCAACCGTCCAGTATGTCGGTATTCTCATTAAGTCAGGTTTAACCAATTTAAATTGAATAACCAACCGTCCGGAATGGCGGTATCCTTTATTAATTCAGGTTTTAAATAGTTTATATATTATATTTTAAGGGAGATTAATCTAAATAGCAAAAGTAAAATAATTACCTTTTTACCTCAACATGGAGAAGTTAGCTCCTCATGGATGAATGAAAACTACTATTTATAGAAAAGAATTACTACTACAAACGTAAATAAAACTGAATAAAAGAAACTAAAGAAGAGAACTCTCAATTTATTTATAAGGATTTCAGAGGATGAGGTACATTTGAAACTTAAGAAATCAAACTCAATTTATAGGCAAAAAAAATTCAATTCTTTATTATTATTTTTCTGATTTTTTTTTTTGGATCGCTGAATTTTCAACACGTGGCATGGTGGCTAAAACAAAACGGCTCGTTGAATTTTTGACACGTGGCATGCGGTGCACGTTAGCAGATTGCTTGTGATGATGACACGTGGCATGGTGCACGTTAGCAAAGTCAAACTTGGCAACTTTGACTTGTTGACCTGGTGCATATTAGCAGTCTCCGGTGCACGTTAGAGGTCGGGATGCCAAGGGTTTCGGTGTCGAGACGCCCAAAATTACCAAAATACCCTTTTCACCAAATTTCACAGTTTTGCTCCAAATCACCTCCAGAATGTCCTGAAACTTTATTTATCTACAAAATAACACAAAACATATCAAAATATTCACAAAACTCAAGAAACTATACAAAATATTAAGTTAAATGAGTGGGAAATAGTGATAATTTTACCACTCATCAATTAACAAATAAGAGAATCTTATGAACGGATTCCATTGTATCAGGTTAGCATTCTCAGCTATTCATTCAACTCATTCCCAAAATATAAGATTTACGAAATGTAATAAATATAAAATCATAACGATAAATCATAAGAATGAGATTAAAACTTGTGTTACTCTCACCTTATATTAAGGGGAAGCAAATTTATACTAATATTTTTGTCTAAGTTTTATAGAGCTATATTGAAGACAATCACATGTTGAGGGGAGTCATAATAGTCAACAAATTTGGAATTCTCAAGGCTCACAAGTTTTAAAAGTTTCCACCATCAAAAAATGGGAGATTGTTAGCGACATATTCTCAAGATGAATTTTGATGATGCAACACTAGAAGACTTCGACGTGCATTAGCGGACATTATAAAAAGATGTCGAAGTAATTGGTGATGAAGAACAAAATGAATGTGAAGACTCAAGTGCTTATTGAAGAAAATCTTGTGTGGTCTTAGCTTAAGACTTTCTTTATAAGTGAGTTGATAATTTAAGTATCTAAACTTATAGGACATATGCACATTCATTTATATCCATTAGGGTCATGTACAAAATATTTTCAACTTTCGAATTCTGCATTTTTTGCACTGAAACCGACATACTGGTCTCCCACAACGGCATACCGGTGACCATGTTCTACCTTGGGAAGATTTGCATGTTCTCTGGAACCGGGCTGCTCCATACCGGTATCTCATACCAATCAGCTAGAGTTTGCACAACCATTGGAATCAGGACGATTCATACCGGTGAACTAGCTGGCATATCGACCTCCATATCGGTCAGTAATCTGATATTGCGCTTTAATCTTCAACGGTAATATAGCCATTACATTTTCATGACCGACATACGCGACATCTATAGATCGACATACTAGTCTCAGCCAGAGAGCATGATAAGTTTTACATATTCACTATATATTGAGCCCAATATCCGTTTTTACCGAGTTCTAACACCTTCATACAACTTTCTCTAAGGTAAAATCATTGAGAGAACTTACATCTTCATCATTATACACTCTCATCATCATCAAGCTCACACATTTCACCATCTTCATATTTAGTAGCTTAATTTACTTGAGTTAGCAACTCACAACATTAATCTTCTTATCTTTTGTGAGTGCCCAATCGTGTTGTAAATCTTCATATCTTAAACACTTGTGGTAGTGAAATCCCTTTGTGAGTGAGTATACTCAAAATTGTGATTTGTGTAAAGATTTGTGAGTAAACTTAAAGAGAAAACTCATTGTAAAAGTTTAATAGTAAACCTAAGGATAAAATTCTTGTGTAAATGTTTGGGGTGAACCTCGGGACAAAACTATTGGTTGTGAGTGAGCCACATAAAATTCATAGTGTAAGTTGTGGATTCAACTTAATGGAAAACTTCAAATGCAGCTTCGAGGAGTGGACGTAGACATTGTTAGCTGAACCACTATAAATACGGTGTCAATTTCCTCTATCCCTAAACTAGTTTGTATTATCGCAAATTTATTTTATATTTGTATAATATTTATATAGTGACTTGTATATTGGTAATGTATTGTGATTAAGAAATTGAATGATAAACTTTAATTGGTAAAGCTACTAACTTAGTAGCGTTAAATTGACACAAATTTTAATTTCGTAATTTTAGGCCATTACACAATTCACCCCATCTCTTGAGTATATAGAGCTGTTGTTTAGGGAAATTTCAGATATGAAATATTTTCTCTCTCA
This sequence comes from Zanthoxylum bungeanum, assembly GCA_019454045.1. NCBI lineage: Eukaryota > Viridiplantae > Streptophyta > Magnoliopsida > Sapindales > Rutaceae > Zanthoxylum > Zanthoxylum bungeanum. The sequence continues at coordinate 260,900 of SKCR01022761.1, forward strand.
AATATAATACCTCTGTAAGCATGCAGTGAAGTTCTGCTATATAGCCACATCCATTGCAGTAGTAGACACATTCCCCATGGTCTCTTCCAGTATCCTCGCAAACATCACAAATCTGCTCATCGTAGCTATCATCAACATGTCTATCCTGCAGTGTGAGGGGATCGTGTGGGTGACTCCAATGTTGAATAATTTCTAGTAACCAAGCACACCGAAGGTGGACATTGAAGTTGCATATCACACAACACAAATAAGCAATATTGCGAGGTTCACTGGAATGGCATTCTGGATTGAAGGTTCTCATCGTGATCTTTATATTTTAATGAAGGCTGTAGTGAAATGTAGTCAGGATCTATATTGACTCACAACCAATACTGCAGAGATAAGTAAAACCAAAAGAACGTTTATGAAAAGCACTGCATTTGTATTCTTTTCTAGAACTAGAATAAGATTTCGGGAGACCAAAAGAGTGATGGTGGAAGGAAGTTAATGTATGCTCGTGCAGCAAAAAGTTTCCAGTCTTCTCTTCTCCCATATCTCTTTCTTCCTTCAGAGAAAGTATCAAATGATGGAATTTGATGCATGATTTGTTGCTTCAGTTCGCCGCATGATTCGTGGACACAAAACTGACACTGACCACAACTATAGCTTGGACCATTTATATTTTTGCTACATATTGTGCATGTCTTATCACGCACCACAATGGATGTCCATTGTCACTAAGATGTTGGATCTATTCTGTTGTGATTCACCGATCACTTTAGAGAAGATTTGAGGAAAAAATCGAATTACTTCTATTACTATCAAGAATAGAATTTACAAGTTTACACAATGAAACTTATCAAACAAAAAAAACCTCACACATTCTCTGTTTTCTCTCTTCTTTGGGATGATTTACAATCACTGGAAATGCTTGAATTTATAGGCAAGGCATGCACACTGTTCATACCTGAATTCATGCCATAAATCACTCCTTAATTTATGGCATTATCAATTCCACTACTTGTTGGAAATCATGGCATCGAAAGTAGTTTTGTTGCTTCTGTTTTGATGATCTTTCATGCAGCTGGAAAGCAATCAACAACAAATCAAGCTGGACTCTACAATTCTCCCCCTCCAGCTGCATTTGAAGAAATCGTCATCTGACAGCTATCCCAGCTATGTCTCTGCACAACTCTAGCTTGTCTCGAGTAACTACTTTCGTTAACATGTCGGCTGGATTCTCATATGTATGGATCTTCACTAGTCTCAGCAGTTGTTGGTCCATCACCCCGCGTATCCAATGATAGCGAATATCAATGTGTTTCGTCCGGGAATGATACATTGAATTTTTGCTCAAGTCCAGAGAACTCTGACTGTCACAATGTATCTTGTATTCTGTCTGCTTGATCTCTAACTCTTGGAGAAAATACTTTAGCCACAACATATCCTTTCCTGCCTCAGCTATAGCGATGTACTCAGCCTCTGTTGTGGATAATGCAATACACCTCTGCAATCTTGACTGCCATGACACAGCTCCCCCTGCAAAAATATAGATGAATCCTGATGTAGATTTCCTACCATCAAGATCTTCTGCCATATCTGAATCTGTATAGCCTTCCAAGATCGGATCAGCTCCCCCGTAACACAGACGAAACTTTGTTGTACCTTTGAGGTACCTGAGAATCCATTTGACTACCTCCCAGTGTTGTTTTCCAAGGTTAGAGAGAAAACGGCTCACTACACCCATTGTGTGTGCAATATCTGGCCTGGTACATATCATTGCATACATGAGGCTTCCAACAGCTGAAGAATATGGTATTGCTGACATTTCATCTATCTCTTTCTTGGATGAGGGGCACAAACTCTTGCTTAATTTGAAATGGTGCGCTAGCGGAACGCTGACTGGTTTGGCTTTCTGTATATCGAACCTTTTGATTACTCGTTCAATATACCTCTCTTGTGAAAGCCATAATTTCATGTTCTGTCTGTCACGAACAATCTCCATTCCCAAAATTTGTTGAGCTGGTCTTAGGTCTTTCATGTCGAAAGCCTTGGAGAGTTCATTCTTCAACTGGATGATCTTCGATGCTTCTTGTCCAACAATCAACATGTCATCTACATACAGTAGAAGAGCAACGAAATTTCCATCTGGAAACCTTTGAATGTATACACACTGATCTGCTGCAGTTCTTTTGTAGCCTTGACCCACCATGAATGAGTCAACTTCTTGTACCACTGCCTCAGTGCTTGCTTGAGCCCGTACAAGCTCTTTTTCAGCTTGCAAACAAGGTTTTCTTTACCTGAAACCTTGAATCCTTCTGGCTGCTCCATGTAGATTTCTTCATTCAGATCACCATGAAGAAATGTTATTTTGACATCCATCTGTTCAAGCTCCAAGTTCAATCTGGCTACCAATCCTATGATAACTCAGATTGAAGCCATTTTTACCACTGGTGAAAATATCTCATCAAAGTCAATTACATTTTTCTGTAGGAATCATTTGACCACTAGCCGAGCTTTGTGTTTCACCACTTTCCCGCTGCTATCTCTCTTGAGCTTGAATACCCATTTATTTTTCAGTGCATTCATTCCATGTGAGAGCTTGACTATCTCATAAGTGTAGTTCTTCTGCAGAGATTCCATCTCATCATGTATTGCATGCATCCATTTGTCTTTGTCTTTATGAGATACAGCTTTGTTGAAGGTTTCTGGCTCCCCCTCGTCAGTAAGCAGAATGTATTCTGATCCTAAGTATCTGGCTGATGGAATCCGGCCTCGCTCAGATCTTCGTACTGGAGGTTCTGGCTGTCTGTTGTCATCCGGATCTGTGGATGATCCTGAAGCCTCTAATGGAGCAGGCTGCAGCTCCCCCTGCTCAACACCTCATTCCTCCTCTGGTTCTGCTTCTGGTATGGGTGTTCGCGGTACGGTTCGGGGCGGTTTTTTCATTTTTTACTTCAAACCGCGCGGGTTGGCGGTTTGGGAAATTAGAAAACGAAATCGCAAATTTGATAAGGAAAACCGCGGCGGTTCGGGTTGGCGGTTTAGCGGTTTGGGCGGTTCGGGTCGGTGCGGTTCAAAATTATTTTTAATATTTTTTCAAACTGCGCGGTTCTGTGCGGTTCGTGGTTTGACCCGAAATTGTGTTCACCCCTAGCTTCTGGCATGTCTTGCACCTCATCATCATTTGTGGCAATTGGTGTTGGTGTTGGGGTTGTGTCTGGATTTGCATCGGCATTGTCAGCACTGATTTTAGAAGGTATTTTGGGCTTTTCAATGTCTTCTATTGTCTGGTCTTCAAGAAACACTACATCTCTGCTTCTGATGACCTTCTTTTCCTTCGGGTCCCATAGCCTATATCCAAATTCCTCGTCTCCATAGCCTATGAAGATGCATGGGGTAGTCCTTGCATCGAGCTTCTGCCTGAGCTCATTGGATACATGTGTAAATGCTAAACATCCGAATATTCTGAGGTGAGAATATGAGGGATTCTTACCAGACCACACTTTCTCCGGAATCTCGAGGTTCAACGGTACAGATGGTGATATGTTGATCAGGTAGCAGGCGTCACGAACAGCTTCTCCCCAGAATGGCTTTGGCAGCTTAGCCATACTGATCATGCTTCTGACTTTCTCCATAATGGTGCGGTTCATCCTTTCAGCGACACCATTATGTTGTGGGGTGCGAGGAACAGTCTTCTCATGTCGAATGTCGTGGCTTCAGTAGTAGGCATCGAACTCCCTGGAAGTGTATTCGCTTTCATTGTCTGTGCAAATGCACTTCAGTTTCTTCTCTGTTTCAAGCTCGACCATGGCATGAAACAGTTTGAAATAGTCCAGGACCTGATCCATTGATTTCAGAAAATACACCCACACTTTCCGAGAAGCATCGTCAATGAAAGTCAAAAAATATGTATTACCGCCTAGTGAGTTTACCTCCAAGGGACCACATACATCAGAGTACACCAGATTGAGAAACTCTGATTTCTTTGTAGAAGAGGAATTGAAAGAGACTCTATGTTGCTTACCGAATAGACAGTGGCTGCAAGGATCCAGAGCAACATTTTTGGAGACAGTGATTAGATCATTCTTTATCAAGGTAGACAACTCTCTTTCACTCATGTGACCGAGTCTCTGGTGCCACAGATTCTGAGAAGCCTCCGGTTCAGCTATATTTAGGCTTTTTGCACAAATCTTCACATGAGTCTTGTATAGAGTTCCACAGATGTGTCCTCAGGCGATGACCATGACACCTTTTATCATCCTCCAAGTGCCGTTGCTGAAGTGGCTAGCATAACCCTGTTTGTCAAGGGCTACCCCCGAGAGTAAGTTGAGCCGAAGTTCTGGAACATGTCTGACCTCCTTCAGGGTTATTGTATACCATGCATTTGTCCACAATTGTATTTCACCAATTCCTACTATCTGAGAAGAACTGGTATTCCCCATCTCCACTGCTCCAAAGTCTCATACTTTGTATGTTGTGAAATGTCCACCTCCTGGAGCTGAGTTGCTGAGAGTAACCACCAGAGTCTCCCAGCTATCAGGAAGAGAACTGAGTAGCAAGAGGGCTTGAACTTCGTCTGCCAATTGCATGTCTACTGTAGACAACTGGTTTACCAGGCTTTGGAACTCGTTGGTGTGTTCTGCAACGGAAGTTCCACTCCGTAGCTTCAGGTTCACCAAACGCCTCATGATTAAGGCCTTATTCCGAGTTGTTTTGGCCTGAAACATGTCTTCCAATTTCCTCCACATTTCATAAGCATCTGTGTCATGTGCTACATGGTGGAATACATTATGGCCGATCCACTGCCTAATCTGACCCAAAGTTCTGTTGTTGAGTTTATTCTAGTCATACTCCTTAACAGACTCTGGTTTCACTCCCTTCAACTCGATGACATCAAATGAATCTTTACAATGCAAAAAATCTATCATCCGAGGTCTCCAGAGGGAGTAATTAGTTGCAGCCAGTTTAATCATTGCACCAGAATGAGAATCTTCCATTTCCATTTTAAGTTTTAAAGTTTAAAATGAAAAATACACTAAAATCGGGGCTGAATTTCACAAATCCAAGGTCACCGTTGCGTCCAGAACGGTCGAAAATGGTGGAATGGATACTTCGTTGGTCTAAATCCGACAAAGGGGCTGATTTGTAAATTCCTAAAAAGTTCTGGGGCAAAACTGTAAATTTCTAAACTTCAGGGGGCTAAATGAAATTTTACTAGGTTACTGATGTGGCGCTGATGTGGTAGTGCTGATGTGGAAACTGACGTGGCGGCCACGTAATCGTCTTCAACCTCTGAATGCGCGTGTGGCGCGTGGCGCGACTGGCGGCGCGTGGGTTGGCTTCTGGAAGGCGCGTGCGGCCAATCTGGACGTCGGATCGGTCACCGGAAAATACCACCGTGCTCGTCTCTCCGTGAACTAGCTGATGATACCCTCAAAATTGATTTTTGACAACTTTCTTCGGAACCGATTTTCCGATCGGAAGCTCTGTTAATCGGTTTTATGACCCCAAAGAATAACCGAAGCTCTGATACCACTTGTTGTGATTCACTGATCACTTTAGAGAAGATTTGAGGAAAAAACCGAATTACTTCTATTACTATCAAGAATGGAATTTACAAGTTTACACAATAAAACTTATCAAACAAAAAAAACCTCACACACTCTCTGTTTTCTCTCTTCTTTGAGATGATTTACAATCACTGGAAATGCCTGAATTTATAGGCAAGGCATGCACACTGTTCATACCTGAATTCATGCCATAAATCACTCCTTAATTTATGGCATTATCAATTCCACTACTTGTTGGCAGTCATGGCACCGAAAGTAGTTTTGTTGCTTCTGTTTTGATGATATTTCATGCAGTTGGAAAGCAATCAACAACAAATCAAGCTGGAATCTACATGTTCCTCTCCTTCAAGGTAATTAATCTCCATGTTTCTGTTTATGTGTTCTTGAAATGTAAAGTTACAGTTGGTTCAGTGAGTTGAATATTTTATTGGGAAATGACGTGACTTTGTGTATTATGTGAATCAGTCTCCATGTTTTTTTTTTTTTACTTCGGATGATTCTTTGAGTACAATATTCGAGGTTGACTAATTTAATTTATTCCGTAAATTACGCCTCCCGGACCAGTCCCCTGCCATTTTACATTTTTACTACAATCACTCCTCCAGTTATTATACATGACAAAAATTATATATTTATATATATTAATTTAAAAATAATTATATACTAATTATAACTATCTTTGTCATTTTATTAATTATTTTTTTTATTTTATAATTTTTTTTATTTTTGTTAATAAATATTACAAATTGCGTATTTATTTATTTAATTTTTTGATTCATTTTTAATTTAATTAACACTACTTATGTATAAAAAAATATAATTTTACCAAATAAAATTAATTTATAAAATAATTTTTTGATAGTTTATTTGTTTAATAAATGAATAAATGAACACAAAATAAATAATAATAAATATGAAATTTGTAATACTTATTAAACGAATAAAAAATATATATATAAAGAGCAAAAAAATATAAATTTTAAAAAATAAAAAAATAAAAAAATAAAAAAAAATAAAAAATAAAATAAGTATATATATATTGGGGTACATTTGGTTTATTGAGGGAGGGAATTTCTGCAAAATATGAGGCAAAATCGGAAATTTATAAGAAGACTAGGGGGGCTTTTGCAGATGAGTAGACCTCATTTATCGCACAAGTAATTGACATGGTACCACCAATGAATTAGAAAATGATATGTATAATTTAATACCTATTTTTTAGTTGTTTTTTAATTTTTTAGCACGCGTGGCAATGAAAGATTGGCTTGTTACATGGATGACGTGGTACCTCTGTTGCATTGTAGATTTTCTCTTATCGCACATGTTAGAAGATGAATAGTCACACTGACAAGCAAAAAGGACTCAGGGGATCCAATACAAAATATACCGAAACCCTTAGAAAAACCGGAGATAGCTCGCAAGAAAATTAAAAATTAACCGTGGTAAAAAAAGCCCGGTCCGATCCGGGCCGGACTTAAACAATTAAATAATTTGAAATACTTAAATTATTATTATGCTTATATAGTCTCATATTTGCCCGTGGTATGTGGTGCCGTGGCGGAGGTTCTGTAATTGGAATTAAAAGCTAATCGTTCAGGTTTAAAATATTAAATTTGATATGTTTTTGTGAATTTTGATTTTTTTTTCTTTAAATGGGGCCACCAAAAAACCCCAGCTTAATAACATTTCGAGCCGAGCTTTTTTCGGGCTCGGGCTTCCACACTAATTTCCGGGCTCAAAGCCCAGGATTGGTCCGACAAATTGCCACTCCTATTAAAAATATACAAATATAGTTATAAAATATAATATTGATATAGAAAATTATTAGAAAAATCTATTTTTTTTCCTAAAGAAAACTTTTTTATTTAATTATCTTATAAAATGCAATTCTTATCATGAATATATGAGAGATGTCAATTTAATTTCATTTTTAGGCCGATAATTAAGTTATTTTTTCTTGATAATTAAGTTTTAAAAGGAAAAAATTAATATGGTTTATATATTGTATTTCTATTGTACATGTCATCATGTAAGTATTATATTTTTTTGATTAATTAAAAAGAAAATATTAATAATTAACTTTAATAATGATATAAAATTATTAACTGTTTACGAAAAGGGTAAATATGTCAAAACATTAATAAAATGACTTTTCGACTTAGAAAATGTTGGAATATTATAAAAACGGTAAGGGGTAAGCGGTAGATGTTACAATTACGATTCAACATACTACATAAATTATACAATTTTTCTCCAAAGGCACTAACTCATTGATGGAAGTATATATAATTCACTTCAAATACATAGTATTGGAATGCCAAAAAGTCACTGAAATTGATCATTTTTGACAACTTTTTATTGATAGTTGAAAGAAATGCCTGCCTTTGAACTCATCAATATGACAAGTGAAGAAGAAGGTAGTTTCAGCAATTAAAAACAACTCAGACTGTGTAATGAGGATTGACATGATCAATATCTAAGCCCCTTAACTTTGCGAAAGATTCGACTTTGCCTTTCAGAGTGTGAAGCTCCCTTAGTCTGCATAAAATAAAACAGGATTGTGATGTGGAATATGTGCTTAACTGATGTATATCTCAGTTGCAGGGCATTTTGTTATGTGTTTATTGTTCGGAAAAAAGTGACAAACCTTGCGATTTCTGCACGTCTTCTGGCTTCTTCAGCCATGATGTTAATGTCCCTGAATGTGTTCTTGTCGGAGAAAATCTTTGTGTCCTTCGACTGAAGGCCATGGAGTGTCCGTTGTTCAGTTGCCCATGCGGCCTCGCGAACTTCTCTACCGAAGTCCTTTTGTGCAGTTAAGGCCGTCTGCCAAGATAGCAAAATTTAACACAACACTCGTTAGCTTGCTTAACAAGACAGTTAAAAGTCATGAGAGGGTGGTTGGGTTTCACTCACACGTTGGTTATACACCAGACTCCAAGCTCTGCCACTGAGTGCATACCTAACACCAATTTTGATAGGATCAAGCAACATGTAAGTTACAATGTTGTATAGCCAAATAACACCAGTCCAGTGCCAACCAATCTTATGGATTCCGGCAAAGTCACTTGTTGCCAACGCAGATATCAGAGTTGCTACCTGCCCATGAATCAAGGTTGCATCTCGTGTGAACATGATCACATTGTAAAACTATGGAAAAATCAACGTGGAGGTAGAAATCGTATTCTCATCCTTGAACATTGGAACAACATAACTAGAACTTTTAAGCCACTTACCAGTTGAGCTATGATGAAGGCAATAACAAGAAGAAAACCGGGTCTTTCCGTGAATGACCATCCCCTAGAGCGAGTCACAAATATTAATGCTTGGCTGATGGTACTAACTTGAAGGTAGACAGCGGATGCTAGCTTTCCATTAAATTCCTTGGAGATTACTTCACCAGTCTTCCTCAAACTTTGAACATGGAAATGATCCTGTGATAACGGAGAGGAGTGAATAACAAGTTATCATAAACTGCTAGTGGGATGATGATCAGATCAATTTTACAAATCATTTCCAACTAGGCTAGAATGATTAATTTGAAAAATCATTTACCGAAAAGAAATCGGTTTCAAAAGTTGCCCAAAAGAATATAACAGTCGTCAGGGCAAGGTAACTTCCTATGATAACGCCTGTTGCGAAAATTTCACGGAGCTTCCAACTGTCAGGAGATGGCGATGGCTTTACCCTGTCTTTAGATATTGTCATGATAGTACCTGAAAACCATTTCATAGATCAAGAATACAAGTTAGTAGAAAAAAGATGGCATCATAAGCGTTTATGTGAGCAATTGCAAGTAATAGTTGCATGCAAAGACAAGTGAACTTAAAAGGGTAATACCATCATTAAGAATGGCGATGATCAAGACCATGAAAGGAGGGAAATCAAACTCCCAGATTGAGGTGAGAAGCAAAAACCCCAGCTGTTGTATAGAACAATTTGCCAATGAAAAATTATTGTGGTGAATAGCTTATGGCAAGCATCATGTCTAAATGATTTCCATGAATCAAAATGCAAGATTTTGTGACCAAGTATATGAGAAACTTACCACTATACGTATTGTGATCGATACTGCATATATCTGTAAAAAGGAGAAACTATGGTTCAGAAACTGAGATGTATGAGGATATTGATCACAAATTTTACTGGAACGCTAATTCCTTCAAGCATGAAAAGGGAAATTTTGTTTACCGTATAATTCTTCATTCTCTGAAAGATAGCACGGCTTGTTAAAACAGCACTAATGATTACACTCAGCCCAGGTTCAGTAAGAACTATATCAGAAGCACCACGAGCAGCATCTGTTGAATCTGCCACCGCAATACCAATGTCTGCTACCTTCAATGCAGGTGCATCATTGACTCCATCACCCGTCATTCCGACTATGTGTTTTCTAGCTTGTAGTAGTTTCACAATCTCAAACTTATGCTCTTCAGGAAGAAACATGGAATCAGGATAGGGAATACACAACAAACATACAAATCTCACAAACCATAGCAAATATATTTACCAGGAAAGACACCAGCAAATCCATCGGCTTTCTCAATGAGATCATCAACTGGTAAACCTGCAACACTTTCCTTATTTTCACCAAGCAGAGCTGATGAAGGATACATGTTTGTGCCCATTCCGAGCCGTCTCCCCGTCTCCTTACCAATTGCCAGTTGGTCACCTGGAAAAGGAACCAAAATAGATCTCCTAAATATAATCAAAATTTTAGTATAAGGATATGATTTCAATGGAATTACTACTCAAATGGTAGTATTTATCAATTCCACATGTAGATTCAGCTTAAAGACTAAGTGGTACGTACCAATCATTAAGCCTAAGAAGTCTAGAAGATAATAGCTCTATGACAGACATTGCAGCAGGGAAAGGAAAAGTTAACCAGTTGTGATACACACCTGTAATCATCTTAACACTAACACCAAGATCTAGAGCTCTCCTAATAGTTTCAGCACTGTCGTGACGTGGAGGATCAAAGAGAGGGAGAAGGCCAACGAATTCCCAGGGTCCACCAGCACTGTCTTTGGTACCAGCAGGTACTTCCTATGGATGAGACAGCTCTTTCTTTAATAAAGGAAACAAAGAAATGGAGTTCCAGGAGATTATAGGATTCATGAATGTCATTACCTGTCGAGCAACTCCTAGGGATCTGAGTCCACGCTCAGCAAATTTATCAATCACTGAGTGAACCTTTTTCTCAATATCTGCTTTGTTCCAGGCCAAATTAAGAATCTAAAGTGTACCCAAAAAAAGAAAAAATAAGATATTACTTGTATGCTTATATTACTTGGCAGAGTGGTCATAAATTTTCATTATAAAAGTGATGTGCAATGTACCTGTTCCGGTGCACCTTTGCTCACTCTGTGCATTTTACCATCTTTGTCAATGTATGTGAGAGCTGTCCTCTTATCAGTTGGATTGAAGGGAAGGAAGTGAACTTCAGTAATATCAGCTCGTGCCTTACATATATAAGAAAAAGGAATAAACTGATCTCAGCATGGCGTCCATCAAAGGATTAAACAATTCAATTGTACAGAAGCTTCACATTATTCAGAATCAGAAGTAACTAAACTCTTCAGCTAAATTTTATCAGCATTTACAAATCTGTAAGCTGGTACAGACCTGCACAGGTCTTTCCTCTCCATGAACATAATATGCCATTATGCTTAAGATTATTCCAAAAAAACTATTCTTTATTGATAGGAGTGTTACCTCTTTAGGATCAGCCAGCATCGAAACAATTGCAGCATCAATGGCATCTTGATTCTCCAACCTCGAAGCTCTTGCAGCCATCAAAATGACCATATCCCTGTCAATGTCATTAGAAAAAACCTGTAGAGAAATGGATCTTGTTAAATATCGTTGGTTATGATGGATCAGACAATTTATACAGAAAGTTGGTGTCTGTATGCAAGGAGCTAAAAACTAAAGAGGCTACTGAACAAAAAATGTATTGGTAGTAAATCAAAGGTACATATTAATTTAATATATTTTGCACTCTTATTGACACGCTTCACTTAGAAACATGAACCTTGCCCTGAAATATGCTCTCTAGCTTTAAGGAAATCCATCCATATTTATCGTCATGTCAGTTACTGATCTTAAATGACATGTATAGAACAAAGCTACCACCTCTATCAAACTTTTGTCCACTGTAAGCTTGTTGAGAGTTAAAGTGCCAGTTTTATCACTGCAAAGCACATCCATCCCAGCCATTTCCTCAATAGCTGTCATTCTCTTTGTTATAGCTCCCTGCACAAGAAGTTAAGCAATCTATAAGTTGACTTTTCACTAAACTAAGTAATCCTTGACATATATCAAGCTAAAAATCAATTATAGCTTCAGAGACCTGCTGAGACAAACGATGAGAACCAATGGCCATTGTGACAGAAAGCACCGTAGGCATCGCAATAGGAATGCCACCAATGAGGATCACAAGAAGGTTGTCTATCCCAACTCGGTAATGCCTCCCTTGATGCCCATAAATGATGATAATTTCAATTATCATCCCAATGGCAATGGAGCAAATGCAGAAGTTTCCAATCGAAGTTAAGACCTGAAACCATATAGCAGAATGCTGTCTCATATCCATAATCATATGTTATATGCAATACTATCCCATTTTGAACACAACACCACATATAAAGCATCATTTGTTTTGGTTGTATGTTCATAAAGCTCGATGTTTACAATAGCAACAGGGTAACCGGCTCAAAGGTTTACCACATGAACATCGAGTTCAGTCTATATTAACTAGTTGAGACAGTTTCCAAGGTGAACCTGCTGAAAATGCCCAACATGGGTTGTTGATTCCACAAGGTGAGCTGCCTTTCCAAAGAAAGTATGTACTCCAGTTGCAATAACAACTGCTTCAAGTTCACCTTGTTTGCATGTCGAGCCAGAATAAATGCCATCACCCGGATTTTTTGTTACTGGGAGTGACTCTCCAGTAAGAGCTGACTGTAAAAGAAAATAATATCATTACAACCATAGATTAAAGTCGATTAAAATTGAACTGAGGAAATTACCATTCTTGCAGTTGCTCAACATCTTGTGTGATTAATAAACGGGCAAACATAATATACTACTATGCTCTATTTTAATAAACGGGCAAACATAATATACTACTATACTCTATTTGACTTTTCTCCTTAACTCCAATACAATTTCATCATTTATTCAAGCCAGTATATGCATCTTAACACTGATTAAAAGCATTTTAAAACAAGTATATCCTGGCATGATAGGTACCTGATCAATTTTCAAAGGATCTCCTTCAAGTAAACGTGCATCAGCAGGGATGATGTCTCCTAGCTTGATACTGATAATGTCTCCAGGAACCAACACAGAAGCATCTATTTCACTCCACTTTCCATCACGTAAAACCTGATGCAAATAGTTAGATCTGTGGATGAGGAACACAATTTCCAGGATGATGTTAAAAAAATGAAACAAAGAGGCAACTAGACAAACCTTGGCTTTTGGAGCAAGCCGAGCCATAAGGGCTGCAGCAGCATTTCCGGCATTATTTTCCTCTATAAAGCTGATGGTTGAATTGATAATAAGCAAAGCTAAGATGCCACCGAAATCATGGTAATCGGCATCCTTCCCCTGCAAAGATATTTGCTTTTCACTATCAATCAAGCAAAAAATGTTCTACTTTCAATGCATTCAAAGGCTCTCAAGTTCACATATCCAATGGAAAGAAAAAATACTTTCCTATGGACTTACCCCCCCACGAGCAAGAGTGATGGCCATAAGTGCAGCTGCTTCCATAACCCATGACAGAGGATTCCACATAAATCCCAAAAATTTGAGTATTTTATTTTCCTGTGAAACAAATGATAGAAATAAATTCAAGATAACTTGGAATATAACCAAAATCTAATAACTATATTAAAGAGACAAACAGAAGCTGAAACAACTTATATAAACACACCTTTTTCTCTTCAAGTTTGTTGTGTCCAAAAACCTCCAATCGTTGTTGAACCTCATCAGAGGTGAGCCCCTCTTTAGTGCATTTTAACTTCTCAAAAACTTCTTCAACCGGTATGTTCTCCTGCCAGAAGAAACTTCCATATTAGCAGTAAGTGTAACGAAAGTGCAGATTTGCTACTAACATTTACTAAATAACAGAAAAATTCTTAGTAAGAACTCTTTTTACTTGAGCATAAGAACAAATCTGCGGCAACTACAATCAACATGACAGCATGATAATTTAGATTTATTATTACCAGATCAATAATTTCCTTGCTGATAGCTTCAAGGGCAACTGCAGTCTGATCCATTGTGGCCGCTCTGCTGCTTCAGCTCCCACTAGCAAAGCAGAATAAACAATCTGCAGATAAAGAAACAATCAATATTTATTCTAAATTTATTTTCTTCAAAAGAAATAACCAAAATCCAACAAATATAGTTAATACATGGAGGCTGTCAAAAGTTTCATTGTGATACAAGCATTAATAGATTAAAAATAGCAATTTCCGAGAGTGTAAGACTACAAATCCCAATTTTTACCAAAATTTTCACAGGAACTGGATAGATTAATCTCCATCATAGACTAAATTGTTTTCGCATCATTCATCCAAAGTTAAGTATCCCGATGAGAAATAGAGAGCGAATGGTGTTACAATATATCAAGTGATGTCAGAATTCAGGAAGACCTAAACTAATATGGAAATAAACCATAAAAAGAGACATATGCTATTCATGAGCTTAATAAGATAATGATTCAGTACAAAACGCAATAGTATCAAAGAATCCATGTAACCGACTTTGATTCTACCTAATAGGAAACGCTCTTGTTTGGTTTAGTATCATTCATCCAGAGTATTTGTCAATAAATATTTGGCATATCCATTCATGCAAACAAATTTAGAACACAATGTAATAACATCAACATGCTCACCAAAAGTACACTAGAAATGAACTAATTAATTACCAAAAAGAGAGCATCTTAATTAAACAATTATGATTTTACATCAACCTAAGTTAATATAATATATATACCCACCTGCAATATAAATTCAAACAAGCTGCTCCAATAACATGAACTTAATAAGGATATTGAGCAAAACAACCAAAACCCTTTTGTAAAAACCAAAGAAAATTAAGAGTTTTGCATCGTTCAGGAAGAAACCCATGAAATGAATTGTTATATATATAAGCTGCTTCATGCTCATTGTTGAACACGCCGATGAGTTGGACAGCAAGATACATTACAAGGGTCGCTTAAAAGAAGACAAATTATTGGCTTCTGTAAGTCCGCTGCCAGCATTAACACAGCAAAAGAGATGTTTCCAAAGAGCAAATTATATATATACATTTGGTAATGAAAACTTACGAGATTAAACCACGACTAAACATGACAATATTACAATCGTCGTTTTTACGGTAAATAATATAAAATAAAAATGATTAAAACGATTGATAATTATTTTTCTTTCGTAGGAAATATTTTGCAATTGTATCAGTATCACATTATTTATAAAACAATCTAACAATATCTTATCATATTAATTAATAAAAATACTTTATCGTAATACTTGTTTTTTTTTTTTTTTTAAAAAAAATCGTTGGAAATCCTAATATTAATGTTACATACTTTTACAAGAAACACAATGGATTCGAATCAAGTATTTTAAAATTAAATCTTAAATCCTACACCATCAAATCACATCCCCCTTTATCGTAATCGGTAATACAATATCCCATGTAACGATGATACTTGTTTAGAGCATATTCATGAACTAATGATTGTGATTTTACGTGCTTTGTTTAATTTTCCCGCTCGCCGTATATGGCAAGTTGTTATGAAGCTTTGCAGTCTTCTTGCTTACGTCCGTGCTTCTCGCACTGTCCAAAAGCAGCAAAGCCCACAACGTACGATAGTTGTGTACCTGTAAAATTACAATAATCAAATAAATAAAGTACAAGGGATAATATATATTTGGCTGTCAATGTAATTTACATTAGGAGTCAACAACGGGATTATTAATGGAAAATAAATTTCAAAAACCTAAATAATATGTAAGGAAAAGAAATTTCAAAATTTTCTTGTGTATGATATCTAAAAGTTACCAACTTCCTTTATTTATGGATATATTATAAGAAATTTGGATTCATTATTGAGTTGAGTTGTGTGTTAAAATTTTCATAATTTTCTCATACACGTACTTTAATAATAATAAATTATGAAAATTAAATTATATTTAAATTATTATCTAATAATTATCAATTATAATTTATTTAAAAAAAATCAATTTAATACTAAATTTAAGAAAATAGTACATTTGCAGATTCTTTTACATCTGCACGAGCGAATTGGGGGCCGCAATAATAATTTTACTACAACCCCTCCAGTAGAAGCATACAGGCTATTGAATTTTCATCCAACGTCCCGCGTATTAAAAATAATCCCAAATTTTATTTTATTTTTCTGCAATCTTGCTAATTGGATTGCGATCCATCGATCGCGAATTATACGGAAAAATCATATGCTTTCAAGCACGTTGTACTGGAGTCCATTTCAATAATGGATAATATAGACGGAACGTTCTAAAAGTTGAGAAAGTAATTATTTCTAATTAAAATTTAAGAATGAACGTGCAAAAACAACAATTGAGTGAAATTCTAAATTTCGTAATTTTACAAAAACAAAATTGAGGGTTGGCATGCAATAATTAATTAATTAAAAGCTTCCCTCATGTAGGGAAGGCAAGAAAGAGATATTAAGACAGATATTTCTAAGTAATTTTTAAAAGTACGAAATATCAATTAGAAATTGATGCCTAACATTACAAAGGCTTATTAAATCCTTTCAAATGGAGAATATTTTCTCTAGATGCTATTAAAAAGGGTTTATAAGAAGAGTTGTACGGTTTTCCTAATTAATTAGTTAGATAGATAATTCCATGTAGGGAAGACAATAGATTGAATATCCGAAATTTTTGAGATTTTTTTTGAAACATTATAAATCCCATGTCAAATCACCTAAACCGGGCTGTCCCGGGCTTTATAAGAAATGCATTGCTTGAAATCGAATTTTGGACTCGACAACCAAGTTCTAAACCATTTACCACCAAACCACACCCCTTTGAGATATTCATATTCACATTTACAATTGAAACTTCATATCCGTAGTATATCCATAACTAGTGAATTATGTTGTCGTCGGTATTCACATTTTCCACCACCCATCAATGCAGATATATATATTCAATCGAAATATCCACAAAATAAATTATAAAATTCAGAAATATGCTAACGGATATTCAATACAACCGGTTTATTTAATATAAAGTCAACAAGCGTGTTTGATTATTTTAATTTTGGGTTGATATGTTTTGTTTATATCATAAAGAGATATGATAAAGTGTGAGTTTAGATATCTGATAATATATGTTTAGAAAAATATCGATATCCATAATTTAATGAATTAATTAAAAATATGAAATTAAGTATCTGTAATGAATATTAGACAATTTCATGTATCAGTATTAGATATATGATATATGTCTAATGGTTAACGAATATCATAAATTTACTATAAACTCACACACTTGATCATATTTCTTTATGATATAAACAAAACATATCAACCCAAAATTAAAATAATCAAACACGCTTGTTGACTTTATATTAAATAAATCAGTTGTATTGAATATTTGTTAGCATAATTCTGATTTTTATAATATTATTTTGTGGATATTTCGATCGAATACATATGTATTCGCATTGATGGATGGTTGAAAATGTGAATACCGACCGCGAAATAATTCATTAGTTATGGATATACTGCGGATATGAAGTTTTAGTTGTAAATGTGAATATGGATATCTCAAATGGGTGTGATTTGATGGCAAATGGTTTGGTTGTTAGGTTCTAAACTCGAGTTCAGGTGGTGCATTTCTTATAAGAGTCTAGGATAGTTCAGGTCATGTGATTTAACGGTGGGGTTTCTAACGTTTCGAAAAAAATAAAAAATAAAAAATCTCAAAAATTACAGATATACTATCTGTTGCCTTCTATAGATGGAATTATATAACTAACTAATTAATTACGAAAACCGTACAACTCTTCCTATAAACCCTTTTTAATAGCATCTAGAGAAAATATTCTCCATTTGACAGGATTTAATAAGCCTTTGTAACGTTAGGCATCAATTTCTAATTGATATTTCGTACTTTTAAAAACTACTTAGAAATATCTCTGTCTTAACTTCCGTTTTAAAAATTCAATAGAATCCCTTTTATGCCGGCTGATGCATGTAAGAACAGGATTTTATTTTTCTTATCATAAGGGGTGTTTTATTTTTATTTATTTTATTTTTTCGATTTATTTTGGAATCATTGGAAATCCCGCTGTCAAACTGCCCCTTCCGGACTTAAGCAGAGCAAGTAAAACCTCTGATTGTCCCATACTTTTATAAGAAACGCATTAACGCATTATCTGGATTCGAACTCATGACCTCAATATGAGATCTTGAACTCTACATTACCAAGTCATGCCACTTGGGGACGTTATTATTATTATCATTATTAATTTTTTCTACTTTGTTAGTTTGTTCCTGGATATGTTGTAAATTCCTCAAATTCATTAAATATGATATGTATATGTATATGTGTATCATTGGAATTCCCAAGGGGTGTATGGGAGGTTGCAATCCTTGGAGGGTTGCAACCCACCCCAAGGGGTGCCCTATTGGCATCCCTCCATGCCTGATATAAGAAGGCTTTTATTCCATACAGAAAAGATACAGAAAATATACAATTAATATCCAAGAATTCAAAAAGGCATTGTGTTGTTTTCTTTGTTTTGAGAGAGAGATCCACCATTTGGATCCAAGTTCATACACTTGTTAAGGAGTGCTCCTTGAACAAGAAGAATCCAAGTAATCCTGGGAGAACGTTGGCAAAACGAATCCGTAAAGCACCTGTGACAGAGTCAATAAGTTCTTAAGGACAGAGATCATCTCGACTTGGAGTATTTATCAGGTTTTTCTGATTCTTATTGTTTTAGGGTTTTATTGCATCTAGATCTCCTTTTGATTGTTTGATTTGGATGGTTTGCATTTTATATTATTGTTTAATGACACTATTGGTCCACAATCTTAAGAACTTATTGCTCGAGTGTTATTAGATAGTAATTCGCATGTTAGGGTTTGTATGTTTTCTGTAAAATATGAACTGTGCATGAAAAAACCCGTAGGGCGTTCGAACGCCCGACGCACGCGAATGCATAAATTTGAATTTTCATAAGAACGTTCGAACGCGTCTTCAAACGCAACTCGAACGCAAGCCTTCTGCCTAAGAACGTTCGAACGTGTCATAAACGCAACTCGAACGCAAACTCTCTGGAATCATTCCGTTCGAACGCGTTCACGAACGCTATACGAACGTGAACTCTCTGGAATCATACCGTTCGAACGCGTTATCAAACGCTACTCGAACGTGAACTCTCTGGAAACACTTCGTTCGAACGCGTTATCAAACACAACACGAACGCACCCACACTGGACAGTCTCGTTCGAACGTAGATACGAACGTGACACTAACGACTTTGTCCTGTAAGTATCATAAACTGCAAACTTTAATTAATTTAATTTGGTTAGTCATATACGGTAAACACATTAATCTTATTAGTATAGATTTAAGTTATTATTAAGTTGTTCAATTATCACAAGCATACACATAGTGATAAAGTTGAAATTGATTGGTTGTTGCATAATTGGTTGAGAATTTAAAGTGTAATTTTGCACAAGTAATTCCATCCAATCTTGATTGACATTATATATCTACACTTATCATTAATTGAAATATTGAGTTTGAATTGCTAAGAGGTTCTATTGAGAAAGTAGTTAAAGGATATTCCTTTATTTACTTTTCATAAGAAATCTTGGTTGGAAATTCAGGACTTGTGTTTATTGGTACTACTGTCCAATATAACAACAAGTGGATATTTGGTATATCACTTGAGACAAGATCATTTGTTGGTCGGTGTACAATTTGTCTTTTGAAGACTATTGAACTTTGTTTGTTTCCAGTTACATATGGTTAGCGAAACATCACAGTACCGGTCTCTCATGGAGAAAACCGGAGAAGTTTGGTAGGGCAAACTTCAAACAGTGGCAGAGCAAAATGATGTTCTACCTGACAACTCTCCAGTTGGCTAAATTCCTCAAAGATCCTCCGGGTCTTGTGGAGGGTGAATCTGAATTGGCCAAGGAAGAGCGAGAACAGACTTGGATGTCTGGAGACCTCTTATGCAAGAACTACCTTTTGGGTGGTCTTGACAATACCCTGTACAATGTGTACCAAGGCATGACTTCTGCGAAGGTTCTCTAGGAATCTCTCGAGAAGAAGTACAAGATGCCGGATAAAAGAAATTTGTCGTGGGTAGGGTCTTGGACTACAAGATGGTAGTTTCAAGGACGGTGATGTCTCAGTTGGGTGAACAACAATAGATCATTCATAAAATACTAGATGAAGGAATGAAACTCTGTGAGTCGTTTCAAGTTGCCACTATAATTGAAAAGTTGCCTCCATCATGGAAGAACTTCAGGTGCTATCTGCAACACAGAAAGAAGCAGATGAGCCCTGAAGACAGGACAACATGATGTCCGAGAAGGCCAGCTACAAGACTATGAAGTCTAAGGCCAACATCTTTGAGGATGTAAAGGGTAGCAATAAAAGAAAGAACAGTGAAGCTGATTCTTCCCAAGCGAACAAGAAGTTCAATGGGAAGTGCTACAACTGTGAAAAGAGCGGTCATATGACAAAGGACTGCAGAAACAAGATATCTCAGGACAATGGCAGGAGAAATGAGGCCTATGTCACTGAAGATGAGCAGTTAACTGATGAGATTTCAAATGAATCTCTCTCACAGTGGTAACTGAAGCCAACTTGGTTGGGAATCCGAGAGAATGATGGGTAGACTCTGGGCCTACTCATCATATCTGTGCTGATAGCAAGATGTTTTCCTCGTATCAGAAAGGTCGATGGCGGCGATCATCTGACAATGGGAAACTCGTCTACCTCTAGAGTGGTTGGACAAGGCACAATAGTTCTGAAAATGATATCTGGAACGGAGCTTACATATAATAATGTTTGCATGTTCCAGATATTCGGAAGAACTCGGTCTCGGGTTTGTATTTGTTTCTGACAAGATTGTATTGACCAGAAATGATGTCTATGTAGGAAAATGATACCTCGCTGAGGGTCTTTTCAATGATGTCAATTGTGCTATTAATAAAGCTGAAACTTCTGCTTATATTATTGATTCACAAAATGTATGGCATGAGAGGTTAGGACATGTTAATTATGATACATTAATTAACATGGACCGTATACCTAAATTTGCATTGATAGCCAACATGAGTGTGAGGCATGTGTTGAAGCAAAAATACATAGAACATCATAGAACGAAGTTCTGAACCCTTGGAACTTGTACACATTGACGTATGTGACATGAATTTTTGCAAACAAGAGGAGGTAAAAAGTACTTTGTCACTTTTATCATGAAAGCACAAGATTCAGTTAAGTGTATTTGCTGAGGAGTATAGCTGAAGCTATTGAGAGCTTTATATCTGAGAGCGAAGTTGAAAATCAACTTGGCAAGAAAATCAAAAGAATCAGGAGTGATAGATGTGGTGAATATGTTTCACCATTCGGTGAATATTGTTCTGTACACGAATTATTCACGAAACCACTGCTCCTTATTCTCCTCAACAAACGGAATTGCGGAGCGCAAAAATCGAACGTGGAAGGAAATGATGAATGCCATGTTGACAAGTTCGGGTCTGCCCCAGAACTTGTGGGGGGAAGCCTTGCTTTCCGCGAACTACGTTCTGAACAAGCTTCCTCACAGAAGATTGGACAAGACACCATATGAGTTGTGGAAAGGTTATGTACCTTCCTACAAATATCTGAAAATGTGGGGGTGTCTTGCCAATTGCCAAGGTGATGGTTCCTAAACCTAAGAAGGTGGAATATGACCTAAAACTGTTGACTGTATATTCTTCGGATATGCGTGCAACAGTAGTGCGTATCGATTCTTGGTACACAAGAATGAGATTCCTGACATCAATCCAAATGTGATGTTTGAGTCAAGGAATGTAATATTTTTTGAAGAGACATTTCCTTGTAAGGAAAGACAAAGAAGAGAGTCTCTCAAAAGATCTGTTGATACTGTCAATGACAGTGATCAGGTTGACCAAGAGTCAAATCAACATGAAATGTTGAGGCAAATGAATAAGTCATTTGGACCCGATTTTCTGACATACTGGTTAGAAAATGAGCCCCGAAGCTATGGGAAAGCTATGTCTTCTACGGAGACACCTCTGTGGAAAGAGGCTATGAACAATGAGATTGATTCAATCTTACAAAACCATACTTGGAAGTAGGTTTATCTTCCTCCAGGTTGTAAGCCACTGGGCTACAAAGGATATTCAAACGGAAGATGAAAATGGATGGATCAATAGAGAAGTACAAGGCAAGGTTTGTCATAAAAGGTTATAGACAAAAAGAAGGCCTTGTTTACTTTGACACCTATCCACCAGTGATTCGTATCACATCAGTAGAATGCTTATAGCTATAGCAACTATATTTGGTCTTGAAATACATCAAAAGGATGTAAAGACGTCATTCTTGATTGGTGAATTGGCTGAAGAGACTTACATGGAACAACCAGAAGGGTTTAATGTTCCTGGATAAGAACAGAAGGTGTGCAAACTTGTAAAATTCATGTACGGATTAAAACAAGCACCTAGAAAATGACATGAGAACATTGACAAAGAGATGTTGTCAAGTGGGTTTAAAACCGATGAGTGTGATAAGTGTATATACACCAAATCAACTCAAGAATGATATGTCATTGTATGTCTCTATGTAGACGATATGCTGATAATTGGTAATAATCATGAGTTGATTCAGTTTACCAAGAAAGTGTTAACCAGCAAATTTGATATGAAAGATTTGGGAGTAGCTAACCTAACTCTTCCTCTATCAAAGAATACTGGCTTAAGCATATCGCAATTAGAGTATTCAAGGATCATCGGAAGTCTGATGTATCTCACGAATTGCACACGAACTGATATCGCTCAAGCTGTGAATAGGTGTGGGAACACACAGCTACCTGGGCGACGCGATGCTGTTCCTAGGCTCGCGGCCTAGTTGGGAGTACGGAGTAGCCACGGGGGACTAAACCGGAGAGTAATGGAGTCGCCACCCGGTGTGAACCGGGAAAATGAGATTTAAGGCCGCACTCACCCCTCGCAAGGGAAAACCTCAAACCGTTGGGTTCAGAATGGTCCCTTACTTATGTCACTTGTAATAAAATGATTTATGTAATAATTTAACCAGGCTTAAATAACATTTATTTCCAAAAATATCATGCTTCTAAATTCATATGCATACATCAACAAGTTCATCACAACATGCAACATCACATGGCAATCTCATGAACATATTTCAATCCTATGATATGGAAAACTAAGAACAACCTAATCATGCTTGAGTACTATCTCATGAACCTATTAACCAAATAACATGCTAACAACCTAATCATGCTTGAATACAATCCCAAGAACACATAGAATGGATAAATGCATGAATACAAATAATACGGTTGGCTATATACCACAAGAAAGATCAACCAAGAGGCAATTATGCATGGATATGATAAGACAGACTCAGTTCAGTGTGTGCGCGTTCGTGTAGCGTTCGTAAACGCGTTCGAACGGTAAACAAAAGGTTTGCGTTTGTATGGCGTTTGATAACGCGTTCGAACGGGACCGAAACAGAATGCTCGCGTTCGTATGGAGTTTGATAACGCGTTCGAACGGAAATGAAACAGAATGCTCGCGTTCGTATGGCGTTTGCTACGCGTTCGAACGGAAATGAAACAAAATGCTCTCGTTCGTATGGCGTTCGTGAACGCGTTCGAATGGAGATGAGACCTGATGCATGATAAGGCAAAATGCATGCGCGTTCGAGTTACGTTCGTAAACGCGTTCGAACGGGAACAGACCTGATGTATGAAATGGGACGCAATACATAAACAACAAAATAAAGGGGGCGCGGCGAAATACTGCCGTAAAGGTGGCCTTTTGGGGACTCTTGATCTCTCAAAGAGAGGACCTTTAGACCAACATACTAAGCCCATGCGCGTCATATCACATCATGCATACAAACATAAAGACAATCATATTCAACTAAGTATGTCCGATTGAACGTGTCTTGCATCCAACCGAACACACATCAACCGGCGCGGCAAAGCATCATGGTAAATGGCTTTAACCCCTCCCCATAGGGGATCTTTCATTCCACTTACTAAGCCCATGCGCTCGATTGAACCATGCATAAATAAGCAACAATATAAAACGTAATGTGTCCGATTGAACGTATCTCGCATTCAACCGAACACACATCAATCGGTGCGGCAAAACATCGTGGTGAAGGATTTTAACCCTTCCGATTAGGGGACCTTTTATCGCACTTACTGAGCCCATGCACTCGATTATATCATACACAAATAAACGACATACAGAATTTAAATAACAAGAAATAGATAAACCAAAGCAACACAAAACAAGAGAATGTGCCGTTTACTCAAGTGATACGTGGAGTTGTATCCCAAGTACAGACCGCACTACCGTCCATTCGGATTCGGCTACGGAATTTACGTCTGGGTTTCCATCCTATATACCACAAGAGACGACACTCTTCCATTTCATTCAAGCCACAACATGCATCCATAAACGACTCTCATGCGAATAAAATTCAATAATAAAAGGAACGAATATAAAATAATGAAAAAAGTGCCCTCAGGTCTAACCTTTTAAATCACCTCTCGGATGTACGGTACACGATCGTCGGAAGGGTGGATGCTCCGCAACTCTTCCGGTTCACTGGTTCACTATTTTCGTTCGTTGTCTCACTGTTTTGAGTCGTCTTTCTCGGTCTTTTGCCGCTGCTTTTGACTCTGATTCTCTACCGTTGCTACTGTTTTGCTGCTGTGTTTTAGTTACTGTTTTTGGGATGTTCTGGTTAATGTTTTTGGTAATTTAGGGGACTGTTTTGGTGTGTGTTTAGGGCTGCTGTTTGGGACTGATTTCAGGGGTAGTTTCGGTGCTGTCAGGGGCTGATTTCAAGGGTTAGGGGGTGCTGTGTGTTGTTCTTGTTAAGTTGGTGAGGGAAGGTTGTTGTGTGTTGTTTGTGTTTTGTATGTGAGCTAGGGGAAAAGGGTTGGAGATTCTTTTTTTTTTTTTTTCTGTAATGGGCGTGAACTCTAGAGAGAGTGGAGAGAGGAGGCTTTTTTTGTGTGAATGAGCTAGCTAGCCTTGAGAAGGTTGGTGAAGGGTTCTTTTTATAGGCAAAGGGTTAGGCTTGACAAGGAAATGGATTTGTGTATTTAAAAAGGGATATGATTTGGTGTTGGACAAGGAAAGCAAGGATTTGATTGGCTTGGATTAGGCATGTTGAATATTTGATTGGCTTGGATTAGGCATTTAGTTTGTTGATTGATTTTATTAGACATGCAATTTCTTTAATTTGTGTAAGTATTTTATTTAATTTGGTATGTGATTTTTAGATTTGTTTTGATTTCACCATGTGTTAAATATGTGTTTTAAGTGGGCTTGGGCGTGTGGGCCAAGGTTTGGGCGAATTGGGCTTAATGTGAGGCTAGCAGCAAAACCAGAATTACCGACACCGTTCGAACGCTTACTCGAACGCAGCATGAATGCCCGCAATCTGTTTGACGTTTGAACGTATACACGAACGTAGCACCAACGAAAACAATGAACCTTGTTTATTCTGAATTCCCCTTCCGATGTCCGTTTTCCGTGACTTCCGTGACTTAAAAGGTAGTGTCTCCAAAATGAGACTCATCATAGGGACTTATGTGTAAAAATGCAGTGCCTACAATAGGCTTAGCAGATATACTAGCAATCCAGGACATAACCACTGGAAAGTCATAGTAAGTGTTTTGAGGTATAAGAAACTTCAAAATATGAGCTACATTACGAGAGATATCCTGCTGTTCTAGAGGGATACAGCGATGCTGGATATCTGATATAGTGGATTCCAAATCTACGGTTGGATTTGTTTTCACACTTGGTAATGCAGCCGTGTCATGGAAATCCTCGAGGCAAACATGTGTTGCCCGGTCTACTATGGAATCACAGTTCATAGCGTTAGACAAAACATCGGAAGAAGCAGAATGGTTTAGAAACTTCTTGGAGGATATTCCTAGTTGGCCTAAACCGGTGCCAGCGATTAGCATACATTGTGACAGCCAATCGGCTATTGGGAGAGCCCAAAATACAATGTATAATGGTAAGTCTCGACACATACGTCGGAGACATAATACCATAGGTCAACTGCTCTCAAGTAGCATAATATCGATCGATTATGTTGAGTCGAAGGAAACCTAGCGGATCCACTAATTAAAGGTTTACCTCGAGAGCAAGTTGAGAAGTCATCGAGGGGAATGAGCTTGAAGCCTATAATCTAAGAATGTCACTGTGGAAACCCAACCTAGCTGACTGGAGATCCCAAGATCTAGGTTCAAAAGGGACAACAGAAACTTTGTGCAATTCAAAACAAGCACTGAAGAGTTTCGTACTCTTTCCCATTCCGATAATGACGCTGAGTGCTGTCTGTCATTGGTTAGGATAAGCTAAGGCTTTTAATGATCACTATATTAGGAGATGAGTCCTAATGGGGGTAAAGACAGATTACCTCTTCATAGTAGATCACTTATTTCAAGTAAGAAGTGAGGCCGCTTCAATGGGAACCTTTAAAGGCGGGTTACCCTAAAGTGCTTGATGAATCCAGGACCGTTGTTCAGGCCAAAATGAACACAACCGTAGAACGGGAAAATGGTCGAATTAAAGCTGTGTGTTGGCAATTGTCTTGGTTTACACCAACGGCAGAACAGTTCAAGACTATGGGTCACTGGTTTGCCAAGTAAATCCGATTGTCACTCACTAGGAAAGGTTCAAGGCGAAAGCTACCTATTTCGATGCAGTTTTAGCTCACGGTATCTCTCTCACATGCCTGAATGAATATTTGAAGAATTGTGGGGGATTGTTGTAAATTCCTCAAATTCATTAAATATGATATGTATATGTATATGTGTACCATTGGAATTCCCAAGGGGTGTATGAGAGGTTGCAATCCTTGGAGGGTTGCAACCCACCCCAAGGGGTGCCCTATTGGCATCCCTCCATGCCTTATATAAGAAGGCTTTTATTCCATACAGAAAAGA
Organism: Zanthoxylum bungeanum; assembly: GCA_019454045.1. Classification (NCBI taxonomy): domain Eukaryota; kingdom Viridiplantae; phylum Streptophyta; class Magnoliopsida; order Sapindales; family Rutaceae; genus Zanthoxylum; species Zanthoxylum bungeanum. The sequence continues at coordinate 287,728 of SKCR01022761.1, forward strand.
TACAGAAAATATACAATTAATATCCAAGAATTCAAAAAGGCATTGTGTTGTTTTCTTTGTTTTGAGAGAGAGATCCACCATTTGGATCCAAGTTCATACATTTGTTAAGGAGTGCTCATTGAACAAGAAGAATCCAAGTAATCCTGGGAGAACGTTGGCAAAACGAATCCGTAAAGCACCTGTGACGGAGCCAATAAGTTCTTAAGGACAGAGATCATCTCGACTTGGAGTATTTAATCAGGTTTTTCTAATTCTTATTGTTTTAGGGTTTTATTGCATCTAGATCTCATTTTGATTGTTTGATTTGGATGGTTTGCATGTTTATATTACTGTTTAATGACACTATTTGTCCACAGGATATTCATATTCTCATTCAGTACATAAAAGGAAAAAGACTAAAATATAATCAACCTTCACATAATTTGAAGATATTTTCAAGTGTAATATCAAAGTTCTCAAATACTAATATCCCAACCACTATCATTCCATGCGGTGGAATTTATCTATTGGTTAGTTAAATGGATTAATAAATAATTTTATTAATAATGAACTTTAACATCGAATAACTAGATGCCACTTGGCAATTGGATGAAAATATGGGGATAAAAGTTGGGATGTATAGTTTTATTGCTTCAAGTTCCATAGAACAATTTTAGCACATTTTTTTTTAAATTTCATATAATTGCCGAATTTATGATTGAAGGGCACGTGGATTCACATAATTGGGCTTGGATTTTGGGTTGGACGGATCTTCTTGGTTCTGTTCATTAACGATATGGTGGGCAACTTCTGATACGAGTCGAGTTTAATAATTTCTATTCGGGAATTTGAGAACTTCAGATATTAAGAATTAATTCTCAAAAGATTCCGAAATAGTACCCATGTCATGTTCCGTCCCGAATAAATTTGGGATTGGGCGGGAATTGAGTACCCATCAAATATTGAGTAGATATTACAAAAATTATGTTGACAATTGATTTTCGTCTCAGGGGCAATAAGAGAATATTATTTCCGGGATAATCTTCATTCAATAGTGAATTTGTTTGATTATGGGAAACCAAAAGCAAACTTTGACAAAATGGAATAAACACACAGATCAACACAGAGTATTAACGTGGTTCGGTAGATTGAATCCAACCTACGTCTACGGGCACAAAACAGATGAGATGTTTTATTACTGAAATGTGCTCGGCCGACTTGTTTTGTGATCGGTCAGTGTGGAAACCGAGCTGTTTTGTGAGTGTAGTGTTACAAGATAACTCTAATTCTTCCTTTGTAATCTCTTTTGTAATCAACTAGCTGACTTTTTCTAACTTGCTAACCTTTACAAATGCATTGCCCCTCCTATTTATACTAGTAAGGAGATGGTGCTGTCCTCCCTCTAGATGATACCACCCATGTGAATTCATTAATGGGCTTCCTACCCCCAAGGCCACTTGGCCGAAAATATCTTACTTCCATCATTACTATGTCCCATCATCTTATCCCATAATAATGGTGTCCCATCATCTTATCCTATAAGAATGAGGCGGTGGAAAATATCTCGACATTTGCTCGATCTTCATGAGGTCGGTCACAATGATCATTTGAACTGAGAATGCTGCTATCGATCTGATAATGCCCGACCATCCGTGATGAAGTGGTCGGTCATTGATCACCAAGTGCTCGGCCTTTACTATTGACACATGTCATGTCATCTGGTCTGCAACACCCTTCTGGCCGGGTCGGCATTAAGGGTCTTGGTCAAAAGGAGGTTATCCTTTCTACCCCTGCCGCACTGTTCAAATATCATAGTGCTTGAAAATACCACAAACATCTTTTCCATAGTTTTCGGTTCCAACGAGTGTACGAGTTAGTGCCGGGAACTATATAAAAAGAGTGGTACTTCTGATAAACTGATGGCCGACCTTTGAAGAAGAAGTTCATCGGCCTACAATCACCTCAACAAAAACCACTGACATTACAAGATTTCAAGAATATTAATCAATATAATTGAAAGCACACCATTGATATTACATGATTTAAAATCAAAATCTTTGCAATGAGAGCCAGAAACATCAAGCAGGGCTGAGCCAGCACCACCCGGCAGAAAAGCAACTGTGGAAGACATTGTACAGTTTCCCCACATAGCTTTTTTCTTTTTGAAAATGTTGGAAACTCGCTACCGAAAAAACCCCAGCTGCCTCAGACAGTAAAAAGAATCAAAAAATGAACCCATATAACCAATCTATAAATGCTTTGCCACCAAACCACATCTTTAATGACAGTTTCCCCACATAAAACAACTCTTCAACAACAGCCATTTTACTGAACACTCAAAAAAGGATGATCTAGTAAGAATCTTGTAACATAAAAATTTAAAATTGTGCAAAAATGTATTGTAGTGCTGTTATTTAACTCCACACTCGTTAAAATCCAAGAGAAGAAGCTGATGACAACACATTCAATTTCTGAGTTTTTTCAGATCCTATACACGCAAGTAAGTGTAAAGGCTATAGTTAAAACTCAGTGACACATCCATCATTCAATCAAAACAATTTTACAAAAACAAGAACTAATAAAATCACACAAATTGTAAAGCCTCAGTTAAATCCAGTATTATCAAAGTCAAGTAGCCGTCTGTCAATTAGATTGTAGGCAGAATTTATGATTGAAGTGCACGTGGATTCACATAATTGGGCCAGTTGATATATGGGACGAGTTTAAGAGTTTTAATTCGGGAATTTGAGAATTTCAGGTATTAAGAATTAATTCTCAAAAGATCCCGAAATAGTACTCATGTCATGTTCCGTCCCGAATAAATTTGGGATTGGTCGGTAATTAAGTACCCGTCAGATATTACAAAAATTCTTTCCAGATTCATTATTGGTAAATCTTCTTAATGCCTCTTCAACATCAAATGAAACTTAAAAATAATACTGTCATTGACTACTGAATTAAAGGTTCCATGGGCCACTGCTTGCTTTGTTTATTGGATTTTGCGTCCTTACGAACTACAAAATTTAAGTAAAATTAATCCAAGAGCATCACTGTTAGCATCCTCTCTTACTGTCTTCCATATGCCCTAATTATATCTATTTCTATATCTGCATTTTATATTTCCTTCGACATGAAGAACGTCATTTGAAACACTGATCACGATTTTATATAACAAACAAGTACACATATTGCATAAGTAGTATAAAAATATTAATTTTATGAGAAATTATTATTATTATCTAATACTAAAATTTTATCAACCCTAACTTTATTTAAACTAATGTTTATGAAGAGAGAACTATTAACTAATGAAAATAAAGTAAAAAGAAAGCAAACAATAAATACGAGAAAATATCAAAATAAGAAAAACTAAGACCACAACTTCTCCACAATATTCCCTTAAATTAATCTCATATATTTATAACTAATCAACTATAATGAATTATTACCTAGAACATGAAGTTATTTATTTCTTCCGATGGTCAAATAGAAACGTCCAACTTAATTCAATTATCTATATTCATCTGACAATTAATCTAAGTCAAACTCATTAAGTTCAAGTTCTAACTATAACTAATCATGCTCTATAGATATTTTTCTATCCTGCACGAAAATTTATTCAATAGAATGAGATCACGCGTTATCAATTCCCAAGACTAAACTAAATTTTTTTTTTCCAAATTCCTTAGGGTTTACCAAAACTATCTTAATTTCGCATTCAGATCGTTAAAGAAGTAATCCATCTTACCTGCTCATTATTCCCTAGGCACTTCTTTTCTTCTCTTAGTTTGAATACAAGGGTTCTTGGCCAGTTAATGGGTAGTTGGATGAATCCTAAACGTCCTATCTCAACACTAAGTTGATTTAATTAATTATGGATGATCTTATTTCATGCTTATTGTGCTTAAATAGACGTTGGTCTTACAATTCAAAATAACCGAAATTCTTTCACTAGTGGTCCGATAACAACCATCCACTTATTAAGCAAATCTTATCACTAATGAACTAAATCTAATCTTAAACATTAAGCTAACATAAACATAATTAAAATCCAAATAGAATATATCCGGTAATTTACTAACCAAATGTCAATCCTTATTTTCACCATTTGCTGCAAGCATACAAACCATGCTACATAACCATATCAACAATATTTTTTTCCTTCGATGAGAAACATTAATATGATATATAACAATTGTTAGGGTTGGTGCTCCGAGTGCCAATCCGGATCGTATTTATGTCCGATTCATAAATACGAGCAATTATAATTTCCATAATATTACTAATTTTAATGGTAGCACCCTTGTCTTTTATACGCTTATTCGATCTAGTTGCGATTAGATCGAAACCGAATCTGGTTCAGTGATACGTGTATATTAGACAAAGACCCTATGATTTACAGTATAGTGCGCAGTTACACAACGTAGTTTGTAATTGACATTGGGAAGCGCACTATTAGTTGTATATCCTTAAATAAAGTTCATGGTCAAGATTTGCTAACACGGGTCGGTTAGTAAAATCCGCTGAGATCAGTACATGTCGTATATCATGACTTGGTCCGATGGTTTATCACAGTGAACCATGAGTCTCGGGAGACTCGTATAGACATGTAAGTGTTTATTTGATAAGACACTGAACTACTCACTGAAGGTTTCCTAATAGATGGTACATCAACTTCAATAGGAATCTTCCTGAGTTGAGAGTGGTCCTTCGACTTGAGATACCACTGTGGATATATGAGCTATCCTCCACACTTTGATGGCTGTTATGTCAACGATCTAGTCATGATCAGACCTCCGCCTATTCGTTGGGTGTCGACTGATGATCATGATATCATGTGCGTATCAAGATAGGATCTGCCAGTCCTGTGTACAGGGCATAGACATCCAGCACGTGTTTGCGATCTAGTAAATCCATGGCCGTGGTATAACTTCGAAAATCAATTCCGAGTGTTATTTAGAGATCGTAAATTGGCTGTATTAAACCGAACAGATTTGACGTTCTCATCTATATCCCAAGTATAATACGAATGGCTTGTGACGAAGAGATTATATGTATTCAATGACCTCGACTTGCATAGTTTAGCGAGATTATTTGTGGTCGTCATAATCCAGGAGTGGGTGGATTATGGACACGAAATCAGATTTCGTGACGGATAAACCTAAACTTAGAGAGTCCCACAATATGAAGTGTACTCGTTGAGCACTTGGGCAACTCGATATGAATAATACAAATTATTCATAATACTTCACCGGATTAAATGAGTTAATTCAGATCATTTAATCAGTTAAACGATATCACATGCAATTATGAGATTTTATCCGCTAATAATTATTGTGTATTTATATTTGATACATAATACGATTAGATACACATTAATCATTCGTCAAATGAGATTTTGACACATGCCATAAATATATGTATTTTTATTTAATGTAAATAAAAATACATATATGTTTATTATTTAATTATCTAGTTATTTAAATGTTAAGTAATTAAATAATTAAATTTTCAAACTTTATCCAATTTTCATTATGCATTTGATACATGGTGATATTTTATTGGAACATTTGGCATGACTGATGATACATTTTATTTATGTCCAATTTTGATTGGATATTTATAAAGTTAAATTGGCATTTTATTTGATAAATTGAAAATGACAAAATTGCCCCAAAACCTCATCTATTTTCTGCCACATATATAAAGGAGAGAGAAATTGTTTTCTTCATCTTGGAAGCTCCATCAATGGCCGAAAATATGCTCTCAAAGTGGGTTTGAAAATTTGTTTCAAGAATCCTTGAAGATTTGAAGAAAAATCAAAAGAAAAAACTTAGGAAACAAAAGATTAAAAGGTAATCTTCTTATCCCCAAGCTTAGAAATTAGATTTTTTGTTTCTTCATGATTTAGAAATATTATAGGGTTTCTTCAAATTTGAAATTTGGGGCTTTGTGGTTTGATGGATGAAATTGGAAGAATTAGAGGCATGTGTGAAGTAGATTTGGAGCTAATTAGTGTAATTTTGTTCCAAATTGTTCCAATTATTGTTGGACATCAAAGTTGCCATTCTAGAGTGATATAACCACTCTTGTAACACCTAGAATTTTTCTTGGGTGCTTCATGTGTGGTGGCTTTGATTTGGTGTTAAGATTAATTGATTTAGTCTTGAAAAAATTGGATTTAAAACATGATTTTTGGCAATTTCGTTTACTGTTTCAGACCAGGAATATCTGGAAATTTTGTGATAGAATTATTTTCTTATGAATGTTTTTGATGTAATTCGGGTGTTGGTAGATTTTCCGGAAAGTGTTTCCGACTTGAAATAAGCGAAAATGGCCAAAAACAGCGTTACCGGGTGGATTTTGAGCCAACCGGGTGACAACTGTCCAAACAATGAGTCTGTCACTGTTCGAGCAGCCCATGATCTTCCCGACACCATTGGAGCTGACCTGAGCAGTTTCATAAGTGTCGGGTAGTCGGTTCGGTCAAAAACGCGTTTTAGACAATTTTGCGGAAAAACGATTTTCGTAAAAGTTTCGCGAGTTTTCAACTTATTTATGTCAATATTTGATATTGAATAAATAGACTTAGGTGAAATATGAATAAATTATTCATATTAGTTATTGAATAATTTATTTGGTATTTTGAAAAAGTTTTAAAATACGATTTCGCCCGAACTCGCGCTTCCTCTGTGCCCTATCGCCCAAAACCCCAACAAAATTTGGTATCAGAGCGGGTCTGATGCTTCATCCATTACATTACTCATGCTTGATATTTGATATATAATCTAATTTTAATGTTCACACATGCTTAGAATCTAGATATGTTTCTTAACTGTTCGGTTATACGCTAACAAATATGTAACAGAAATTTAATTGTTAGATTGAGTTATGTGTTCTAAGGTAGAATTGAATTATTTAGAAATTGATTTATATTAGAATTCTGCATTTGATGTAGAATATAGCTTCCATAGGAAAATCCCCGCTTTTAAATATGGCTGTAAAGTAACGTGTATTGGATACATGTTTCTTGGTCTGCCTTGTCAGTACGGATGCAAATGATTTCCTGATGCTGTAGCTGTATCATGCCAAAGCTGTGCAGTTATGGCTGATGGTAGTTCATTTGCGCCGGTAGAACTTATATGATAAGAGACAAATTCAAGTGAAAGTGGAAATCCTGAACGTGCCAAAGCTGTCAAGACTACATTGGTAGCTTGAGTTTGTCATTGACAAGTGAAGCCTTGATATGCCTCATTGTGAATGTGCCAAAGCTGTCATAACGAGATACGGTCAGGACCAAAACCAAGAGTCACTGGTGAGTGATTGACAAAGAGTTGTCTACCTAATGAATACACGTAGGTGAAAACGTGCCAAAGCCGTGTGTCGAAATATATTCATGGGATCCTATTCTCACTATGAAATTCGATTTAATTATTGAATTTTCATTGTCCGTTGGGGATTATGGTATTACGTAAAGTAGTGGGAGACACTGCTGGGTTAAAAATCCATAACTCAAGCAGTGCGTAATTTTTGGAATTTATTGCTTTGTTTTCCTTACATTCTATATAGTTTATAGATTTTTGCTTCTAATCCACTGCATGTCTATTACTAGAATAGATTTTCTGGCTTTACTTATGGTTGCGTTGTTCTAGAATATGTTCTAGAAAGACAGTAGACTTAGATATTATTATAGTAGTTCGAACCATCGGGAACTGTTGTTCGATTTTTTTTTTGGAAAATCAAGATGGTTTGTGACTTAGTTTCTAAGTCGCGATTAGGTAATCTAAATGGATATCTGGTTTAGGATATAATAGTCTAGTTAGAGTTGTTTCTTATGCAGTAAGAATTGACTTGAATAGTTCATGTCTCGTGATTCTTGACTGGCATTAAGAAAAATCCTTTAGTATTTGTTTATCTTATAATGGCGTTTCATGGCTTTAGTGACTTCTAGAAGTCGCGTGTCTGACACAGTTTGCTAATCAATCATTTGCAATTGTTGTGAATAATTGAACGCAAATTTTAAAGCTTAAGAAAGAGAGATACGTATAGTTGTGTATAGAGAATATCGATTCTCGCAATACGACAACTGTAGGTATTGGATACCAGATCTCATGTCTAGTTATTTTAAATAATGTTCAACAACTATTTTGATATCTGATATCAGAACTTGTGATTATTGGATAGTTACTTGTTCTGTACAAATAATTATTACATATTTTAAGAGGAATAGTAATGTCATTGATGAAAGATAAACATTAAGAAAATGTTCGGTAATAGATGACTTACAACTGTACATTATGAGATTTTATCATAAAAGCATTGGATGCTTGTTCCATATGGTAAAGGATGGTCAGATACGAGATCACACCACATATCCTTATCCATTTAATGAATATTGTATTCAGGTTGTGTTTAAATCTCATTTAACCGATGATTGTCATTGGACCACAGATTTATTAAACTAATACATTGGATGTGCGTAGTTTAATGAATTTAAAAATTACCTTGTAGAGTTTTATTTGCTTCGTAACTCAGTTGATGAATTGTCATGACTTAGTTACGTGTTTCTAATAGAGAACGTGTTGAACTTCTTGAATTTTTTAAGAACTGTCAACATGTTTCTAATGAAACTCGGATAGAATATTTTGAATAGTTCAAAGATATTCTATCTCTAGTGTTGAAAACTGTATCTTTAGAAATTCATTGTGCGTCTTTGAATTGTTCGAAGATGTTTGATTTGATCAAACGCATGAATTTAAGGCAATTAGTTCTATAGTTATTTAATGAATGTGATTCTTACTCAATATTAAACTTCCACGATTTCATTTTGATGGAATTGGTCAGTGGGATTTATCGAATCTTATATGATTTGATTCGTTGATATTGAGTGTTACAGAATTGGTTTTCAATACTCTTGGGGTTATGCTCCAGTAACACTAATTCATCTCTTTAATTAATGTTCCATTAGTTTCTACAATTACGTATATGATATGTATAGGTAGAAAATTCGAATCTTGAAAATTTTGAGATTTGAAACTTTCTTTTGTATAATTGTTATATAATTGAAAGTACTTGTGCCTCTGAGGTACAAGTGAAAGGTTTATCATTTATTATATTTAATGGAATATTGTATTCTATTTGATAGAATATCTTTTTCTATAATCCAAGTAATAAAATTATTTTGTTACTTGGTGGTTAACATTGGATGTTGACGATTGCAGAAAAGATTTGACTTATTGAAGTCAAATGTGAGAATGATAAACTGTAATGGAACTACATAATTAATAAGATGAATAGACCCTTAGACTACTTCAGTATAAGTCCAATAGGATGTCAGAATCATTTACAAAGTATTTGATACTCAATGATTCTGTTGTTTTATTATTTAAGAAAATTATCCTATGACTTATAGTGGGAGCGATATGTGATGTCGAATTCGGAAATTAGCATTGAACCATATATCTAAGATTGTTCATGGCTTACTAAGATCGAGTTTAGAACTTGATTAGGCTTTAGTTATGAATAGTTCATAAAATGTGCAAATTGTTTGCGCATCGAAAGCAAAGTGAGCTTGATAAAGGTTTGACCTTTATAGTATGATAGTGAGTAGGTTATACTCAGTAATCTATTGTACATTCTGAGGAAGCTTGTCTCTTGTCGCATTGATTGAACAACTAAGGATCTATTGGTTAATGTTGATATTAATCTAAATTTTGGCTAAAGAATGCAAAGTGGCGTTCTTGAGTGATTTCTTCGAATGAGAGATCCGTCGTGATTTTTTTGTTCGAAGAGTTCATTCTGGAATGGCCCTAGAGTTTGTATTCTGCTAAGATCACAGTTTAATATACTAGCTTATGGAGACTATTGTAGACCCGGATAAGCTTTCCGAAAATTCATATTCTCTGATTTTGATATCAGTCAGATTGTCTAGTTTTATCGAAATATAGAGAATACGTATTTGTCAATAGGGTCAGTGGGAGCGTGCAAAGTTATTTCTAGTGTTATATATCCTTAAGTCTTATTTTCTCCGTGTTTGCAGTGGGAATAGTCTCTATTATATTTGATATATAAAGTTTTATATATGATATAAAACTAAGAGACTTGTGAGAAACTCTCATTAATCGCATATTATATATGATCTAGTAAAGGACACAATAAGACTATATGTATGACAGTTAGTGTAACTGTTTGACAGTTAACGTGTTTTTTATGTATATAGTATTTATCTTTCGTAAATGATGATTCTTTTGTCGAAAGTGAAATTGATTAGAATGTCTAGTCAATCTTATGTATCATAGGATGATAGCATAATGAATAATGTATTATGTGCGATTAAAGATATCAATTTAATCGTAATTTTTACGAGTTATTTTGATATACAGCAGACCATATGATGGATTTTGAAACATGTTCTTTGTGATCTTTGAGATATTAAGAACGAGTTTCTTATTCATGGAGAATTTAGTATGCAACCATAAAGTATCAGATCAGATTTGATTCTAATTACAACATTAGATAGTCTATGTCATATAAAGTCAGAAAAAATGCAGTGAGAGTGTCACCGTTGATTCTACTAAACTAGTGGAATCAGTTGTGACTTTAAAAGTATTGACTTATGAAGTTGTATAGTGACCTCAATGATTAGAAGTGTTGATATTAGTTTTGTGCTTGCAGTTGTCTCATAGTGTTTGGATTTGATCTCTAAGTATATAGACAACTCAGTAGTTATAGCACAATACTGATATGGCTTCAGAGTCATATAAATGTGGAATTTGAATTCTGTAAAATATGAATGATACTGGTTAAGGAAAACTGTTGGGTTTGTTCGACAGACTCGATTTGTTAAAAGCAAGCTTACTTGTTGTTGCCCACCTCTTGAGTGCTGGTGATCTCTTGAGGGTCATGAGTATAAGATACACATTGAGATGTGTATAAGATATCATGGACTGACACTAGAGCAAGTGGGAGAAATTATTAGGGTTGGTGCTCTGAGTGCCAATCCGGATCGTATTTATGTCCGATTCATAAATACGAGCAATTATAATTTCCATAATATTACTAATTTTAATGGTAGCACTCTTGTCTTTTATACGCTTATTCGATCTAGTTGCGATTAGATATCTAATTACGATTAGATCGAAACTGAATCTGGTTCAGTGATACATGTATATTAGACAAAGACCCTAGGATTTACAGTATAGTGCGCAGTTACAACGAGTTTGTAATTGACATTGGGAAGCGCACTATTAGTTGTATATCCTTAAATAAAGTTCCTGGTCAAAATTTGCTAACACGGGTCGGTTAGTAAAATCCGCTGAGATAAGTACATGTCGTATATCTTGACTTAGTCTGATGGTTTATCTCAGTGAACCATGAGTCTCGGGAGACTCGTATAGACATGTAGGTGTTTATTTGATAAGACACTTAACGACTCATTGAAGGTTTCCTAATAGATGGTACACCAACGTCAATAGGAACCTTCCCGAGTTGAGCGAGCATAGTGGTCATTCGACTTGAGATATCACTGTGGATATATGAGCTATCCTCCACACTTTGATGGCAGTCACGTCAACGATCTAGTCATGATCAGACCTCCGCCTGTTCGTTGGGTGTCGACTGATGCTCATGATATCCTGTGCATATCAAGATAGTATCCGCCAGTCCTGTGTACTGGGCATAGGCATCCAGCACATATTTGCGATCTAGTAAATTTATGGCCTTGGTATAACTTCGGAAATCGGTTCCGAGTGTTATTTAGAGATCGTAAATTGAAAGTCGACTGTATTATATCGAACAGATTTGACGTTCTCATCTATATCATAGGTATAGTACGGATGGCCTGTGACGGAGGGATTATACGTATGCAATGACCTCGGCTTGCATAGTTTAGCGAGATTATCCGTGATCGTCATAATCCATGAGTGGGTGGATTATGGACACAAAATTGGATTTCGTGACGGATATGAATAATACGGATTATTCATAATACTTCACCGAATTAAATGAGTTAATTCAGATCGTTTAATCGGTTAAACGATAACACATGCAATTAGGGGGTTTTGTCCTCTAATAATTATTGTGTATTTGTATTTGATATATAATACGATTAGATACACATTAATCATTCGTCAAATGAGATTTTGACACATGCCATAAATATATGTATTTTTATTTAATGTAAATAAAAATGCATATATGTTTATTATTTAATTATCTAGTTATTTAAATGTTAAATATTTAAATAATTAAATTTTCAAACTTTATCCAATTTTCATTATGCATTTGATACATGGTGATATTTTATCGGAACATTTGGCATGACTTATGATACACTTTATTTATGTCCAATTTTGATTGAATATTTATAAAGTTAAATTGGCATTTCATTTGATAAATTGAAAATGACAAAATTGCCCCAAAACCGCATCCATTTTCGGCCACATATATAAAGGAGAGAGAAATTGTTTTCTTCATCTTGAAAGCTCCATCAATGGCCGAAAATATGCTCTCAAAGTGGGTTTGAAAATTTGTTTCAATAATCCTTGAAGATTTGAAGAAAAATCAAAAGAAAAAGCTTAGGAAACAAAAGATTAAAAGGTAATCTTCTTATCCCCAAGCTTAGAAATTAGATTTCTTGTTTCTTCATGATTTAGAAATGTTATAGGGTTTCTTCAAATTTGAAATTTGGGGCTTTGTGGTTTGATGGATGAAATTGGAAGAATTAGAGGCATGTGTGAAGTAGATTTGGAGCTAATTAGTGTAATTTTGTTCCAAATTGTTCAAATTATTATTGGACATCAAAGTTGCCATTCTAGAGTGATATAACCACTCTTGTAACACCTAGAATTGTTCTTGGGTGCTTCATGTGTGGTGGCTTTGATTTGGTGTTAAGATTAATTGATTTAGTTTTGAAAAAATTGGATTTAAAGCATGATTTTTGGCAATTTCGTTTACTGTTTTAGACATGGAATATCTGACTTTTACGAAAATCATTTTTCCGCAAAATTGCCTAAAACGCGTTTTTGATCGAACCGACTACCCGACACTTATAAAACTGCTCAAGTCAGCTCCAATGGTGCCAGGGAAGTTCATGGGCTGCCCGAACAGTGACAGACTCACTGTTTGGACAGCCGTTACCCAGTTGGCTCAAAATCCATCCGGTAATGTCGTTTTTGGCCGTTTTCGTTTATTTCAAGTCGGAAACACTTTCCGGCAAATCTACCAACAATAATTGCTTGGAACTTTACCTTTCTTTGTATCATTAAAACTCAGCCAAAACTATATCAACCATTCATGTTAATTTCATATTTTGTTACTCTTATTATTCCCATTCTTGGTATTGAAAAGGATCAGAAAAAGAGATAAGCAGATTGCTTAGGAGTAAGATCCTCTTCTAGAATGTGTTTGAAGAGGAAGAAAGTTATATGGCAAGAAATAAAGTCAGGTGTCAAAAGAATGTGAGTACCTTCCAAACTAGGATATATGATTTTTCTTGTTATAGAGATTGTTCAATTCTCCACTCGTTATAAACTATACTTTGCATGTTATATTAATTTTTTATTCTTTCACTAGTAAAGAGAAAATAAATGAAGAAGTGGTATGGTAAAATTTCAATGTCAACCAAATTGTGAAAATATCTGTTCAACTGTTGATATTAGAAAAATAATGCAGACTTATCAGTATGGTTTTGAAATTCGATTTGAGGTGGCGCCTCCAGGAGCGCCTCACAACGGTTGGTGTCTCGAGGCAGTCGTCTCAGAGGAATTTTTATTCTTCTCATCTCGATGACATGAGGCGTTCCATCTCATATCGCATCGAGACGAGGCGTCCCGCGTCGTTGTGACTCGGGGACGACTTGGGACATGAGAGCCCCGTGCCTTTTGAAGCTCAAGCTATTTTGATAGGTTTTACAATTAGATAAGGTGAGAGAGAAGAAGGTCTTGTCATTGTGAGGTATCTGATTCAAGTCTGATAAAATTAAGTGAAAGGAATGGGAGATTAGAGAGCGGGGGTTGGACCTGACGCGCTCGCCTTGCCAGCTTTTCACGAGATGATCTTATATAGGACGATCTCAATTAGTGAATGTCATTTATCCCAATTATTTTAAAATTAAGACATATGACATTCATTGATTAGACGATCATATAAGACTTGTCCCTATATATATTTTTCTAGCTCTTCACCATTGTTTATCGATTAAAGCTCAAGCCGTGCCTACCTGTCATTTGAAGAAATCCTAGTTTGTGGACAATAGTCTATTGTTGTTAATAAGAGGTGTATATATGCGATCATGCGGGTGGTTGTATGGAATAACTAGGTTTGGTAGTGTCATGATTAATACACGTGGCAAACTTGGACAAAAATAGAAATGCAATCAAGCTTATTTCGGACAATATTATACGTTCAACAATTATTTGATATGGCGTAAATGTATTGGTTCCATAAATATATTTCGATTAATTGAATTTATTTTGTAATTTTTTCACATTAACATTTTCAAGTTTAGAAATAGCTAGCTATAGACTATAGAAAGTCGTAGTCATATTTCCTAACCCAAATTATTAATAAACCTAATTTATTATTATTTTTTTTATTTAATCCTACAATTTAAAATTTTGTTCCTAATTTTTTGACTAATTTAAAATGTGATCAAATTTTACTCTCTTTTTACTCTTATGTGCTGAGTTAGGATGTTTCGATTACGTGACATAAAACTAATTAAAATTTCGTGAGATAAAACTAAATAAAATTAAAATCATAGCTCTTTGCTTTGTTAATTACTTATTTTTTTTATTCACAAATTTAGAGAAAGAAATAAAAAATAAAGAACAGACTCAGATCCACTATAAAATTTGAATTTATAGTTCCGAATAAGTGTGATCGAAAATTTGGAACAAATTTTTGTTTTGATGATGATTTTTATGAACTTATTTTATTTTGATAATAATTTTTATCTATATTTTTGTTAGTATGAAATATGAATGTGTTATGAATGTTTTGAATTTAATGATTTCATGAATTTATGCTTTTGAGGCTGTCTGTCTTACCTCAATCAAGGGGATCGCCTCGCATCATGTATCGAATTTTCCAACTTGTCAAGTTTTTAAGAATAACTTTAATCAAATGGTTGATATTGTAAGTTGAACCTTCTTAATAATGTGTAAATTAATTTTTTGCTTATATTTCTAATTTTTGGTATTTTTATTATTGCTGCTTTTCAGGTCAACAGACATTTTAGTAAGTTCAAATCTAATATAGACTTTCCAATGAGTAGAATATCGTGTAATTTTTCAATCAATCATAAAAAAGTAAATGCATCTATGATAAGTTCAAAAAATAGTTCTTTACTCCCAAATATAAGGGTGTCGAAATAATTAAATAACCCGATAAGTTCGAGGTCGATCCACAAGGAATAGATTTAGTAAAATAAAATGTTAAGTAGAGCGAAAAGAAAAAGGTTTGATTTGTTAAGTAGTTGGAAACTTTTATGTCAATAAGCAATAATAAAATAAAATGCTGGAATTATGGGATCCATATTTAATATTTCAAATCTAGAAATCTCGCTCTATTATAATATATAAATTGTCCTTGTTACCTAATTAATTTATCTCAGAAATTAATTATGCTAAAACATATAAAACCAATCATATATGTGGTGTCCATTTCTGTCGATAACAAGTCCAGTTAGGTACTTAGTTATGCCAAAATATATAAAACCAGCCATATATGCGGTAGCAAGATATGTCAATAACTAATCCAGATTTAAATCAAGTTTTAATCATTAGATTTCGACTTATTTATTATAATATAAGCGAGATTGATCTAAGTTTTCATTATAAAAGCTTCACTCTTTACTCGAGCCAAAAAAAAAATAACAACTCATTTTGTAATTAAAAACACTCGTAATTTTATTACTGAAAGAAAAAGACATTAAAGAAAGCTTAAATAAATAAACACACAAGACATTCTCTTCTAAAAAATCTATAGAGAATTCAGAAGAAAGTATGAAAATATCTTCTGCCGGAAGCTTCAATTTATAGGTAAAATTTCGTCCACGCGTCGTGACACTGAAGCTTTGTGCGTCGCGACGTGGATACTAGCTGTAGATACGCGTTGGAAGATGAGGGCGTCTCGATGCTAAAGTCTCGTGTGTCGCGACGCAATAGGCGGTTCCCGCGGTGTCTTTGTCTTCATGTGTGGGTCGCGGCGCTAAGTTTTTGCGCGTCGCGACGCGCATGCTGATTTGCCATTTTTACCCTTATCCAAGTGTGGTTTTTCCTGTCGAGCTTCCGAGTAGTATTTTACCTACCAAATAACAAAAATACATAATAAAACTATACAAAAGATAATGTAAAATATTATTTCACAAATGTACCAATTTAAGGGGATTAGTGAAACTATAATCGTTAAATGATTGATTTTTCGTATAATAAATATCATGGGTGTTAATAGGGTCGGGTCAACCTGCGACCCGACCCGAAATTTTCAGTTGCGCAACGGGTTTGATCCCCTTGACCCGGCCCGACCTGACCCTAAACAAATTTATTATTTTTCTAAAATTTTTATTATTATTTTTAAAGTTTTTACTATTATTTCATTTGTTTATTACTTTTTTGTATTAAAACTTTATATATATGATATTTTTGGGACATAAAATAACTAATATTTATATTTCAAAATAATTAATTCACTTAAAAAAATTATTATTTTTTAAAATGACCCGACCCGACCCGAACCTGATCGGGTGACACTTCTCCGTGACCCGACCCGCGACCCGATTTTCTCTTGACCCGACCCGATCGGGTCTAACAAAATTTCAAGAAACCCGACCCGACCCGTGAACACCCTAATAAATATGCATTTTTTTAGTGTTCATCACATCCCTTGCAAAAATACAATGAAAATGGAAAGTTCAAATCTCTCCAGATTTAAATATAGATTTTTGTAGGGGCCAAATTTGAGTTAAGGATCCAAATATCATTACGACTCAGGCCCACACATCAGACATGTATAAAGACATGTCTCATGGCATTCATCTGGGCCAAAACAGCATTATGAGCTGCCACCAAGGCTCAATCGATGTGATGCCGATCCTACATACAAATCCCACGAGCCTATATTTCATAAGGGAATAGACCCATACGGCCTAAAGGCTTTCAGACGCCCACACGACTTAAAAGGTCTCCAGCAGATCCTAATTGTGCTACTTAACGTTCTAGTCAACAACACATGAGCAATGTCCCAGTCAATATTGCCCAATATTATATAATATCCGAGTAGACATCGTCAGTCAGTCTATTATGACTAATTCATTCTTAATAAGGAAACTAAGTATTTGAATTAAGATAAACTACCTATAAACACGACGGTATAATCCTGGTACAATAGAAATTTATAATCCCGGATATCTAGGAACTCGTAATTCAGTCCCTACTTTACTACCCTTTCTTAAATAAGATTGTAATATGACACTTCCAAGGAAACCTAAATCGACTAAAGGGGCTACTACACAGCCTATAAAAGGAGGGGGTCCAATGGATTGAGACATTCAAGATTCAAGCTTTAACTTTCACCTCGAGTTCTCAAAACACACATAACTCCCTAAAAACCAACTTACTCCTCTCATGACAATCATCGAAGGTCAATGTAACTCGCTGCCTTACTCTTCCATTTCTTTCCGCTCGTCATCGTTACTGACTTGAGCGTCGGAGTGCCTACGACATCCACCACACATTTGTAGTTACTCCATGCTCACTTGCCTTTGTTTTGTAGGAATGCCAGTGCCGCCATCATACAAATTCTTGATTGTAGGCCAAAGATGAAATTCAGCGTCAATAATTTGACGCCCACCGTGGGGTCCCGACAATTCTTAGCAAGCAAACACAGTTAGTTTACGACTTGAACCATAAACCATCCATGACTTTAGTAAACAAAAATACCCTAAACACTACGTTTGCTCAACTAGTTGTTTTATAAGAACGATCGCGGGTGTTGGAAGGAGAAAACATCACAAAGTGAAGTACCAACATCACTCTCCAAGGTAGTCGAAGCATATTACCTCAACTTCTCATCACTGTGAACTCCACAATCAACCTAATGACCCCATCCTCCAGACCAATCTTGTGGGGACTTTTGAAGACGTTGCAGATCACAATCATCCCCCAGAGATGTTAGTTAATCCAAAAATCATTTCTCTGTAATACTTCTGCTAGTTACCCCGATCGTTGGTGGTGAGCCCCCACACCAAGTGCTCACTCTTAGACCACAGATACAAGTGATACCTCCCTTTCTCTATAAGATGCTTTGTCAAGTATGTTCCCCATGTGTTAGACATCAGGTTAGAAAGAGCCACCCAAGTGAATACCCACTTGACAGTTCATCAACTCCATCAGCGTTAGCCGACTAGGATGATGTGCTGGCAATACATCTCAATAGGGGTGTCACTTGATGCAATTAAACCAAGGCAAAAAAGAGCCAGACACCACCTATTGTCGTCTAGGGGATATCATAGCTTCCCAAACAAATATTCATTGGTTACTTGGAAAATATTGACCTTCGCAAAACTCCAACTCAGGGAAAAACCTATTTGTTCCAATTAGGGGTGTTCATATGGTCGGGTCCACCCGCGACCCGACCCGGACCGA
The DNA here is from genome assembly GCA_019454045.1 of Zanthoxylum bungeanum. Classification (NCBI taxonomy): domain Eukaryota; kingdom Viridiplantae; phylum Streptophyta; class Magnoliopsida; order Sapindales; family Rutaceae; genus Zanthoxylum; species Zanthoxylum bungeanum. The sequence continues at coordinate 306,351 of SKCR01022761.1, forward strand.
CCCGACCAGACCCGACCCGGACCGACCCGACCAGACCCAGTCGGTTTAAGAATTTTAAAATTTAATTTCGGGTCAATTTGGACCTGACCCGAAATGTTGGGTCTGGTCAGTGGTTTAGGTTAGAAAACTCGGGTCTGACCCGACCTGACCCGATGTAAATGATATAATAATTATAATATATATATTTTTTTAATGATACAATTTCTATAAGAAATAAGTGTAACTGAAATGGAAAAGTCTTTACTTAGTCTTTAAATGGTCCCACGTTCGAATCCCAACTTAATCAATTTTCGAAATTTTAATTTATTAAACAAAATGTAGATGGTGAGAGTCGAACTCAAGATCAGTTAAAAATTAATCAATTACTTTGCCATCTCAGCTACTTACTTGCCTTGTTAAATTTGTATCAATGAAATATATATATATATATATATATATATATATATCTATATATATATATATATATATATATTATGTTTACTACATATTATGTTGACCCAATTTTTTGACCTGACCCGTTACGACCCGACCGCGCGGGTCACCTTCTCAAATTTCAGGTCGCGGGTCGAAGAACCTGAATGACCCGACCCGATCGGGTCATAAAAAAATCGAAAAACACGACCCTGTTAGATTTTCTAGGTGTGCCAAGATCAATATTAAGCAAGAAACAAGTGTGAATACATCAAAGTTAAAGTAGCGGAAATACTCACTTTGATCGGATGAGAGATGCGTCGAAGAACAAAACTTTTGATCCTCCAAGCTTTGTGTATTCGGCCAAGCATTCCATTTAGCTCCATGTTGGATCTTCAAGCTCCAAGCTTTATCAATGGATTCCATGCTCACAATTGAGTTTCCCTATCACCTTGTATGCCTCTAATGTGTGCTAGCACTCATGATTTTGCAACAAAATCATCATCTTATTTGTTATGATTCTCGGCCAAGCAAGGAAAACAATAAGAAAAATGGCTTCAAAAGCCAAATGGAGAAGAATGAGAGAATAAGGCCCTTGGCCGAATCCTTAGGGAGAGAGAGGAAGAGATTATGTTTTGTGTATTTGTTTTCTAAAAACATATACCAAAAATTGAAAGTCAAATACCAAATATTAAAATATTGGTATATATCTTTCAAACATCACAATTGAGTGTTAAACACTCTTCCATCAACCCATCACTCATGAATAGTGACTGGTTGTCAATCACTCAAAGTGACAAGACATCCATCACTTGAATGACTATTGATTTGACGCTTGATGTGACTTGTGGATCCTGCTCGATTCGAAATGCGAGCGGCCCCGTAAATACTCCCGGGCTCGGGTTCGTTAATTCCGAATTAATGAATTTTCCGTTGCGACGTAATTAAATCAAATTTAATTAAATAATAATGCCAAGCAAAATTACTATTCACGTCGCAAGCGAATTAATTCTAAATCAACTCGTTTGCCCGAATTAAAATCCGATTTTAATTTCGCGTCGAAATCCAATTTCGTTTAATATATCGAATATATTATTTTATCGATTAATTCCAAATTAATCGTTCTCTCTCTTTAAATAATATTTTATCCCAAATAAAATATCTCCGTAATTAATCCCAGATTAATTTTCTCTATCATCTAATTAATCCTAGATTAATAAAGTGCGAGTCATACATCATCCGTGAATCTTCGGGAAGCGACCCATGAGATCCCCGAATATATTGGCAGTAAATTCGGTCGTCGGACTATCCGAATACGTATGTACCTAGTACTACATTTTACCGATTTACGAGACAAGGTTGGCTTCTAGCAAAACGCCATGCCTACCCAATTCTCCAGAAATATTCTTAATGGAATATACGATATATATCAGACGTAGTATACATAATATATATGCATATCGATCCAGTATCGGATGTCACGTGCTAGGCCTGGGGCTAGGAATGTGTCTGCCCCGTACGAAGCATATGTCGGATATCTGACAACCAGTCTCTATAATCGGATAAATACGACCTTGTCATATTATCCCGATAGCTGCAGCATATAAGAGCATCAGTTCCGTATTCTACGTGATCATCATCTCCATATGTCTGAAGTGATACTTCCATCTCGACATCACACCAAATACACTACGATTCTCAATATACCCAGAAGAAGTGTACACAGAACCGGTTAAAGCCCTGGACGACCAAAACCAAAGTATATTGATTGTCGCAAGTATTAGCGGTGCAAGTCTCAGGTTAAGACCAAATACACCTACTCTGAAGCGGACTCCCATAGACACACAGACATACTACCAATGGGATTCTGCGGGGTCTATCCAGAGCGAAGCTATTTTCCGTACCATCGGTAAAACACAACCTCCTATCACACTTGCATGAGTATCCAATACCCAAATATATGAGAACTATGCCGTTATGCCCTCACAACGCGCACAAGTGCGATACTAGTCTATTACGCATTATCGATGTCCAATCTCGATAATACTACGACTGTGGATGTTTAATGATTAAACCTTTATGGATTGATACTGACTCATATCAACTCAATCCGGAACTAATCATAAGGACTTCTATCATTTATACATCTTGGTGATCTAATCACAAATGATAAAATAGCAATTTCCTTTGTCACATAGTTAATTTGTACAATAACACCATGTTCTGTACAAATAGTGATGCTATGGGTCATAATTGTCAAACAATCTCCCACTTGGCCTATAACCAATCACTCAGGTGCCTTACACCTGAACTATGTACTGGTGGCTCAAATTTCTGCTGAGAAACAGCTTTCGTCTGGGGATTTAAATGGTTATCATCTGATGCGATTTATACGATCATCACATCGCCACGATGTATGATCCGACGAATCAGATGAAAACAGTTTAAAATACATATCAGATCGTTGATGAGACTGTTAATTCTTTAGCCTGCGTTATAGCCTAGCTCAGCTGCTAACAGAATTATTTCTAATCTAATTAGATTTGTTTAGATCCAAAATGTTACTTTTGCTGCATCAGTTGCAGCAAAGTTCCACTGTTATTGTTTATACGGTAACAATATCTTGCATGGAAGATTTCCATCTCATTGTTCCGTTATTCAAACTTTATAGCACCTTTATAGCGATTAATAGTCATTTTTTATCGGTCATGAAACTTGTAGTAGTGATCCCAGTCACTTCAAGTTCTCCTCCTCCATAATTTAAAACAACATCCTTAGTTCATCTAAGATACTCAAAGATGTTCTTAACCTCAATCCAATGACTATCACTTGATTGGCTTGATTGTGACTCCATATGCTCAAAGCGTATGAGACATCAGGTCACGTACATTTTTCAATGTACGAGTTCTCGAAGAGTGCCAACAACTTTTAGATCTATCCCAGTAGATCCTTATTCATAGAATAAATGTTGTTACTCCCAAGAATTCTACGGAGAATTTTTATGAAAGCCAAGCTTTCACCGATTGTATTATGGGAATATCATTTCCAAGAAATGACATATCATCATTATTAGGACATTCATTGTCAGTGCGCTCCCACTAACCTCTTTATATACACAAGAATCATTTTCGTTTTGAATCAAATCATACACCATTATGATTACATCAAAACGATAGTTCCAAGAACCTAATGCTTGCTTCAATCCCTCCATGGATCGAATAACCTGCAAACCTTGTTTGCTAGTTATGGTACGACAAAACCGTCAGGATGTTGTAAACATCCTCCAAAAGGTTTCCGTTTAAGGAAAGCGATTTTGACGTTCAGCTGCTATATTTCATAAATGAAACATGCAGCATCAACAAGCATTATCCAAATGGATTTACCGTGGCAACAGGTAAAAAAGGTTTCTTCGTAATCGGCCTAGCTTTGTACGTTGGTATGTTGCCATCCATGTGTGTCTTCCTTGAAGATCTATATAGTACCAATAGGCACAATGCCTTTCGGTACATCAACTAGTGTCCAAACATAGTTGGTATACATGGAATCCATTTCAGACATTATAGCACTTTGCCATAATGGGTAGTCGATAACTTGTATCACTTTCTCATACGTAGTTAGTTTTCTCAATAAGATTGACATCTTTATGAGGTGAGATCAGAAACCCATACCTCCCAGGTTATTTTCTGACTCTCTCAAACTACGCAGTTCTAGTGTATTTGAAGATTATGGTACAGTTTCATCCTTGATGAACTGTTTGTGTTCCATTAAGAAATCGGTGCCTGGAACAGTATCACTCCGATTTTCATCGAGTTTTACTATCCTCCCACTTACCACTGCATATCGGTATTCCTCTTAGGAAAATCGCATGGCGAGCAACAATGAAATTGTTCTCTTGTGAGATGTATAAGTACTATACTTTGGTTACCCTAGGATAACCAATTACATTAGGCACTTATCCGATTTGGGTTCTAGTTTGGTATCATCCAAACTTATGCCTAGCATGCCCAAATCTTCAGGAATGAGAAACCCCAGTTTCTTTCCTGTTCATATCTAATATGAAGTCTGTCAAAAATATTTTTATGGAACCTTATTCAAAATAAGTTTTGCACTATTAATGCGTATCCCTTGAAGGAAAATGGTAGCTCAGAGCGACTCATGATTAACCTTATCATGTCTAACAGAATTCGGTTTCTCTGTTCAGACACACCGTCAAATTGACGTGTTCCGAGAGGAGTCCTCATTGAAAGAATACTATACTCTTTCAAGTATTTGAGAAACTTATTGCTTAAGTATTTTCATCATGGTCAAACCGTGATGTTTTAATACTTTAGCCGATCTGTTTGTCTATTTCGTGTCGAAACTGTAAAAGTTTCCGATTTGTGTTTCAAAAGAAACACATAACCATAACGCGATGCCACATCCGTAAAGGTCACGAAACATTCATATCCACATCTAGCCTAGCTAGACATGAGCCCACTTGTCACTATGAACGAGGGCTAACAGATCAGTGGCACTTACGCTTTTACCAAGTAAAAGGTATTTTAGGTACTTTACCTAATAAACTAGATTCTTAGACATCATTTGAATAGAATCAAATCCATCATAGTATCCATTTTTCAAAAGTGTAGATATACGAGTCTTGTTTAATGTGTCCCAGACAACATTGCCACAAATAAGTCTCATCTGATCAAATCAGTTCGAGCTACTTGTTTGTCATGTTATATGTTAGAGATTTATTTATATTCAAAATATAAATACTGTTGTTCACATCCAATGTGTTTATCTCAATACCATCTTTATAAAATAAAACACTTTAGTGTTCTAGAATATAAAGGTATACTCGCAACGAGTTATACTCGATATATAGATAATGTTTCTAGTCAAACTAGTTACATTATAACAGTTTCCTAATTTAAGCACACACCCGAAGGGTAGTCCCTAAACTTAGGTAGCTACGGTTGAAACAGCGACTTTCGTCCCGTTTCCAATTCGTAGAGCGATCTCATTTGAAATCAGTATCTTGCTTATCAGCAGATGCTGCAAATCAGTACATATATTTATGTACCACTATTTAGTATCTAAAATCCAATTTTAATACTAGTAGTGAACATGTTTATGGCAAACATACTTGAAGTCAGAGCCTTGCCCTTTCTTATATTCCTTCATGTCTGCCTTGTCCCTACGATAGTCACGCTTCAGTGACCCCGTTTGCCACAGTTTAGGCAGACATCTTGGGATATGTCATTTGTCTTCCTAGAAGACTGTGATGATTTTGACTTTGCCCTTATTCACACCTCAGAAGTCTTTGGCCAAGCCTTGGACTTCTGGGATATTGAAGTAAGATGCGCCTTGCGCTTCTTGCCCTTTTGCAAACTTTGGCTTTGTCTCCTTGAGCATAGCCATTAACTCTCCAAGAGTTTTTTATTGCAATTAATGCTTCTAAGATCTAAGAATAGACCTATGAAGATCCTTCAATTTCAACATCATGGTTTAAAGATCTAATCCTTAGTTATGACGACGAAATTAAGGAATCAATGCGGCAAGCAAAATGGATTAAGCACTAAAATTATCATCACATGAATCTTCCAAAGATCATGCTCTACTATTTGCTTAACTCCGGGCTTAGGCCCGAGATGTCATTTTATCAAATAAAATAACTTCTCGATTCTCAAGACTATCCTGAGGTATTATTCTCAATCTTAAGATTAAACCATTTAAATACATTTTCATCCAAGATTATGTTTTAAATGCTCAATCTTTCATTTTTATCTTGATTCTAATAGTTTAACTATTTAATCAACGATTTGAGGTACTTTTGTATATAATGATTACTATAGTCCAACTATATAATCAACTATATTTTGATTGGTTAAATTCAATTATATTGATTACTATAATCCAATTATAAAATCAACTATTTATTGAATTAGTTTGAATACAGTCCAACTGTTTAATTAAAACAACATTTGTATGTTTTGACGAATAATGAAATGAGCGCGTATGGCAAATATCTAAACGAAATTGCAAATCTAATACTTGCCTCCCACTATTTTTCGGCGAGCCTCTAACCTTCTGTTGAGTACTCGGGAAACCTTATTTCCTAGTGGGCTAGGATCCCGTTAAATAACACACAATCTTGACTTTGGCCAACAAATTGTATGATAATTAACTAGGTAGATCTCTAAGATCAATTGGATCCCATCCAATTCCTAGATACAGTAGGTGGACATCCAAGTCCGAAACATATATCTTATATATGCCAATATATCCAATATATTCCCTAACCTTTTTCCTCTGAATCAATTAAGCTTTGGCTTTGGCACAACAAACTTAATGATCCCAGTTAAGCGGAACCCATTGACCTTGGAAAGCTTCGTAATCAATGTTGATGGACAAGAAATGATCTTGACTTTGGCCAACAAATCACAACTTGGACAAGACACCGATATGGAACAAAGCCTTCATGATTCAAACACATCCGCGACGGACAAAGGTCTTGACTTTGGCCAACAAACCGGTGCCCGTCTTGGATCTTGAGTAAGAATCACTCAAAGGAAGGAAAAACGCTTAATATGTAGTGAGGGTTTTTCGCGTAAATTGGCAACCAATTTATTATCTTTGTTAAGGTCTCATCATCATACACCCTTAAACATGCATTCTAAATACATAATAAAGCACGTATAAATAAAATAATAATGATATGCGGATGGATACTTAATACACATTGTTCATAGAACAAATCTCTCCATTTCCTCTCTCCCGCTAGCACAACTTCTACCCAATTACATAACACTTCTAAAGAAACCTCATTTACATTGAGGGTAATAGGTGAGAAGAGAAATACAAAGAGTCGTGAGAGATAAGGCTGGACACGCAGGTCCAATTTAATAAATTATAAATTTATTACAACAATTTCCAAAATTGCCATCACCCATCTAATATCCATCCGATATACATTATTCATACATCACATCCATGTATTCACACAAGCATGTTATCAATCAATCTAATCCAATTAATTAATCTGAATATTAATGACCATCCAATGTTCAAACAACGATTTGATTTTGCGCGAGTCCGACTCGTTTTGCGAATAAGTACTCAAAGTACGAATTCTTGAATTACATTAAACTACAACATTAAATCCAATTTAATTCATATTTAATACTAATTCATTTATTTAATTCCAAATTAAATATTCACACTTTATTAATGAACCTTTGCGACTTAGATTCTAAATCTAATCGTTACGGGTCTCAAAGCCCGATTAACATCCAATGTCGTTTAATTAACGTCCAATGGGCTTTCAATTAATTTCTTAAGGCATGGGCTTTAGCAACCAAAGCCCATCAAGGAATCACCCTATAAGCCTAGAAATCAATTTCGGCCCATTAGGCCCAATTAAACTTTAAAGGCACAATAGTCATAATTGGACTTTATGGATATGGTTTTGGGCCCAATTGGATCCAACCAATTTAGCCTAAACCCATCTTGGTACAACCAAGCCCATTAAGCCAATTACAACTTTTCAAGCCCAATTTCTAAAATAGGCCCAATTAATTAAATTACCAAATTCCAAATTTACAATTTAATTAACCTAAAGTGTATGCCATAATTAATTAACTAAATTAACATTTCCAAAACATCAATTTACATAATTAATCATGCTCAATATCATCAACACATGTCCAACACATTTGAATCAAAAATCAATCATTTTCTATGCTACTATGTTCACGGTAATTTGGGGTTTTTGATGTCCGATTCCGATTTCAATCCAATTGAATCCTAAATCAACATTTCCCAATCGATTTCAACTTATCCAATGAATCAAAAACCAAAATTTGCCATGACCTTAGGGAACCAACACCATTCGGCCAAGCCAATGGATTTGGGGAAAATCAATCCAATTCAATTTTCACAAAATTGATTATGCACAACTCAAAGTTAACATAATATAAGCATATTCCAACAAACAATTTCATCAAAACATGCTCAAATCCAATTTACCCAAATTAAAGTTAAGAACCCTAATTTCCAATTTCATGCTTAATCAACGCAATGATACCATTGTTAGATTTTCTAGGTGTGCCAAGATCAATATTAAGCAAGAAACAAGTGTGAATACATCAAAGTTAAAGTAGCGGAAATACTCACTTTGATCGGATGAGAGATGCGTCGAAGAACAAAACTTTTGCTCCTCCAAGCTTTGTGTATTCGGCCAAGCATTCCATTTAGCTCCATGTTGGATCTTCAAGCTCCAAGCTTTATCAATGGATTCCATGCTCACAAATGAGTTTCCCTATCACCTTGTATGCCTCTAATGTGTGCTAGCACTCATGATTTTGCAACAAAATCATCATCTTATTTGTTATGATTCTCGGCCAAGCAAGGAAAACAATAAGAAAAATGGCTTCAAAAGCCAAATGGAGAAGAATGAGAGAATAAGGCCCTTGGCCGAATCCTTAGGGAGAGAGAGGAAGAGATTATGTTTTGTGTATTTGTTTTCTAAAAACATATACCAAAAATTGAAAGTCAAATACCAAATATTAAAATATTGGTATATGTCTTTCAAACATCACAATTGAGTGTTAAACACTCTTCCATCAACCCATCACTCATGAATAGTGACTGATTGTCAATCACTCAAAGTGACAAGACATCCATCACTTGAATGACTATTGATTTGACGCTTGATGTGACTTGTGGGCCCTGCTCGATTCGAAATGCGAGCGGCCCCGTAAATACTCCCGGGCTCGGGTTCGTTAATTCCGAATTAACGAATTTTCCGTTGCGACATAATTAAATCAAATTTAATTAAATAATAATGCCAAGCAAAATTAATATTCACGTCGCAAGCGAATTAATTCTAAATCAACTCGTTTGCCCGAATTAAAATCCGATTTTAATTTCGCGTCGAAATCCAATTTCGTTTAATATATCGAATATATTATTTTATCGATTAATTCCAAATTAATCGTTCTCTCTCTTTAAATAATATTTTATCCCAGATAAAATATCTCCGTAATTAATCCCAGATTAATTTTCTCTCTCATCTAATTAATCCTAGATTAATAAAGTACGAGTCATACATCATCCGTGAATCTTCGGGAAGCGACCCATGAGATCCCCGGATATGTTGGCAGTAAATTCGGTCGTCGGACTATCCGAACACGTATGTACCTAGTACTACGTTTTACCGATTTACGAGACAAGGTTGGCTTCTAGCAAAGCGCCATGCCTACCCAATTCTCCAGAAATATTCTTAATGGAATATACGATCTATATCAGACGTAGTATACATAGTATATGTGCATATCGATCCAGTATCGGATGTCACGTGCTAGGCCTGGGGCTGGGAATGTGTCTGCCCCGTACGAAGCACATGTCAGATATCTGACAACCAGTCTCTATAATCGGATAACTATGACCTTGTCATATTATCCCGATAGCTGCAGCATATAAGATCACCAGTTCCGTATCCTACGTGATCATCATCTCCATATGTCTGAAGTGATACTTCCATCTCGACATCACACCCAATACACTACGATTCTCAATATACCCAGAAGAGGTGTACACAGAACCGGTTAAAGCCCTGGACGACCAAAACCAAAGTATATTGATTGTCGCAAGTATTAGCGGTGCAAGTCTCAGGTTAAGACCAAATACACCTACCCTGAAGCGGACTCCCATAGACACACAGACATACTACCAATGAGATTCTGCGGGGTCTATCCAGAGCGAAGCTATTTTCCGTACCATCGGTAAAACACAACCTCCTATCGCACTTGCATGAGTATCCAATACCCAAATATATGAGAACTATGCCGTTATGCCCTTACAACGCGCACAAGTGCAATACTAGTCTATTCCGCATTATCGATGTCCAATCTCGATAATACTACGACTAAGGATGTTTAATGATTAAACCTTTATGGATTGATACTGTCTCATATCAACTCAATCCAGAACTAATCATAAGGACTTCTATCATTTATACATCTTGGTGATCTAATCACAAATGATAAAAGAGCAATTTCCTTTGTCACATAGTTAATTTGTACAATAACACCATGTTCTGTACAAATAGTGATTCTAAGGGTCATAATTGTCTAACAGACCCGACCTGACCTGTGAACACCTCTAGTTTCAATCGACCTATATGGATCATCACTTAGCCCAGTCGTCATACTTCTCCCATTCAACATGGGAATGCCTTCATAGACCTCCAAGATACCCAATTGACCAAGAAGCATTCTCCAAGATTGTCATCTTCTTTAGATGATATGGAAAGATTGTCATCTCCTCTAGATGACGTGGAAGGATTGCATCTTTCCAGACGATATAGAAAGATTGTCATTTTCTCCAAACGACATGGAAGGATTTTCATCTCCATCAAACAACGTGGAAGGATTGCCATATTCTCCAGACGACATGAAAAAATTACCATATTCTCAATACGACATGGGTAAATTATCATCTACTCCAGACTATATGGAAGGATTGTCATCTCCTCAAGACGAGGTGGAAGGATGATCATCTTCTCCAGACGACATGGATAGATTGTCATCTTCTCCAGATGACATGAAATGATTATCATTTTCTCCAGAAGACATGGATGGATTGTCATCTACTCCAGACTAAATGGAAGGATTGATATCTCCTCTAGATGACGTGGAAAAATTGTCATCTTCTCCAGACGACATGAAAATATCATCTTCTCCATATGACATAGATGAATTGCCATCAACTTCAGACTACATAGGAAAACCTTCATCAGGTCTAGTGGAGTGAAGACTCTTAATGGACTTTCATCGGGTCTAATGGACTGAAGATTCTCATGGACCCTTCATCAGGTCTAGTGGAGTGAAGACTCTCATTGACCCTCACAAGGTTAGGCGGAGTGAAGAATCTTATGGAGCATCATCAGGTCTAGTGGAGTGAAGATACACTCACAGACCTTCATCATGTCTAGTGGGGTGAAAGCTCTCATGGACCTTCATCGGGTCTAGTGGAGTGAAGTCTCTCACGGACATTCATCGGGTCTAGTGGAGTGGAGACTCTCACGGACATTCATTAGGTCTAGTGAAGTGAAGACTCTCATGGACCTTCATCAGGTCTAGTGGAGTGAAGTCTTTCATTGACCTTCATCTGGTCCAGTCGACGGGAACATTCCCCAAGACCCTCGCTGATTAATATTAAAGACTTGGACCTTTATCTGGTCTAGAAGATATTGAAGACTCCCTTGGAACTTCTGTAGGTCCAGTCACTAGAGATTATCCGAGACATCCATCTGGTCCAATCGACGGGAACATTCCCCATTACCCTTGTTAGGTTAGGTTGAAGGCATGAATCTTCATTCGGTCTAGACGATATTGAAGACTCCCATAGATCTTCTTCAGGACCAATTGAATGGAGATTATCCTAGACCTTCGTATGGTCCAGTCGACGAGAACATTCTCCATTACCCTTATATGGTCAGGTTGAATACTTGGACTTTCATCTGGTTTAGACGACGTCGAAGACTCATTTGGACCTTCTTCATGTCTAGTCGACTGGAGATTATCCTGGACCTTCATCTGGTCTAGTTGACGAGAACATTCGCCATAACCTTCGTCGGGTCAAGTTGAAGATCTGGACCTTCATCTGGTCCATACGACATAAAAGACTCCCCTGGACCTTCTTTAGGTCTAGTCGACGGTAACATTTCCTATTACCCTTGTCAGGTTAGGTTGAAGACTTGAACTTTAATTTGGTCCAAATAACATAAAAGACTCCCAAAATGTTATTCAGGTCTAGTCTATTGGAGATTATCCAGGACCTTCATCTGATATAGTCTATGAGAACATTCCCTAAGACCCTTGTCGGGTTAGGTTGAAGACCTAGACTCTAATCTGATCCAGAGACATAGAAGACTCACATGTACTTTCTTCAGGTCTAGTCGACTGGAGGTTATCCTATACCTTCATCTGGTCCAGTTGACGGGAATATTCCCAAGACCCTTGTCAGGTCTGGTTGAAGACCTAAACCTTCATCTAGTCCAGATGACATGGAAGACTCATTTGACCTTCTTCAGGTCTAGTCGACTGAAGCTTCTCATAGACCTTCACCCGATTCAGTCAACGAGACATTCCCATGACCTTTGTCAAGTCGGGTTCTTCAAACCTTCTTTTGGTCTAGATGACATTGAAAAATCAGTATAACCTTCGTCGGGTCAGAAAATCTAATGGACCTTTACCTGGTCTAGTCAACCATGAAGACTCATGGATCTTCGACTGGTCCAGTCAAACGTAGCATGACCTTCATCTGGTCTAAGCAACATCAGTATTCTAAACGATATGGAGACTCTGTACGACATACTCGTTGATTACTCTCCAAGCCAATGACTTATTGACTTAGAGAGTAGAGGACAAACTATATGAGCCAAATTTTGGCTAAGGACCTAAATGTCATTATCACTTAGGCCCAAGCATCTGACATGCATAAAGACATGACTCGTGGCCTTCATCTGGCGCAAAACAGCATTATAGGTTGCCTCCAAGACCTAATCGATGTGATGCCGAGCCTACACATTGGGCCCACTAGCTCATACACCCCAAGGGAAGAGGCCCATACGGCCTAAAAGCTTCCAGAAGCCCACACGACTTGAAAGGTCTCCAGCAAATCCTAATCGTACTACTTAACGTCCCAACCGACAACACATTAGCAATGTCTCAATCAACATTGCCAATATTATGTAATGGCCCAGTAGACATCTTCTGTAGTCTACACACAACTAATCCATTCTTAATAAGGGAACTTAGTATTTGAATCGAGACAAACTACCTACAAACACGGTGGTACAATCCCAGTACAATAGGGATTACACATAATCCCAGATATCTATAGGCACTCAAAATTCAGTCTCTACTCTATTACTATTTCCTAAATATGATTAGAATACGACACTTCTAAGAAATTCTAAACCGATTAAAGGGGCTACTACACGGCCTATAAAAGGATGGGGATCCAATGGATTGAGGCATTCAAGATTTAATGATTCAACGAAGGTCAAATCAACGAAGCATACATAACCCCATTGTAGGCACTCTGCATTTTTGCATATCAGCCCGATGATGAGTCTCGTATGGAGACACTACCTTTTTAGTTGTGAAAACCGCGGGAAACGGACGTTGGAAGGGTAAAGTTGGAAAATGGATTTTTGTTGGATTTAACCTCGTTGTTTGGCTTCGGTTGCTTGTTGGACCTCTGTTTTAAAACACATCAAACCCTTTAAAACACATCTCACAAATTAAATAATTAAAATATTTAAAACAAATCTCACAAATTAAATAATTAAAACCAATTAAAATTAAACTTAAATTAAATTAAATTAAATTCCTAATTTAAATAAATCACCTTCCTAAATTAAATTAAATCTCTTTCCTAAAATACATAAATCACATTCCTAATTTAATTAAATCACCTACCAATTTAAATAAATCATATCCTTAACTAAAAAGAATAAATCAAATCACTTCCCTAAATTAAAAGATTTCCTTATCACATACTAAATTAAAAGATATCCCTAATTAATACACAAATCCTATTCCTTTCCCAACAAGGTAAATCCCCTCCATTGGCCTATAAAAATAACCCCTCTCCACACATTCAAAACCCTGGCTGGCTGGCTGGCTGGCTCATTCTCACGAAAAATACAAAGAAAATAACCCAAGGAGATTCACGCCCAAAAGCCTCACAAATGGCTCTCATATTACCGCACCACAAGCCCTCACTCACGCACCCTTCACGCATCAACACCTAGCCTTCAAACCATTCACAAGCCTCTGCCTCACACGTAGCACCCCACCATCACTCACTGCCCCTCTCACGTACTACCTTCATCACGCCATACTCCCCCTAACCAGCCAACGATTCACACATTGCCCTTAAATTCATCAGCCCCCTCACACGCCACGGACTCCCCACTTCTCACATTCTTCATAAGCCACGCATAGACACGACTTCAAAACACTCAGCAACGTCCAGCAGCCTCACGTTAATAGCACACATACTTCCCCTTGCACGTCCCAAACACTTTCTCAAGCCTCCTTGCACGTCCAAAAACCTCCTTGAAGCCTCCATTGCCGAATCATTAAACCTAAGCACCCTCCATTGCCGCATCTTTCATCCTTCACCAACACCCTTCACGCCTAAGCCCCTTTCACTACCCTCCATTGCCGAATTTTAGCCACCATTCACAGCCCTAAAACACACCAAAATAAGCCTCAAATAAAGCCCTAAAGTCGCACTAAACACTCTCCAAACACAGCCCCATTCGCAGCCCCAAAACAGTCCCCAAAAACGCCCCCACTGCACCTTGAACTGCCGCATCTTCACCTTATGTTCTGGTCAGTTTTGGCTGCGACTTTAGCCAGCAAAACAGCCCTAAAAGCACCTAGAAAACCCCTCAAAAATCTCCATAAAGTTCCCTAAAAAACCATTAAAAACGCAACCCCCTAAGCCACCAAAATCACTCAAAACAGTCCACTAAATCACCAAGACAGTGACCTGAAGCGTAGCAGCGAAACGGACTTGAAACAGCAGCCCGAACAGCAAAACAGCGAGGAAAGACGTTGAGTTGGTGAACTAAAAGAGTAGCGGATCATTCACCCTTCCAACGGACGTGTAACGCCCTTTCTTAGACGACAAAAGAGGTTAGACCTGAGGGCACCTTTTTACTTATCTTCTTTATTTTTGTTTTATTTATATTGATATATAATTGCATGAGAGTCGTTTGAAGCATGATGTGATTGTTGGATGAGCGGGATATGTGTTCCCTTTTGTGGTATATCGGATGGAAACCCGGACGTAAATTCCATAGCCGATTCCGAATGGACGGTAATATGGTCTGCACTCGGGATACAATGCCACGTACCACTTAAGATACATGTATCTCGTCTCATCCAAATTTGTATTTGAGCATGTTATAGTCTTTAGGTTATTTGTTTATTATTTTAAGCATGATTTAATTAGTTATTATTTAATGTTTGAAGCATGATTATGTTATTTAGGCACGTCGTTTCTTTATTCTTTATGCATGATGCTTTGTTTAGTTTATGTTTATGTTTAATTAGTTATTTGTTTACTTTGGTTTAATGGTTCAATATGCTCATTGTGTTATATTGCGTGGATTTATTTGGATGAAAGCATGTTAGATCTAAGTACCCTTGAGCATGATGTTGAATAGATTCGGTTAGTTTATTGCACAAATCATATCATCACAAGTGACATAAGTAAGGGACCATTCCGAACCCAACGGTTTGAGGTCTTCCCTTGCGAGGGGTGAGTGCGGCCTTAATCTTTGTCCCGGTTCACACCGGGTGGCGACTCCATGTTATTTTATACTCCCAACTAGGCCGCGAGCCTATAACAGCGTCGCCCAGGTTCTGTTGTGGAGTCGCCAGACTGTGGGAACACAGGAACTGGACGACGCATGCTGTTCTAGGCTCGCGGCCTAGTTGGGAGTACGAGTAGCCAACAGAGGACTAAACCGGAGAATAAGGGAGTCGCCACCCGGTGTGAACCAGGACAAAGATTTAAGGCCGCACTCACCCCTCGCAAGGGAAGACCTCAAACCATTGGATTCGGAATGGTCCCTTACTTATGCCACTTGTAATGTAAAGATTTATGCAATAATCCAACCAAGCCTATGACATATATTTCCAAGTGCACCACAATCCTAAATTCACATGCTTAAAAGTAAAGTTTACATCTAACATACATGGAATCAAATCTTATTGCCAAATTCACATGCTTAAAGGTAGGCCTTTGCAACAACAAGCACATAACGTCATAAGAATTCAATCATTCATGTAAACATAAACACAAACAGTCATGGTAACATTTGCATGTAATATAAAGGAAATCAAAATGACAACAAATAATGTAATAGGCGCATTATGCAAAGAAGCATACAAAATATGGTCAAAATAACCGCATGATAAATGAAATTAATACAAACACATAACTTGAAAAGATGAAGAAAGACACAATTTAAATATGCCAATCCAAGATGCAATTTTACATTAAAGATGAACATGCCATAATATGATGCTAAAGGATGCAACTAACATGAGCACAAACATGCATGTGAATACTTTTCCAAGTGGTACGTGGAATTGTATCCCAAGTACAGACCGCACTACCGTCCATTCGGAATCGGCTACGGAATTTACGTCTGGGTTTCCATCCGATATACCACAAGAAATAATGTCACAACATGGATGCATAAATTGTAATACATTAAGCCAAGACTAAGGTAGATGATGCAATTATATGGAATTTCATAATACATGCATGAATAAGGCAATGATGTACAAAAGAATCAGTGACATGACAAGAAGCGCGGCGAAGCATCGTGGTAAAGGATCTTATCCCCGTGAAACGGAGGGCCTTTAATCCGACTTACTAAGCCCATGTGCAATGAACACATAATATGCATAAAATAAAGGCATAATAACAAAGACAAGATATCGGACTTTGTATATCCGATTGAACACATCTCACGTCCAATCGAATATATGTCATCCGGCGCGGTGAAGCATCGTGGTAAGGATCTTATCCCCGTGAAACGGAGGGCCTTAATCCGACTTACTAAGCCCATGCGCAATAAACACATAATATGCATAAATAAAGACAAAAGTAAACACAAAAATACTCGGCGCGGCGAAGCATCGTGGTAAGGATCTTATCCCCGTGAAACGGAGGGCTTTAATCCGACTTACTAAGCCCATGCGCAATGAACATATAATATGCATAAAATAAAGGCATAATAACAAAGACAAGATATCGGACTTTGTATATCCGATTGAACCATCTCACGTCCAATCGAATATACGTCATCCGGCGCGGCGAATCATCGTGGTAAGGATCTTATCCCCGTGAACGGAGGGCCTTTAATCCGACTTACTAAGCCCATGCGCAATAAACACATATTATGCATAAATAAAGACAAAAGTAAACACAAAAATACTCGGCGCGGCGAAGCATCGTGGTAAAGGATTTTAACCTCTTCAATTAGAGGACCTTTCATCGCACTTACTAAGCCCATGCGCTTTTCTCATCATTACATAAATAATAACGTGCAGAAAATTAAATGGCGGAATAATTAAACAACTCAAAATTAAACAAAAGAACATGTCGTTTACTCAAGTGGTACGTGGAGTTGTGGCCCGAGTACAGATCATACTACCGTCCATTCGGAATCGGCTATGAAATTTACGTCCGGGTTTCCATTCGATATACCTCAAGAGGCGACACGCCTTTCATTTTATCCAATGCCCACAACACACATCATATTTATAACACATACATATTTATCTACTCAAGGGCCGCAACATACATTTAAACATCATAATCATGCGAATAACGCTCAATGAATAGTAAAAACGAAACTGAAAACAAGTGTGAAAAATACCCTCAGGTCTAACCTTTTTTGCCGACTTTCGGGCTTGCGTTTCGCGGAGATCGGAAGGGTAAAGCTCCTCAACTTTTCTGGTTCACTGGTCTAGCGTCTTAACTCACTGTTTTGCTGTTTTGCTTGCTGTTTGGTCTCCGATTTGCTGCTGTTTTCGCTGTATTTCTGCTCACTGTTTCAGCTCACTGTTTCGGTGTTTTAGGCTACTGTTTTTGATGTTTTTAAAGGCTTTAAGTGCAGATTTTTTTTGTGATATCTTAAGGATTAAAAGTGCAGTTTTTTTATGCAGTTTTTTAGTGTTTTAGGGGCTGTTTTAGGGTGATTTTGCTGCTGTTTGGGCGTGTAAAACAGTGCAGTTTTTTTTGTGTTCACTGCAGTGCGTTTTTTTGTTGTAATTTTCAGTGATGGAGGGCTGCTGTAAGGGCTGGTTTCGGTGATTGTGTGGGGGGGTTTACGGAGGTGGTTTTCAATGGTGCTTAGGGGCTGTATTGGTGGTTGTATTGGCTACAGAAATTCGGCTATGGAGGGGTGCAAGGGAGATGGTGTTCACGGCTAAGAGGATGAGATGGAGAGAAAATTTTCTGTCTTGATTTCTTGCTTTGGCCGTGAGTATTGGTGTGTTTCTAGGGCTTGGACGTGACTTAGGTTGTGTGTGTCAGGGTTGTGAATGGGAGTGAAAGCCTCTTTTTATAGGCAAAGAGAGAAGACTTTCCTAATTGAGTAGGAGAGAATCTCCTAATTGGTTTCTAATAAGGAATAGATCTCCTAATTTGGATTTGTGATTGGATTTGATTTGGTAGGGATTTGATTTGATTTCTTCTAATTATGAATGGATTTGAATTGATTTAGGCATGTGTTAAATGTGATTTTGGCTAAATAGGGGAGTGATGGGCGTGAATCACCTTCCTTGGGCATGGGCTTGGTTTGACTTGGTTTGACTTGGGTATTTTGGTTTGGTTTGGGTTTG
This sequence comes from Zanthoxylum bungeanum, assembly GCA_019454045.1. Classification (NCBI taxonomy): domain Eukaryota; kingdom Viridiplantae; phylum Streptophyta; class Magnoliopsida; order Sapindales; family Rutaceae; genus Zanthoxylum; species Zanthoxylum bungeanum. The sequence goes on from SKCR01022761.1 coordinate 325,190, forward strand.
GTAAGTGGTTTGTGGGGTTTTGGGCCTAAGATAAGCTTTGAAACGGAAGTCCAACAAGCAACCGAAGCTCAAACAACGAGATTAAATCCATCAAAAATTCTATTTTCCAACTTTACCCTTTCCAACGTCCGTTTCCCGCGACTTTCATGACTAAAGAGGTAGTTGCCTCCAGACGAGACTCATCATTGGGCTAATGTGTAAAAATACAATGCCTACAGTCGCCCCCACTTTGATGGGACTTGTGCAGTGTGGGACAATGACAATCCTATCAAAGTACATGCAATGCATTTTCACTTACCTGGCTCGCCAGCTGCCACCTGGTCTGTCTGCTGCTTCGAACTGAGTTGATTGTGTGATGGGCACCTCGGCCCTGGGACGCATCCCGAAACTGCTAATGACAATAGGGCACCTCAACCCTCGAACTGATGATGTGGGTACGCATCTCGACCCTGGGCACGCATCTCGGCCCGGAACTACAACCGACAACGGGGGCACGCATCTCGGCCCTGGGTACGCATCTCGACCCAATACCGCTGACAAGAGGGACCTCGCCCTGAATATGATGTAGTGGGTACGCATCTCGACCCTGGGCACGCATCTCGGCCCGAAACTACAACCGACAACGGGGGCACGCATCTCGGCCCTGGGTACGCGTCTCGACCCAATACCGCTGACAAGAGGGACCTCGCCCTGAATATGATGTATTGGGTATGCATCTCGACCCTGGGCACGCATCTCGGCTCGGAACTACAACCGACAATGGGGTCACGTATGGAGACACTACCTTTTTAGTTGTGAAAGCCGCGGGAAACGGACGTTGGAAGGGTAAAGTTGGAAAATGGAATTTTTGTTGGATTTAACCTCGTTGTTTGGCTTCGGGTTGCTTGTTGGACCTCTGTTTTAAAACACATCAAACCCATTTAAAACACATCTCACAAATTAAATAATTAAAATATTTAAAACAAATCTCACAAATTAATAATTAAAACCAATTAAAATTAAACTTAAATTAAATTAAATTAAATTCCTAATTTAAATAAATCACCTTCCTAATTAAATTAAATCTCTTTCCTAAAATACATAAATCACATTCCTAATTTAATTAAATCACCTACCAATTTAAATAAATCATATCCTTAACTAAAAAGATAAATCAAATCACTTCCCTAAATTAAAAGATTTCCTTATCACATACTAAATTAAAAGATATCCCTAATTAATACACAAATCCTATTCCTTTCCCAACAAGGTAAATCCCCTCCATTGGCCTATAAAAATAACCCCTCTCCACACATTCAAAACCGTGGCTGGCTGGCTGGCTGGCTCATTCTCACGAAAAATACAAAGAAAATAACCCAAGGAGATTCACGCCCAAAAGCCTCACAAATTGCTCTCATATTACCGCACCACAAGCCCTCACTCACGCACCCTTCACGCATCAACACCTAGCCTTCAAACCATTCACAAGCCTCTGCCTCACACGTAGCACCCCACCATCACTCACTGCCCCTCTCACGTACTACCTTCATCACGCCATACTCCCCATAACCAGCCAACGATTCACACATTGCCCTTAAATTCATCAGCCCCCTCACACGCCACAGACTCCCCACTTCTCACATTCTTCATAAGCCACGCATAGACACGACTTCAAAACACTCAGCAACGTCCAGCAGCCTCACGTTAATAGCACACATACTTCCCCTTGCACGTCCCAAACACTTTCTCAAGCCTCCTTGCACGTCCAAAAACCTCCTTGAAGCCTCCATTGCCGACCGATCATTAAACCTAAGCACCCTCCATTGCCGCATCTTTCATCCTTCACCACCCTTCACGCCTAAGCCCCTTTCACTACCCTCCATTGCCGAATTTTAGCCACCATTCACAGCCCTAAAACACACCAAAATAAGCCTCAAATAAAGCCCTAAAGTCGCACTAAACACTCTCCAAAACCAGCCCATTCGCAGCCCCAAAACAGTCCCCAAAAACGCCCCCACTGCACCTTGAACTGCCGCATCTTCACCTTATGTTCTGGTCAGTTTTGGCTGCGACTTTAGCCAGCAAAACAGCCCTAAAAGCACCTAGAAAACCCCTCAAAAATCTCCATAAAGTTTCCCTAAAAAACCATTAAAAACGCAACCCCCTAAGCCACCAAAATCACTCAAAACAGTCCACTAAATCACCAAGACAGTGACCTGAAGCGTAGCAGCGAAACGGACTTGAAACAGCAGCCCGAACAGCAAAACAGCGAGGAAAGACGTTGAGTTCGTGAACTAAAAGAGTAGCGGATCATTCACCCTTCCAACGGACGTGTAACGCCCTTTCTTAGACGACAAAAGAGGTTAGACCTGAGGGCAACCTTTTTACTTATCTTCTTTATTTTTGTTTTATTTATATTGATATATAATTGCATGAGAGTCGTTTGAAGCATGATGTGATTGTTGGATGAGCGGGATATGTGTTCCCTTTTGTGGTATATCGGATGGAACCCGGACGTAAATTCCATAGCCGATTCCGAATGGACGGTATATGGTCTGCACTCGGGATACAATGCCACGTACCACTTAAGATACATGTATCTCGTCTCATCCAAATTTGTATTTGAGCATGTTATAGTCTTTAGGTTATTTGTTTATTATTTTAAGCATGATTTAATTTAGTTTATTATTTAATGTTTGAAGCATGATTATGTTATTTAGGCACGTCGTTTCTTTATTCTTTATGCATGATGCTTTGTTTAGTTTATGTTTATGTTTAATTAGTTATTTGTTTACTTTGGTTTAATGGTTCAATATGCTCATTGTGTTATATTGCGTGGATTTATTTGGATGAAAGCATGTTAGATCTAAGTACCCTTGACATGAATGTTGAATAGATTCGGTTAGTTTATTGCACAAATCATATCATCACAAGTGACATAAGTAAGGGACCATTCCGAACCCAACGGTTTGAGGTCTTCCCTTGCGAGGGGTGAGTGCGGCCTTAAATCTTTGTCCCGGTTCACACCGGGTGGCGACTCCATGTTATTTTTTACTCCCAACTAGGCCGCGAGCCTATAACAAACGTCGCGCCCAGGTTCTGTTGTCTACAGTCTGGCGACTCCACTGGGGATAATAGAATTGGCCCTGAAATCATGTCTTGTGATGTGTATGATTTGTGCATTAGTTGACCGTTTCTATAGTGGGTTGATGGAGTTCAATCAAAGGCATTGTCATAAACCCGCATGAGAACCATAATTGTATATCCTGTAGAAGTTGCCCCTTTATGCTTTTGATAACCACATTCATATCATATCTCATATGTCGCATGCATCTCATGCATACATGCATCATGTTAACCCTCTGTGTCTTAAAAGCCATCATAGATATCCGTTGGGTTAGAGAAAAAAAAAGTTATTCAAGAGGAGTTTAGCAAACATGGATAGCGGGGAAAAGGAAATCGAGAAATAGAAAAGCTTACGGAAAGGATAGAAAGACCATTGGGGGGCCTTCAAAAAAAAAGAGAAAAAAAAAAGAGAGAAAAAGAAAAAAAAAAGAAGAAAGAGAAAAAAAGAAGAGAAAAAAAAAAGAGAAAAAAATGTTGTCCTTGATAGTTAGACATAAGTCCGATGATGAAATTGACTGCTTTAGAGTGAAACTTTAGAAACGATAAACCCTTGACGTGCTTTTATCTGAGAATTTGAGTAATTGATCTATGTTAGACTCATAAGCACTTGATTATGGTTCTTAGCAGTGAAAACCTGAGTAGTTAGCAAAGTGACTAGTTGAAGAAATTGTAGGTCGGTGAATGACCGTTTGCTTAGATGTCTATCTTGATTTGCTTATGTTATGATGTGTGGTATGGTTGAAAATGAAAGAAAAGTCTCTAAAGAGAAAAGAATTGAACCATTTATAACCAATAAGCGTGAAGCTACCCATGGGCGAGTATTAGGACCCCATGAGGAGAAATGCTACCTTAAAGGGTAGGTGTGTTGAAAAAAAAAAGAGAAAGAAAAAAAAAGAGAAAAAGAAAAGAAAAGAAAAAAAGAAGTTCAAAATGAAAAGAAAAAAAAAAGAGAAAAAAAAGAAAAGAAAACCATACCACATTGAGCACAAAAAAAAAGCAATTACAGGCATAATTGAGACATCTAGGTTGGTTTGACCCATCGATCCCGATTATTGACGAAATCATTGAGTTAGCTTACCTGGGGATGAATCTACGAAGGAACCTTTGCACACACACACTTTGAGTCTGGCATAGATCATTTATTCAAAGACTTGGATTTGAGTTGCATTGAGTGTTTTGAAGGTTCTCTGGTTTCATTACTGAGCATTCTTTGAGGACAATGATATGTATAACTATTGGGACTATTTCGTAGAATGTGATATAGCATGATGATATGGAAGGCCCCACCATGTGGTTCATCTTGATCAAGTACAAAACAGCAGAGAGCAGAAAGCTAAATCAAGACTGGGGGCGACCAGTCTACTACATCATGAATCAGGGACATAACAAGATATTGGGTCATGAGACTAGAGAGAAGGCCGAGCAATCACCTGGAGAACTGGCGGAAAACCTAACCCAGCGGGATAGGAAAATCATTCATGCATGCATGCATACACGTAACATATTTTGCATTCTTTTTTGTATTTGTTTTGTTTTTCACAGGTTTCAAAGAAGAAAAAAGAGAAAGCGGCAAAGACAAGCCAACCAGAATCAGCAACATACGAGTAGTAGTTTTGGGGATGAGTCCAGGGCTGAGGCCCATATCAGTATCAGCATGGGGGCGAGGCCCACATCAGTATCCGTTTGGGGCGAGGCCCATATCAGTATCAGCATGGGGCAAGGCCCACATTAGAGTCAGCATGAGGGCAAGGCCCATATCAGTATTCGTTTGGGGATGAGTCCCGGGGTTGAGGCCCATATCAGTATCAGCTTGGGGCGAGGCCCACATCAGTTTATGACGAGACCCACATTAGTATCAGTTTTGGGGCAAGGCCTACATCAGTTTCAGTCTGGGGGCGAGGCCCACATCAATATCAGTTTGGGGCGAGGTCCACATCAGTATCAACTCAGGGTCGAGGCTCACCTTATCAGTAGTTTGGGGAATGAATCCCAGGGTCGAGGCCCACATCGTCAGAGTTTCGGGAATGAATCCCACATCACTAGAGTTTTGGAATGAATCCCACATCGCTTGAGTTTTGGAATGAATCCCAGGGCCGAGGCCCACATCATCAGAATTTGGAATGAATCCAGGGAATGAATCCCAGGGCTGAGGCCCACATCGTCAGAATTTGGAATGAATCCAGGGAATGAATCCCAGGGCCGAGGCCCATATCAGCAGAATTTTGGAATGAATCCAGGGAACGAATCCCGGGGCCGAGGCCCACGTTTTCAGAATTTGGAATGAATCCCAGGGCCGAGGCCCACATCGTCAGAATTTGGAATGAATCCCATGGCTGAGGCCCACATCGTCAGATTTTGGAATGAATCTAGGGAATGAATCCCAGGGCTGAGGCCCACATCGTCAGATTTTGGAATGAATCCCAGGGCTGAGGCCCACATCGTCAGAATTTGGAATGGATCCAGGGAATGAATCCCAAGGCTGAGGACCACCTTATAAGAATTTGGAATGAATCCAGGGAATGAATCCCAGGGCCGAGGCCCACGTCGTCAGGATTTGGAATGGATCCAGGGAATGAATCCCAGGGCCGAGGCCCACGTCTTCAGAATTTGGAATGAATCCCAGGGCCGAGGCCCATGTCGTCAGAATTTGGAATGAATCCCAGGGCCGAGGCCTACATCAGCATCAGTTTAGGGCGAGGCCCACATCAGCATCAGTTTGGGGCGAGGCCCGTATTAGCATCAGTATCAGTCTTGCCGGGTATGGCACTCTGGGAGCGAGGCCCACATCTTTATCAGTATGAGTCTTGCCGGGTATGGCATTCTGGGGGCGAGGCCCACATTACATCAGTATCAGCATTGCCGGGTATGGCATTCTGGGGGCGAGGCCCACATTACATCAGATCAGTCCTGCCAGATATAGCATTCTGGGGGCGAGGCCCACATAGCATCAGATCAGTTTCTGCCGGGTATGGCACTTTGGGGGCGAGGCCCGCATTACTTCAAATTAGTTTCTGCCGAGAATGGCACTCCAGGAATGGAGAGATTAATCCGAGAATGGACAGTCCGGGAATGGACCAGCTCGGGAATGAGCACGCCGGGAATGGCACGCGGGAATGGCACTCCGAGAATGGAGATTTTAGTCCGGGAATGGACAGCTCGGGAATGAGCACGCCGAGAATGGCACTCCGAGAATGGAGATATAGTCCGGGAATGCACAGTCCGGGAATGGACAGCTCGGGAATGAGCACGCCGGGAATGGCACTCCGAGAATGGAGATATAGTCCGAGAATGGACAGTCCGGAATGGACAGCTCGGGAATGAGCACGCCGGGAATGGCACGTCGGGAATGGCACTCCGAGAATGGAGATATAGTCCGAGAATGGACAGTCCGGGAATGGACAGCTCGGGAATGAGCACGCCGGGAATGGCACTTCAGGAATGGAGATCGGTTCGGGAATGGACCACATCACATCAACGGTTCGGGAATGGACCACAACACGATGACGGTTCGGGAATGGACCTCATCACATCACAGCAACACTCCGGGAATGGAGATCGGTTCGGGAATGGACCACAACACGGTGACGGTTCGGGAATGGACCTCATCACATCACATCAACACTTCGGGAATGAAGATCGGTTCGGGAATGGACCACAACACGGTGACGGTTCGGGAATGGACCTCATCACATCACAGCAACACTCCGGGAATGGAGATCGGTTCGGGAATGGACCACAACACGGTGACGGTTCGGGAATGGACCTCATCACATCACATCAACGGTTCGGGAATGGACCACATCACAACAACGGTTCGGGAATGGACCAGAGGTCGAAGCACCTCAACATCATATCAACTCAACACAACAGGCGGACCATGTGACAGCTGGCGAGCCAGGTAAGTAAAAATGCATTGCACGTACTTTGATAGGATTGTCACTGTTACACATTACACAAGTCCCATCAAAGTGGGGGCGACTGTAGGCACTGCATTTTTGCATATCAGCCCGATGATGAGTCTCGTATGGAGACACTACCTTTTTAGTTGTGAAAGCCGCGGGAAACGGACGTGGAAGGGTAAAGTTGGAAAATGGAATTTTTGTTGGATTTAACTCGTTGTTTGGCTTCGGGTTGCTTGTTGGACCTCTGTTTTAAACACATCAAACCCATTTAAAACACATCTCACAAATTAAATAATTAAAATATTTAAAAAAAATCTCAAAATTAAATAATTAAAACCAATTAAAATTAAACTTAAATTAAATTAAATTAAATTCCTAATTTAAATAAATCACCTTCCTAATTAAATTAAATCTCTTTCCTAAAATACATAAATCACATTCCTAATTTAATTAAATCACCTACCAATTTAAATAAATCATATCCTTAACTAAAAAGAATAAATCAAATCACTTCCCTAAATTAAAAGATTTCCTTATCACATACTAAATTAAAAGATATCCCTAATTAATACACAAATCCTATTCCTTTCCCAACAAGGTAAATCCCCTCCATTGGCCTATAAAAATAACCCCTCTCCACACATTCAAAACCCTGGCTGGCTGGCTGGCTGGCTGGCTGGCTCATTCTCACGAAAAATACAAAGAAAATAACCCAAGGAGATTCACGCCCAAAAGCCTCACAAATTGCTCTCATATTACCGCACCACAAGCCCTCACTCACGCACCCTTCACGCATCAACACCTAGCCTTAAACCATTCACAAGCCTCTGCCTCACACGTAGCACCCCACCATCACTCACTGCCCCTCTCACGTACTACCTTCATCACGCCATACTCCCCATAACCAGCCAACGATTCACACATTGCCCTTAAATTCATCAGCCCCCTCACACGCCACGGACTCCCCACTTCTCACATTCTTCATAAGCCACGCATAGACACGACTTCAAAACACTCAGCAACGTCCAGCAGCCTCACGTTAATAGCACACATACTTCCCCTTGCACGTCCCAAACACTTTCTCAAGCCTCCTTGCACGTCCAAAAACCTCCTTGAAGCCTCCATTGCCGAATCATTAAACCTAAGCACCCTCCATTGCCGCATCTTTCATCCTTCACCACCCTTCACGCCTAAGCCCCTTTCACTACCCTCCATTGCCGAATTTTAGCCACCATTCACAGCCCTAAAACACACCAAAATAAGCCTCAAATAAAGCCCTAAAGTCGCACTAAACACTCTCCAAACACAGCCCCATTCGCAGCCCCAAAACAGTCCCCAAAAACGCCCCCACTGCACCTTGAACTGCCGCATCTTCACCTTATGTTCTGGTCAGTTTTGGCTGCGACTTTAGCCAGCAAAACAGCCCTAAAAGCACCTAGAAAACCCCTAAAAAATCTCCATAAAGTTTCCCTAAAAAACCATTAAAAACGCAACCCCCTAAGCCACCAAAATCACTCAAAACAGTCCACTAAATCACCAAGACAGTGACCTGAAGCGTAGCAGCGAAACGGACTTGAAACAGCAGCCCGAACAGCAAAACAGCGAGGAAAGACGTTGAGTTGGTGAACTAAAAGAGTAGCGGATCATTCACCCTTCCAACGGACGTGTAACGCCCTTTCTTAGACGACAAAAGAGGTTAGACCTGAGGGCACCTTTTACTTATCTTCTTTATTTTTGTTTTATTTATATTGATATATAATTGCATGAGAGTCGTTTGAAGCATGATGTGATTGTTGGATGAGCGGGATATGTGTTCCCTTTTGTGGTATATCGGATGGAAACCCGGACGTAAATTCCATAGCCGATTCCGAATGGACGGTAATATGGTCTGCACTCGGGATACAATGCCACGTACCACTTAAGATACATGTATCTCGTCTCATCCAAATTTGTATTTGAGCATGTTATAGTTTTAGGTTATTTGTTTATTATTTTAAGCATGATTTAATTTAGTTTATTATTTAATGTTTGAAGCATGATTATGTTATTTAGGCACGTCGTTTCTTTATTCTTTATGCATGATGCTTTGTTTAGTTTATGTTTATGTTTAATTAGTTATTTGTTTACTTTGGTTTAATGGTTCAATATGCTCATTGTGTTATATTGCGTGGATTTATTTGGATGAAAGCATGTTAGATCTAAGTACCCTTGAGCATGAATGTTGAATAGATTCGGTTAGTTTATTGCACAAATCATATCATCACAAGTGACATAAGTAAGGGACCATTCCGAACCCAACGGTTTGAGGTCTTCCCTTGCGAGGGGTGAGTGCGGCCTTAAATCTTTGTCCCGGTTCACACCGGGTGGCGACTCCATGTTATTTTATACTCCCAACTAGGCCGCGAGCCTATAACAGCGTCGCCCAGGTTCTGTTGTCTACACCCATAAACATCAGCTTTCCGCCCTCACGACAATCAACGAAGGTCAATGTAACTCTCTATCTTACTCTTCCCTTTCTTTCTGCTAGTCATCATCATTGACTTGAGCGTCTGAGTGCTTATGGCATCCACCACAATGGTGGATAGTTACTTCACGCTCGCTTGCCTTTGTTTTACAGGATCGCTAATGTCCCCATCATACAAATTCTCGATGGTAAGCCGAAGGCGAAATTCATAAATTTTTATTGAACTTACATTCTATTCATAGGGTAGGTAACATTTATAATAGTCAAATATCCAACAATTTCAAAATTTAGTACTAAAATACAATCCGATGATTACATTTGTAGGCGACCCTAGGAGACGAGGATACTTGTTCAACTCAAGCACGAGTCTCGTTAGTTGTATAAAACAAATCCTTCGCTTTCCTTCTGATTTGTTTATTGAAGATTACATCAAACTCTTGACTTTCTCAAACTTTTTTTTATTCATGTTTATAAAATGATCAATTCCCTGGAAACAAACAAACATTCAGTTCAATCACGTTGACTAGTTAGCGACTTAAAATTTGCCTCGTGAGTTAGATTTAATGATATTAAAATTATTATTATTCCATAATTATCGATCCAAATTTAGAAAAGTCGAATCCAATTGTGAATTGAACTTTCATCCTTGAATTCAAAATATCAACCTTTGAGTTTCACAGACGTGTGACACGACATCAAACCTTAAGTTTGATATTTCAAGCTTCTAGTTTCAAAGAAGCGTGGCATATATAGTCAAAATCTCTATCCAACAATATATTATTTATCATCATATGAATGAACGTGATTGACCAACAACAAGAGATCCGGTCCTTGTTCTTGAAGTAAAAGTAAAGCCTTCTCTGTAATTACAGCAACATCTTGTAATGGCTTCTCTGGCTCTCTCTTGTCTTATCTTACTTTGTCTTCCACAGCTACCGCATTTGTCTGCGGCCAACATAACCTTGGGTTCAACTCTATCAAGCAGCAGCAACGACAACAACTCTTCATGGCTTTCGCCTTCAGGGGATTTTGCTTTCGGATTTCAGCAACTCAACAATTCAGACCATTTCTTGCTTGCCATTTGGTTCAACAAAATACCTGAAAGAACCATCGTTTGGCATGCCAATGGAGACAACCCAGCTCCCAGAGGATCAACACTTGAGCTCACTGCTACTGGCCTTTTGCTTAAAGATCCTCGAGCCCAAACCCTATGGAGTCGAAATCCTGACAGAAATGCATCAGGTGCCGCTATGCTTGATACAGGTAATTTTGTGCTTAGAGCCTCAGGAAATGATTCCGATTATGTTTGGCAAAGTTTTCAAAATCCAACAGACACCATCTTGCCTACCCAAATATTAGATTTGGGTAGCGTGTTGGTTTCCAAGTTGACAGAAAGCAACTTCTCTAAAGGCAGGTTTGAGCTCCATTTTTCAAATGGAAACCTTCAGCTCATTCCTGTAGCCTGGCCAAGCCGATTCCAATACAATAGTTATTACAGTAGTAATACTTCTTACAGCGAAAATTCTTCCGAGTCTGGTCATCGGCTGGTTTTTAATGCATCATCTGATATTTACATAGAAAAAAATAATGGTCAAATTGTCCAATTGCCTCTATGGAGTCCAATAAATCGTAGAGTAGACCTCTATTTTCGAGCAACATTGGATTATGATGGAGTTTTCACAGAATACGCTTACCAAAAGAATTCTGATTCAAATCAGAGCTGGTTTTCTCTACGAATCCTTCCTGATAACATTTGTAATGATATATTTAATGCTTTGGGTAGTGGTGCTTGTGGCTTCAATAGCTACTGCTCTATTCAAAATGGGAGACCTTATTGTGACTGCCCACCTGGGTATGTATTTGTGGATCCAAATAACAGATTCAGCGGTTGTATTCCAAATTACTGGAACGGCTGTGGACCAGATGATGGATCAAGAGATGCAGATGAGTTGTTTGAAATAAAGGAGTTTAATAAAGTAAATTGGCCTCTGGGAGATTATGAAAGGCTGGTACCTTATGAACAGGAGGAGTGTGAAGCATCTTGCTTGCATGATTGCTCATGTGCTGTTGCAGTATATGATGGCAAGGATTGCTGGAAGAAGAGATTGCCTCTCTCCAATGGGCGTACTGAAAATATCGGATTCACAAAAGTTCTCTTCAAAGTAAGGAAAGCAGATTTTCCTGGTTTCCATGGCAATCCTGGCAGCAAGAAAGGAATACCAACTGTATTAGGAGCACTTCTAATAGGAGGTTCTGTATTCTTCAATTGCCTTTTGCTACTGGCAATATCTCTTGGTGTCATCGCGTGGCGCAAGAGAAAAGATGGAAGTAATGTCCAACATTCAATTATTTCTGAAACAAATATGTGTTTCTTTTCGCTCAACGAACTCTACAAAGCAACAAACGGTTTCAAGGAAGAACTAGGTAGGGGTTCTTTCGGCATTGTTTACAAAGGTTTTCTCAAATCCAATTCACAAAATGCCATAGCAGTCAAAAAATTGGACAAATTAGCACAAGAAGGGAAAGGGAATTCAAAACTGAAGTCACTGCAATTGGAAGAACTCATCACAAGAATCTAGTCCAGTTACTTGATATTGTGATGAGGTCTTAACCGGATTTTAGTGTATGAATGCATGAGCAATGGCACTTTGGCAAACTTAATTTTTGCAATTCCGAAACCTGACTGGAGTCTAAGAGTCAGGATTTCTCTGGAGATTGCAAGAGGGCTTGTGTACTTACACGAAGAATGCAATGTGCCGATCATCCACTGTGATATAAAACCTCAAAACATACTTCTAGACGAATACTTCACAGCGAAAATTTCAGACTTTGGATTATCCAAACTGTTACTCTATGATCAGTCTCGAACACGTACAATGATCAGAGGAACTCGAGGATACGTGGCTCCAGAATGGTTCAAGAATGTGCCTATTTCTGCCAAAGTGGATGTTTACAGTTATGGTGTTATGTTATTGAAATCATTTGCTGTAGGAGAAGTGTGGAGATAAATCTGAGGAAGAAAGAATTGCAATACTAACTGACTGGGCTTATGACTGCTATGTTGAAGGGAGACTGGATGTTTTGGTAGACAATGATGAAACTGCAATGGCTGACAAATCAAGGCTTCATAAATGGTTGATGATAGCAATGTGGTGCATTCAAGAAGATCCCTCAAAAAGGCCTACAATGAAGATGGTCTTGCAAATGTTAGAAGGTTATCTGGAAGTTCTTACTCCCCCATGCTCTTCTTCATTCATTACAATTACTGAAAGCTGAAGCTACTAGTAGTAATTAGTAAATGCATTTCCCTCTAATTTTACATGTAAACCTTTATGCAACTTTTGTTTGCTCTGTATAGTTATATATCCATAATATCAATTGAAGGGATTGTTTTTAGTATGTTTAATAAAAAGCAGAGTACTTCTGCACTTAAAATAGGAACAGATCAATCATGGCTTTATTAACTCATGGAAACTGTACAAGGTTATTAATGAGATTATAAGTAATCAAAAGAAATATAAAACTCTTAATGGCCAAGTAATTGATGAGTGGTATTTATATCACTTATTCCCACTCATTTAACCTAATTTTTGTATAGTTTCTCGAGTTTTGTGAACGTTTGATATATTTTATGTTATTTTGTAGATAAATAAAGTTTTGAAAGCATTGGAAGCAATTGGGGCAAAAACGGACAAAAATGCGTCAACAGGGATATTTTGGTCTTTAGCGCGTCGCGACGCCCAAACTTCCGCGTCGCGACGTCTAAAATGCGCCGAACAGTGCTAACGTGCGCCGGGTCCACAAATCAGAATCTGAGAAAAGTTTGACTTTGCTAAAATGCGCTATGCCACGTGTCACCATCACAGCCGATCTGCTAACATGCGCCGTGCCACGTGTCAGCATCCTACGGTGCCGACAGTCATCACCGCCACGTGTCGCCACGTCGTCGCCACATCACCGCCATGTCATTAGCCACGTCAGCAAGTCAACAAGTCAAATTGCCACGTGTCGTGCCACATCATCATCAGCCAATCAGGAAGTGACACGTGTCGCAATTCTATGGTGCCGACAGTCTCTTTTCCCACGTGTCGCCACGTCGCGTCGCCACGTCAGCATCAATATTGGATATCCTATCCTTATCTGACACGTGACGGATAAGAATCTCAGCGACCAATCAGAAGCCGCCACGTGTCCACAATAATTGAAGCCCAACCACTCTGCCACGTGTCACCTTATCAGCTTATCCATAATCTTCAAACCAGCGAACCAGAGCGTGCCACGTCGACAAATCTGGCGTCGCGACGCTGAGGACCTGGCGTCGCGACGCTGGATCCTACCGAGGCCTATAAATTGAGCTCGAGATTTCAGAATTCAGTGTACCTTCCTCTCTCTTAAATTCCTTCTAAAGAGAGAGTTTCTCTCTCTAGATTCTTTAGTTTTTAGTTTTTTTTATTTTTAGTTTTTAGTTTTGTAAATAATTTTAATTACATTTTGTAATAATAGTAATTTAATTTTTAATTTTTACTTTTTACAGTTTTTACTATTTACCATGATGAGGTAACTTCCCCAGCTAGGGTGAAAGGTAATTCTTTTACTGTTACTATTTAGATTAATCTCCATTAAAAATAATATATTCACTATTTAAAATATTGCCTTAAAAAGGATACCGCCAGATTGGTCGGTTGGTAATTCATTTTAATCTGGTTTAAACCTGACTAATAAAGGATATCGCCAGATTGGTCGGTTGGTAATTTAATTTTGGTTCCGCCTTTATGGCTGGTTGGACTTAATTTGACTTAATCAGGTTACCGCCTATATGGCTGGTTGGAGAGAAAGAATCACAAGTTTATATATTATTTTATGGGAGATATCTAAATTAGTAGTAGTAAAAGTAATTCCTTTTACCTTAGCATTTTATTTTATTTTACTTTTCAGTTTTACTTTATGTCTTTTACTTTTCAGTATTTTTACTTTATGTCTTTTACTTTTAAGTTGTACTAGCCCTAGTTATGTGTTAGTTATCTGGGGTTGTGATGAATTCTAATATCACCGGTTTATAAGGGGTTTTATTTATAGTTTGGTTTGGGTAATTTAAAGGTTTACTATTAAGTCTTAAGCTTAATGATTCTTGTTGTCTGATCACCAATAAGATTGATGTGGTAAATCTAAAATGAACTAGACATAGGGATTTTAGGTTTCAGCCTTAGACTTAATAGTTCACGATCTTCCTTGAGGATAGATAACCCTTTAATAGATTTCCTTACAGGATAGGAATATACCTGTCGGGCGGGGGTAGCCATATAATTGGAACTTAAACTTAATGAATCCAGATAATTTGGTTGACATAGACATATGGTTCAATTGGGTTAAACTGGGTATTTGCGTCTGACTATCGACAGAGGCTTTTGCATAATTTAGTGTCCAGGTTAGTAAACTGACGATTTATACACAAACATAAAATAATAACTTTCATCTTTTTAAATGATATTAGAATGATTCACGACCCTAGATCTTTGTGTCTTTTGTTATTTTCCTTAGTATTTTCTTTTATCTTTTTATTTATTTACTTATTGTGCCAAAAACCACATTCAACCAATCAAACAATCATTCTCTTCTCCATTTAATTAGATATTTGTAAATAAATAGATTCAATAATTAATAACAATAGTAGGAATTTAGTCCTCGTGGGATCGATATTTTTATACTACTTGAACGATACGTGCGCTTGCGTTATACGTGTGTGTTTACGCCGGTCAAGTTTTTGGCGCCGTTGCCGGGGAGTTATATTTCTTGAGTTGTTAATTTTGAAGCTATCTAATTTACTTGTATCTAATTTTCTTTATCTTTATCTGTAATTTTCATTTCTTTATTGTATTTTCAGGTGATTGAAAAATGGAACACTACTGGGAGATTGAAAGATTACGAGCTTTACACGAAGATACACCCCACATCTGGGAGCAACAGTCCGGTTTTCTGAGGCCTGTTGTCCAGCCCAATGATTATCACTGGATGCCAGAACCAAACAATTCTACATTTGCTCAACAGAACGAAATGGGAAGATGTGTAATATGTGATGGTAACCACCCGAAGCGATCAATGTATAATACCTTTCAGAGTGGCAGAATTTTCAGAATCATTCAAAGTATGAAAAACCATCACATTTTCCATCTTATCCACCATCCATATGCAATTTTCATCAACAACTAGAACCATCAGAGGAAGATCAGTTGTTAAACATGCTCAAAGATATGTTCGAGTTGGATGCAATGCTTGAAACAAGCCAGAATCAATTGGAAAGTATTCAGAGACAATCAGAATTCATTCAGAGGATGACAGATCAAATGAGACAATTCACAGAAAACCAGGACTACATACCTCAAGAACCAGTTTCAGATGACACTAATGAAGCCTTCGAGTACAATCATTTCACAATGACACTTCAATAGAGGAGGAGGCTGAGCAGTATCAACAACCAGAGGTATCAGTTCAGGAGCCCGAACCGGCAAAGTCTCAATTTGACTTTTATTATTCAGATTCTGACGAGAATGAAGCTGAAATATTTGTACCAACTGCATCAAAAATTGAGGATGGAATTCTGTATCCTCAAAACGAAGATCTTGGAGATTCCATTGCACAAATGTTTGAAGAAGATCTACCTGAGCCAATCATTTCACCCAGATCAGATGATGAAGACCTAAAATCTTACATTTCTTTTCATCCTCAGGTTGATAATTTTGAAGCATGTATTTCACAGATGACAGATGAAGAATTAAATACAAAAAATTTACAATACATCTGTGAAGAAAAGGTGGAGCAAGAAGCAGAGCAAATTGAGGAGCAAATGTCTGACCTTAATAAAGATCCAGAGCATTCAGGAGAAACATCGCTGTTTTGGGGAGTACAAATCAAAGATATCACCCAGAAGCTTGACAGAATGGAACTTCCATTCCAAGTCAAGCACCATATAAGACCTCTTGATTTTCTTTCTTTCTTTGCAGGAACCACTGGAACAACAAGGAGCAAAAAGGTGGCACGAGCACTGAATGGGACAAAACTCTTTTTGCCACCTTACCGTTGGAAGAGACCCTTCAAAAGCAACGCTCACGGGATTGTTTTTGATCGGACATCTAAAACGACATTGAAACCTCCTTAATAGATGAATTTCAGTCACGTCTGGCTGAAGACGAAAAATTTAGCGCTAGCAGGGAGGCAACCCATGCAATTTGTTATAATTTCTGTTTTATATTTTGTGTATACATGTTGTAGAATTTTTTTTTAATTTTGTGTGTTATTTTTGTAGGGAAAAGCACAAACGGAGCATTTTTAGACAGAAGGAATGATGTTTGGCAAAAATGAAAGCTAATTCATTAGCGATGGCTGAATAATGAATGGATTCTTGAAACGCATCCTAATGAATTTATACCAAACGAGTGGCGTATTGCGTACACAATTCCGTTGCCTTAATTCTTGCTTTGATTCGTTCTTATTCTTATCTTTATTTTCGCCGACAAGATTTATACTTTTGGACTTTTCACGATTTATTTTAACGTTCATCTAATAATTGTCATTTGGCAGATACTAGTGCAATTATTACTCACCCATTTCAGGTTCTATAAATTCAGCTCGTCATTTCTCTCTTCGACACATCCAAATAAGAGAGAAAATGGAAGCAACTTCACAGCAGCGAATCAAGCGAATTTGTGTTTTCTGTGGATCCAATTCTGGTAATAAACCAGAATTCATCGAAGCTGCAAAGGAATTGGGGCGAGTCATAGCGGAGCGAAATATGCACCTAGTATATGGCGGTGGCAATCTGGATTGATGGGGAGCTTTCAAAAGCCGTTCAGGATGGTGGCGGTCATGTTTTAGGAATCATTCCAAAACCTTTGGCGGACGAACACTTAATCGGACAAACAAATGGAGATGAACGCATCGTATCTGGAATGCCCGAACAAATTCATGAAATGATCAATACTGCTGATGCGTTTATTGCGTTACCAGGAGGGTTGGGACGTTTGAGGAAATGTTTACTGTAGCATCATGGGCACACTTAAATATTCATCAGAAGCCCATTGGGTTACTTAACATTGAGCATTTCTTCGATTTTCTGTTTGTATTTCTTGCGGAAGCCAAAAAACATGAGTTCGTCACGAAATCATACATGATATCTTCCTGACTGCGACAAAGGCCGAAGAATTAATTGACCAAATATAGCCTTTGAACCAAAACTAGACCCCATTCTTTCCAAGTTGAACTGGTCAGATAGCGATCGTGGTAAGAAGCGTAAATTGGACATAGATCTTAATCGGTAATTTTTCTATATTTCAGCTAACCAGGTACTTCCTTCTAAACTCTTCTATTACTGTTTAAGACATTGGGGACAATGTCTCATTTAGGTTTTGGGGGAGGAAATTAGTTGATTAGTACCTTGTTTTTAGTTTGTATGTTGTTTTTATTTTTAGTCCTAATTTGTTTTCGAAAAATACAAAAAAATTGTAAAATTTTCAAAACGTACAAAAATATTTTGCATTTTTGTGTTTTTATTTTGACTAAAAAAGTGAAATTGGTAAGAGATAGCTGAGTAAGGAGTTTCAATTCTTGAGACGTATCTCAAGCCTATTTTCGAAACAAGTTAATTTCATTTTGAATTATTTAATTTGTAAATTCTCTTTAAAACGGACTAAAATGGATCTTCATATGCTCAGTTGACAGATATTATCAACATATATAGTAACATACGGACATGAGCTAAAATTGAAAAGTTTGTAATATTCAGTGCTCTAGTTTAATTGGAGGAAACATCTCAAAAAGCAGTGGAGTAAAAAAAAAAAAAAAAAACATCCGAGATCCGGGTTATTAAGTCTGTAAGGGTGTTTTAACACCTAGTGCCCTAAAACCAACTGGTTTGGGAGTCACTGGCCCCAAGCTCGTTACATGGATCGAAGATGCTGTAAAAATATATATATCTGAAGTCTGAGTAATTAAGTCCGTAGGGGTGTCTTAACACCTGGTGCCCTAAAGCCAACTGGTTTGGGAGTCACCGACCCAACACTCGTTACATAGATGGAAGATATTGTATATAAATAAAAAAAATAGAAAAGTGAAAAATCAAAGAAAAAATCAGAAAATCTGAAAAATTATTCCATTGCTGCAAAAAGGTGTGAAATCTGATAGAACTTTAGGACAAAAATATTACTCTCTTATCAACTGCATTTATGACTGTTGTGGGCAAAAATGAGTTAATTAATTTTGTTAGCTGTGTATATGGAGAATGGTAAAAATAATCAGAGAATTTACTTATTCAGTAATTTAAAATAAAACAAAACAACTAGTAACTTGGAGTAGAAGTTTCATCTGATTAGTCACTAACATCTTTATTCTCTTTTCGCTTGTCTTTTTGCTTTTGTGTGCATTAGTTTTAACTAACTTTTTACTTTTGTAAAAATGTTTGTGGGTATCATTGCTGTAAACCCTCACGAGACTACAACTCGTCCATTAGGGACACCTAGGGGTTTAAAGGCTTGTTGCATATGCTAAATGCAACCGTGATCCCTACGAAAGTGGCTTAGTTAATTTATTTATGTTATTTTACTTTATGTTTTGCTCGAGGACTAGCAAAATGTTAGGTTTGGGGGTGTGATGAGTGGTATTTATATCACTTATTCCCACTCATTTAACCTAATATTTTGTATAGTTTCTCGAGTTTTGTGAACGTTTTGATATGTTTTATGTTATTTTGTAGATAAATAAAGTTTGGAAAGCATTGGAAGCAATTTGGGGCAAAAACGGACAAAAATACGTCAACATGGATATTTTGGTCTTTAGCGCGTCGCGACGCCCAAACTTCCGCGTCGCGACGTCTAAAATGCGCCGAACAGTGCTAACGTGCGCCGGGTCCACAAATCAGAATCTGAGAAAAGTTTGACTTTGCTAAAATGCGCTGTGCCACGTGTCACCATCACAGTCGATCTGCTAACATGCGCCGTGCCACGTGTCAGCATCCTACGGTGCCGACAGTCATCACCGCCACGTGTCGCCACGTCGTCGCCACATCACCGCCATGTCATCAGCCACGTCAGCAAGTCAACAAGTCAAATTGCCACGTGTCGTGCCACATCATCATCAGCCAATCAGGAAGTGACACGTGTCGCAATTCTATGGTGCCGACAGTCTCTTCCCACGTGTCGCCACGTCGTCGCCACGTCACCGCCACGTCAGCATCAATTATTGGATATCCTATCCTTATCTGACACGTGACGGATAAGAATCTCAGCGACCAATCAGAAGCCGCCACGTGTCACAATAATTGAAGCCCAACCACTCTGCCACGTGTCACCTTATCAGCTTATCCATAATCTTCAAACCAGCGAACCAGAGCGTGCCACGTCGACAAATCTGGCGTCGCGACGCTGAGGACCTGGCGTCGCGACGCTGGATCCTACCGAGGCCCTAAAATTGAGCTCGAGATTTCAGAATTCAGTGTACCTTCCTCTCTCTTAAATTCCTTCTAAAGAGAGAGTTTCTCTCTCTAGATTCTTTAGTTTTTATTTTTTTTTATTTTTAGTTTTTAGTTTTGTAAATAATTTTAATTACATTTTGTAATAATAGTAATTTAATTTTTAATTTTTACTTTTTACAGTTTTTACTATTTACCATGATGAGGTAACTTCCCGAGCTAGGGTGAAAGGTAATTCTTTTAATGTTACTATTTAGATTAATCTCCCTTAAAAAAATAATATATTCACTATTTAAAATATTGACTTAAAAAGGATACCGCCAGATTGGTCGGTTGGTAATTCATTTTAATCTGGTTTAAACTGACTAATAAAGGATACCGCCAGATTGGTCGGTTGGTAATTTAATTTTGGTTCCGCCTTTATGGCTGGTTGGACTTAATTTGACTTAATCAGGTTACCGCCTATATGGCTGGTTGGAGAAAGAATCACAAGTTTATATATTATTTTATGGGAGATATCTAAATTAGTAGTAGTAAAAGTAATTCCTTTTACCTTAGCATTTTATTTTATTTTACTTTTCAGTTTTACTTTATGTCTTTTACTTTTCAGTATTTTTACTTTATGTCTTTTACTTTTAAGTTGTTACTAGCCCTAGTTATGTGTTAGTTATCTGGGGTTGTGATGAATTCTAATATCACCGGTTTATAAGGGGTTATTTTATAGTTTGGGTAATTTAAAGGTTTACTTATTAAGTCTTAAGCTTAATGCTTCTTGTTGTCTGATCACCAATAAGATTGATGTGGTAAATCTAAAATGAACTAGACATAGTGATTTGTTAACCAGTACAAACTATTTCACATGGAGAGGAATGATGAAATACCTTCTGTATGTGAAGGACTATGATGGATCGGTATTTCTGGAGCAGAAACCAGAAGGAATGACCGATGAGAAGTGGGCTAATCTTCACCAGAAAACATGCAGTACTATTCGTCAGTGGATCGACGACAGTATCGTGAACCATGTCAGTGAAGAGACAAATGCACGTGTTTTATGGAGAAAGATGGAGGAGCTTTTTCGAGCAAAGACTGGCAATAATAAGCTGTACTACATCAAGAAGATGATGGGTTTGAAATACCAGGAAGGTACAGCTGCGGCGGACCATATCAACGATTTCCTCGGAACCATGAATGAATTGTCTGGATTGGGCATAGACTTCGGTGATGAGGTAACGGCTTAATACTCCTTAATACGTTACCAGAATCTTGGGAAACGTTCAGATCTACGGTGATAAATTCAGCCGCAGATGGGAAAGTCACTATGGAGATGGCAAAGACCAGGATCTTCGAGGAAGAAAAGAGGACGAGAATGCAGGAGTCAGCATCAGCCTCAACCTCAGAAGCTCTAGTGACAGAAAAGAACACCAGAATGGGGAGGAGTAAAAGCCGAGGCCCAGGGAGATCAGACAAGAACCGGGGGAAATCAAGAACGAGGGATATTAAGTGCTATCACTGCAAAAAGAAAGGCCATATGAAGAGGGATTGCTACAAACTGAAGAATGAGCAGTCCAGAAGAGATGGTGACTCTAATCAAGAAAGAGTTGCTACTACCACTGAGAAAACCTCCAAAGAATTTTGCATAATGTATGAAGAAGCTGTTGTGAATCTTGCCAGCCACGAGACCAGTTGGGTGATAGATAGTGGCGCATCCATACACGCCACATCTCGCAGAGACTTCTTTTCATCTTACACACCAGGAGACTACGATGCTGTAAGGATGGGGAATGACGGACAGTCCAAAGCCCTCGGTATTGGAGACATCTGCCTTGAAACAGAGAACGGGACAAGGTTAGTGTTGAAGGGAGTCAAGCACATCCCAGACATCCGGTTAAACCTGATCTCAATAGGCAAGCTGGATGATGAAGGTTTCTGCAGCACCTTTAGTGACGGATGCAAGCTCACTAAAGGATCAATGGTGGTCGCACGAGGTAAGAAAGATTCAACTCTGTATTTGATGCATGCTAGGCTTTCCAATAGTAGCATAAATACAGTCAACAACAATGAGGCAGCTGAGCTATGGCATAAAAAGCTCGTTCACATGAGCCAAACAAGGATGGAAATACTACGCATGCGGAATGTTCTTCCGAAATTGAAGAACTCACACTTACGGAAGTGTGAACACTGCATGGCTGGAAAGCAGAACAGAGTATCCTTCCAGAGCTCCCCGCCTCAACGGAAACCGGAGGTACTAGATCTCATACATTCAGATGTATGCGGTCCGATGCAGACACGAACACTTGGTGGGTCACTGTTTTTTGTGACATTCATAGATGATCATTCAAGGAAGACCTGGGCATACACCTTCAAGAGAAAAGATCAAGTGCTGAGAGTGTTCAAAGAGTTTCATGCTTTGGTGGAGAGAGAAATCGGTAAGAAACTCAAATGCATCAGAACAGATAACGGTGGAGAATACAGAGGTCCGTTTGATCAGTACTGCAAAACGCAAGGAATCAGACATCAAACGACACCTCCGAAGACACCTCAGCTGAATGGCCTAGCTGAGAGGATGAACAGAACCTTGTGCGAAAGGGTCAAAAGCTTGCTGTCACAAGCCAAGCTGCCGAAGACATTTTGGGGGGAGGCACTCAACACAGCAGTACATGTTTTGAACATGTCCCCATCAGTCGCACTGAAAGGTAATGTTCCTAACCAAGCTTGGACAGGTAAAGAAGTGTCTTATGAACACTTGCATGTCTTTGGGTGCAAAGCATTTGTACACATCCCAAAGGACGAGAGATCCAAGCTTGATGCAAAGACGCGACAATGTGTCTTTATTGGCTATGGTCAAGATGATTTCGGCTACAAACTGTATGATCCTGTGGAGAAGAAGATTGTCAGGAGCCGAGATGTTGTCTTTGTTGAAGACCAGACCATAGAAGATATCCGAAAGGAGATGAAGACAATGCCCCAGCAATACAGAAATGTGAATCCAGAACCTCATACACCGGTGCCAGTACGAGTTGAAGATGAGGTTCCCAGACAGGAGGGTACATGTGATGAAGCTCCCAGAGATGATGATCATGATCAACCACCAGTACCAGAAGTTCCACCAACAGTTCCACAGAGAAGGTCTGACAGAGAGAGGCGACCTTCAACCAAATACTCTGCATATGGGTATGTGCTGCTTACTGACGGGGGAGAACCCGAGAGCTACCAGGAGGCTGTGGAAACAGATGACAAAGAAAAGTGGGAGGAAGCCATGCAAGATGAGATGAAATCTTTGCATGACAACCACACTTTTGAGTTGGTGAATTTGCCAAGAGGCAAACGGGCTTTGAAGAACAAATGGGTGTACAGTGTGAAGCAACATGAGCATACTTCACAACCCCGGTACAAAGCCAGACTAGTCGTCAAGAGATTCAATCAGGAGGAAAGACATTGACTTCGATGAAATCTTCTCTCAAGTTGTGAAGATGTCATCCATCAAAGTGGTACTCAGCTTAGCAGCAAGCCTCGACCTGGAAGTTGAGCAGATGGATGTCAAGACCGCATTTCTTCACGGGGATTTGGAAGAAGAAATTTACATGGAGCAACCAGAAGGCTTCAGAGTCAGCGGGAAAGAGGACTATGTGTGCAGACTCAGGAAAAGCCTCTATGGTTTGAAACAGGCACCGAGACAGTGGTACGTGAAGTTCGAGTCAGTTATGGGGGAGCAGGGATACAAGAAGACCACTTCAGACCATTGTGTTTTCGTTCAGAAATTTTCTGACGATGACTTTATCATCTTATTGTTGTATGTAGATGATGTTAGGGTTGGTGCTCAGAGCGCCAATTCCCGGTTGTATTTCTGTTAAATACTTCTGTAAAACATTATTATTATGAATAATATATGCAGTTTCTATAATATAATGTATGGTTCAGCGAGATTATCCGTGATCGTCATAATCTACGGGTGGATATATTATGGACACGAAATTAGATTTCGTGACGGATATACCTGAATCTAGAGAGTCTCAGTAATGAAACATACTCGTAGAGCACTAGAGCAACATTAATAAATAATATTGATTATTTATAAAGTCGTTTAAAGGTTAAACGCAAGATACGTGCTAAAGGACTAGATAGTCATTTGCCTAATTATTGTGTATTTACATTTAATACTTGATTAATTTAAATACACATTAATTAATAGTCAAAATGAGTTTTTTGACTTATATCCTAAATGAATATATGTTTTTAATATTTAATGTAAATATTATACATATATTTAATATATTTGTATTTGATTAATTAATTGATTATTTAATTGTTAAATGATTAAATTAATTAAAATATAAATATCTTACATTAGGATATTTAAAGTAATGATTTTAGTTGCTTTTGTTGACTTAAATAAATATCTAATAAAGTTGTTATTAAGATATTTATGCAAGTTGACCAAATTAGCTTGAAATGAAAATGAAATTACATGTCTTATATTTTGTATATGTGAATTCGGCCAAGGCCTTATTGTTACATGTATATATTGATTTCCATTTCACTTTACACTTAACCTAATACACTTTACTAAAAGAAACTCCATTGAAGAAACTTAAAGAAAGCTTGAGAAAGAAAGAAAGATTAAAGATAGCTTGGAATTTAGTAAGTTTTTCAAACTTGCTATTAGAGAGGAAATTGTTCCTTAGGTTCTAGGCTTCAACATGTGATGTTCTTAGATTATTTCTTTCTTTATTTCTTTGTGTTTTTGTTGATGGAAGTTTGATAGAAGTGTTGAGCATGTATGGTGAAGGAAGTTGTGACTATTGTAGTTGTAAACTTTCTTTTAAGGTTTTTGAAACCATGTTGCTAATCTAGAGTTATTGACCCACTCTTAAATGACCTAGATTTGATCTTGAGTTGTTTCATTGTGTTGAGACTTGGATTGGATGGAAGAATGATGATTGAAGTAATTGATTTAATGTATTTGGTCTAATTTGTCCAATTTGTGAAAATTGAAAAATTAGGGTTCTTAACTAATTCCAAATTTGGGTTTTTTAATATATGTTGTATATTGTGTGTGTATGATGCATATAAAGTTTCATGTTCATTGGATATCATTTGGATGTGTCTTGAAGCATGAAAGTGCAAAATGCACAAATTGGAGCCCAAATGGTGCTCTCGGCTTTGGATAAGGAATTGGGGATTTTGGTTATTTTGGTGTTTGATGTTTGTTTTGAGCATCATAAGTTCATCTTAGAAATGATTTAGAATCATTCAAAATTGATTAGATCAATTTCGGACTAAAATGGACAAAATACCAAGCAAGGGTATTTCGGTAAATTCACTTAATATGATTTATTGAATTTATTTCATAATTTGATTATTGGAATGTTAAATAAATATGTTTATTTAATTAATCCGAGAAAAAGTTTTGAAATCTGAAAATCGGATTTTCACCGCTTCCGCTGCGTTACCAGATTCACCCCCTAAAAACCCCTACAAAATGGTATCAGAGCAAGTCTGATTCTAGGCCACCTAATATGATTAGCCTTCATTGAATCAATGTTTAATCATGTTTTCTAGACTTTATGCATGCTTATTAGGATCTAAATTGGTTAGATTTAGGGTGTATGACACTTAGCGGAAAATCCCTAATTAATAAGGTTTGAATGTAATTATGTATTTGATGCATGTTATATGGTCCGTCTTGTCAATACAGTTTATGAATACTTCTTTGTGACTACATCTGAGACCGTGCCTCTGCTGTGAGGGTGTAGCCGATAAAGATTTATTTATACCGGATGTATATTAGATACTAGGTAAATTAAAGTAAAAGCGGAATTCTGAACGTGCCCTAACTGTCAGGATTACGTAAGTAACTTGAGTTTATCATTGACGAGTTTAACCTTGGTACGTCTCCTTGTGGGCCTGCCTTCGCAGCGACAACGAGAAACGGCCAGGACCGGATACTTAGGAGTCATTAGTGAATGATTGACAAATGAGTTGTCTACCTGATGAATATACGTAGGCGAGACCGTGCCTCTGTTGTGAGCCGAAATATATTCACGGGATCCACTTTTCACTATTAGTATTTAATTTAATTATTAAATATTTGTATTCTGTTTTGTGATTACAGTCAGTATTGCATGATTTAGTGGAAGAGGCATATTAGATTAAAAATCCATGATCTAGTTTATGCTTTTGATATTATATGAAACTGCTTTATTTCTGTTAACCGTTTTTCGTGATCTATATGATAGATTGGCGATGGCGGCACAATCCACAAATCAGTTTGCGCGTATGCTTGATGCGAACAAACTGAAATGCGCTGAGAACTTTGCAGACTGGGAATTGGATTTGAGGATTGTCCTCGATTCCGAAAAGCTTGGGTTATGTTCTTGAGGGTCCGTTGCCCCTTGCAGTGGGTGAGGATGCTTCGGAGGAGGAACGCTAAGTTTTTGAAACTTGGAATGATGATGATTTAAGGGTTAAATCATACATCATTAGTTCACTGTCTCCGAAACTCAAGCAACAGTACTATGGTATGCTAGATTCCTATAGTATGATGACGCGATTGAGACAATCGTTTGAGAACCAAGAACAAGTGATTGTTCACAAAGTCGCCATGGAACTATTCCATGCGCGTCTGGATGAGGGGCAGAGTGTTAGCCCACATGTTCTTCAGATGATCGATTTGATCGATCAATTGAGGCAACATAATCTCATCCTGAATGACATTCTTGGTAGGAGTGTCATTCTTGGTTCACTACCAGCTTCATTTCGCCAGTTCGTGATGTACTTCAACATGCACGGGACTGTCTGTACCTACCAGGAGCTACATAGGATGTTGCTCACGGCAGAAGAGGACCTTAAGAAGGGAGTACCGACTCTCCCTCCTAGAACTACTTTTTTTTCGGCTTCTTCCCAAGGATGGTCCAAGGGAAAGAACAAGAAAGGCAAGAAGAAGAAGAAGGCTTTTGGTCCTCAACAACAGGCGAAGATTGCAAAGCCCAAAAGGGCTTCTGAAGACAAATGCCACCACTGCGGCAAAGTCGGGCACTGGAAAAGGAACTGTCCTGATTACATTGCCCAGCTGAGGAAGACAGAGCTTCTACATCAGGTACTTTTATTTTTCCAGTTATTGATTTATCTTTGGCTTGTGAAGCCGTTATATCCAGCTGGATTTTAGATTCTGCTTGTCCCATTCACATTTGCAATTCGTTGCAGGTGCTGAAGGAAAGTAGGAAACTGAAGCCTGGAGAGATGCAGTTGCGGTTCGGGAGTGGAGACTCTTTGGATGCAGTTGCAGTGGGAGTATGCGAGATCTCATTGCCGAATGGGACACTTTTGTTATATGACTGTCATTTTGTACCGGGATGTGTCGCAAATATTATATCACTTTTTATATAGATACAAAAGGCTTTTGTATTAATATTAAGAATAGTTCTTTGTATTTATATGATAAAAATAATATTCAGATCCTTTGTTGTCCAAACCAGCATGGTCATTATACATTGCAAACTTCAAAAGATATATTAAATACTGGAGTTAATAAACGTAGTTTACCTGTAATTAATAATACTGAACTTTGGCATATGAGACTTGGTCACATTGGCGTTAAACGCCTTACCAATTGGTTAGGAATGGTTTGATATCAGATCTTACCATTGAACCCTATCTATTTGTGAATCCTGTATTCAGGGTAAGATGACCAAAGCCCCATTTTCTGGTGTTGACACCGCGCCATTAACTTACTGGAACTCGTAATTCTGATGTATGTGGTCCCCTAAGTCAAACTGCTCACAGTGGTTATTCATACTTCGTACCTTTACCGATGATTTATCACGGTATGGTTATGTGTATTTGATGCGACATAATCGGAAACCTTTGAAAAGTTCAAAGAGTTCCGAAATGAAGTAGAAAAACAAACTGGTAAATATATTAAATGCCTTCGATCAGATCGAGGCGGCAAATATATGAGTGGTGAGTTCATGGATTATATGAAGGAGAATGGGATTCTCGCTCAATATACTCCTCCAGGTACACCACAGCACAATGGTGTATCTGAAAGGAGAAATCGGACTTTATTGGATATGGTCCGATCGATGTTGAGGTTTCACAGATTTGCCCTATTACTTATGGGGTTACTCTCTCTTAACAGCCGCACATCTTTTGAATAAGATTCCTTCAAAGGCTGTTCCACGACACCGTATCAGATATGGTTCGGTAGGAGACCAATCTTAATTATATAAGGTTTGGGGTTGTCCTGCCTATGTCAGGGTAACTCAGCAAGATAAGCTTTCGCCTCGAGGGCAAAAGTTTAGTTTGTTGGATATCCTTCGAATACGAGGGGATATCTATTCTATGATACCGAGCATCGAAATGTGTTCGTAGCTCGCTTCGCAAAATTTCTAGAAGTAGAATTTTTGTCAGAAGGTGGTAATCATAGACAGGTTGAGCTTGATGAAGTCCAACCTAAAAACAACGAACGAACGGAGGAACCTGAAGTTCAAGTAGATGAAGGACCTTCAACTCACACACTCCGTAGGTCGGAAAGGGTATCTAGACCTCCTGAACGATTGTATTTGATACAAGAAAAGAGTCTGGATGTTCTCTTAGTTGAAGAGACAGATCCTTTCACCTATAGAGAATCGATGTTGGACATCGACTCCGTGAAATGGCAAAGTGCCATGAAATCCGAGATAGACTCAATGCATGAAAATCAAGTTTGGGACTTGATTCCGCTTCCCGAAGGAATTGTTCCTATCGGTTGTAAATGGGTTTACAAGAGGAAGCGCGGGCCTGACGGTAAGGTTGAAACTTACAAGGCCCGACTGGTAGCAAAAGGTTACACACAGCGACTTGACGTCGACTACGATGAAACTTTTTCGCCGGTGGCAATGCTTAAGTCTATCCGGATTTTGCTTTCTATAGCTGCGTATCATGACTACGAGATTTGGCAAATGGATGTCAAAACGGCTTTTCTAAATGGATTTCTTGATGAAGAAATCTATATGGAACAGCCGGAAGGTTTCGCATCCAGCGAAACCTCGGGTATGGTATGTAAGCTTAAGAAGTCCATTTATGGACTAAAAACAAGCTTCACGAAGTTGGAATCTTCGATTCGATGAGATTATTAGATCATCTGGTTTTTTTTCAAGAATTCGGAAGAATCCTTGTGTATCAGAAGGCCAGTGGGAGCATGGTCGTATTTTTAGGTCCTATATGTTGATGACATCCTAATCATTGGGAATGATTTAGGTATGTTGCAAAGCGTGAAAGCGTACCTCTGTAAGAATTTCTCCATGAAGGACCTGGGAGAAGCTTCCTATGTTTTTAGGGATAAAACTCTATAGAGATAGATAAGGAGGCTGATTGGGTTATCCCCAATCAACGTACGTAGATAAGATCTTAGAACGGTATAGTTTTGGTAACTGTAAGACAACAAACATACCGTTCAGACATGGGATACATCTTTCTAAGAAGATGTGTCCACAAACAGAAGATGAGAAGGTTAGAATGTCTAACCAACCTTATGCTTCGTGTTTGGGTAGCATAATGTATGCCATGTTATGTACGAGGCCTGATATCAGTTTCGCTGTTGCGTAACTAGCCGATATCAGTCCAATCCAGGGTAATGACCATTGGATGGCCATCAAACATATCCTAAAGTATCTTAAAGGTACTAAGGATAAGTTAGTATATATGGAGGAAACGAACTGTAGGTTAATGGGTATACGACAGATCCGATTTCAATCGGATCCCGATGATAGAAAGTCTACATCTGGATTTGTCTTTACCCTTAACGGAGGTGCAGTTTGTTGGAAGAGTTCCAAACAGGGATAGACAACTGATTCCACCACTGAGGCGGAATATATTGCAGCTTCTGAAGCTGCAAAGAGGCTGTGTGGATAAAGAACTTTATCACAGAATTGAGAGTTGTCCCAAGTATCGAGAATGCGATTCCGTTATACTGTGATAATACTGGAGCCATTGCGCAAACAAAGGACCGAGGGCGCATCAGAAGTCGAAGCATGTGGAACGCAAGTACCAACATCATTCGAGAGATCGTGTCGCGAGGGGATATTGTCGTGTGCAAGGTACCGAGTGAAGATAATGTAGGAGACCCGTTACGAAGGCCATACCTCCGAAGTTGTTTGATAAAACGTGGAGTCGATGGTTTTAGATATAATCGATATTGGCACTAGAGCAAGTGGGAGATTTTGTTGGGTTGGTGCTCAGAGCGCCAATTCCCAGTTGTATTTCTGTTAAATACTTCTGTAAAACATTATTATTATGGATAATATATGCAGTTTCTATAATATAATCTATCTTTCTATATGGTAAAGACGTATGACCCCAGAATGATTAGTCATGATACAGTTGCAAAAGCGTCGCAACGGACATTGAGATGTATCATGACGTTGTCATTCTCAGACAGTTCCTGGTCAAGGTTACACTACTTGGTCAGTATAGTAAACCCGTGAGACCGGTACATGTCGTATACTGGAATATATGATTCCAATGGTTTCTCAATGAACATAGTCTTGGAGACTAGTATAGACGTGTAGGTGTTTATAGCGGATAAACACTGAACGACTCACCGAAGATTCTTAATGGATGGTACACCAGCGTCAATAAGAATCTTCTTGGTTGAGTAGCACTTGTGATTCTTAGACTTGAGATGCCATTGTGGGCACATGAGACATCTTCTACACTTAGACGGCAGTCACGTCACCGATCTATTTAGATCAGACCTCCGCCTGTTCGTTGGGTGTAGACAGATCCTCAGGGTGGTCCTATGTGTATCAAGATAGATCCGTCAGTTCTGTGTATCAGAGCATAGTAGTCCATATGATTAGCAATCAGATAAAACCATGGGCCCGTGGTAAAGTTTAGAAGCTAGTTCTAAACATTCTTTTAGAGATTGCTAATAGAATAGTCGACTGGATAATCCCGATAGAGATTTGACGTTACATCTATATCTCTGGGATTTATCCGGATACCTGTGACGGAGGAATTATACATTTGCCATGACCTCGACCTGTATGGTTCAGCGAGATTATCCGTGATCGTCATAATCTACGGGTGGATAGATTATGGACACGAAATTAGATTTCGTGACGGATATACCTGAATCTAGAGAGTCTCAATAATGAAACATACTCGTAGAGCACTAGAGCAACATTAATAAATATATTGATTATTTATAAAGTTGTTTAAAGGGTTAAACGCAAGATACGTGCTAAAAGGACTAGATAGTCATTTGCCTAATTATTGTGTATTTACATTTAATACTTGATTAATTTAAATACACATTAATTAATAGTCAAAATGAGTTTTTTTGACTTATATCCTAAATGAATATATGTTTTTAATATTTAATGTAAATATTATAAATATATTTGTATTTGATTAATTAATTGATTAATTAATTGTTAAATGATTAAATTAATTAAAATATAAATATCTTACATTAGGATATTTAAAGTAAATGATGTTAGTTGCTTTGTTGACTTAAATAAATATCTAATAAAGTTGTTATTAAGATATTTATGCAAGTTGACCAAATTAGCTTGAAATGAAAATGAAATTACATGTCTTAATTTTTGTTTATGTGAAATTCGGCCAAGGCCTTATGTTACATTATATATTGATTTTCATTTCACTTTACACTTAACCTAATACACTTTACTAAAAGAAACTCCATTGAAGAAAACTAAAGAAAGCTTGAGAAAGAAGAAAAGATTAAAGATAGCTTGGAATTTAGTAAGTTTTTCAAACTTGCTATTAGAGAGGAAATTGTTCCTTAGGTTCTAGGCTTCAACATGTGATGTTCTTAGATTATTTCTTTCTTTATTTCTTTGTGTTTTTGTTGATGGAAGTTTTTGATATAAGTGTTGAGCATGTATGGTGAAGGAAGGTTGTGACTATTGTAGTTGTAAACTTTCTTTTAAGGTTTTTGAAACCATGTTGCTAATCTAGAGTTATTGACCCACTCTTAAATGACCTAGATTTGATCTTGAGTTGTTTCATTGTGTTGAGACTTGGATTGGATGGAAGAATGATGATTGAAGTAATTGATTTAATGTATTTGGTCTAATTTGTCCCAATTTGTGAAATTGAAAAATTAGGGTTCATTACCTAATTCCAAATTTGGGGGTTTTCATATATGTTGTATATTTGTGTGTGTGTATATGATGCATATAAAGTTTCATGTTCATTGGATTCATTTGGATGTGTCTTGAAGCATGAAATGCAAAATGCACAAAATGTGCAGCCCAATGGTGCTCTCGGCCTTTGGATAAGGAATTTGGGGATTTTTGTGTTGTTTTTGTGTTTTTGATGTTTTGAGCATCATAAGTTCATCTTAGAAATGATTTAGAATCATTCAAAATTGATTAGATCAATTTCGGACTAAAATGGACAAAATACAAAGCAAGGATATTTCGGTAATTCACTTAAATATGATTTATTGAATTTATTTTCATAATTTGATTATTGAATGTTAAATAAATATGTTTATTTAATTAATCCGAGAAAAAGTTTTGAAATCTGAAAATCGGATTTTCACCGCTTCCGCTGCGTTACCGGATTCACCCCCTAAAAACCCTTACAAATGATATGTTGATAGTTGGCAGGAAAAATCAATCGAGGATGATAATTTGAAGCAGCAACTGAGTAAGTCTTTTGAGATGAAAGACTTGGGGCCAGCTAAGCAGATCTTGGCATCAGGATCGATCGTGATCGGAAAGCCAGAGTTATATTTGTCACAGGAGGAGTACATCGAGAATGTACTTCAGAGATTCCAGATGGACAATGCTAAAACGGTTAGCACTCCTCTTGCTACCCACTTTAGATTGAGTACGAGACATAGTCCCTCTACTGAGACAGGGAAGGAGGAAATGAAACAGGTTCCATACACCTCAGTAGTGGGAAGTCTTATGTATGCCATGGTGTGCACGAGGCCAGACTTAGCACACGCAGTTGGATTGGTCAGCCGGTTTATGTCGAACCCAGGACGGGAACACTGGAATGCGATCAAATGGATCATGCGGTATCTTCGAGGCACATCCAAGATGAGATTATGTTTTGGAAGCAGCGACAAACCAATGTTGATAGGCTACACCGATTCAGATATGGCAGGAGATGTGGATACCCGAAAGTCTACTTCGGGGTATCTGATTACTCTCTCAGGAGGAGCTGTGGCATGGCAGTCTAGGTTGCAGAGATGTGTTGCACTTTCTACAACAGAGGCAGAATTCATTGCAGTGACAGAAGCTTGTAAGGAATTACTGTGGATGAAGACATTCGTCCAGGAAATGGGTTTCAAGCAGGAGAAGTACATTTGTACTGTGATAGTCAGAGTGCTATCTATCTCGGTAAAAATTCCACATTTCATTCGAGGTCAAAACATATCGATGTGAGGTATCACTGGATACAGGACGTCCCGAGCTCAAGGCTGATAGAACTTAGGAAAATTCACACCGACGACAATGGTGCCGATATGTTCACGAAGGTCTTACCGAAGGAGAAGCTTGAATCTGTCGTGCCATAGCCGGGATGACAAAACTCTCCACATAGTCAGAGTGGGGAGTTTCAGAGAACTACGATTGGCTTGATCCAACTCAGGGTACGTAGGCAGTCATACAGATGCAGACAGAGGTGGATCCTTTTGAGGATCCGGTTTGGATGATTAATGGTCGGCTCAGATTTTGGTCAAATCTTCACCGAGGGGGAGATTTGTTGAAACCAACTCAGCACACCGAAAGCATGATGTAACATGCTAATTGTATCACAGTAAGCTCAAGTTGTGAAGGAAGCCAGCAAGTTCTAGTTGGCAAATAGTGTGTGTGACAGCAAGTGCCAAACCGCGTGGCACTGTTCACGCGGTTTGGGCACTATAAATTAGAGCCCCCCAAGTCATTGTAATACATCCTAGTAATCCCAAACGTGAGTGAGAATAGAGAGTAAAGTGGTGTGAGAGTTTTTTGTAAAGCTGAGTTATAAAGCTTTGTAATTCTTTTGTGAGTAATATAAAAAGAAGAGTTTTCTCTCCAATCACCTCTATTATTGTGTGTTTAATCACAACAGATTTGGATGCTCTCTCAAGTAAATCAAGCAAGCAAGCTTCCTAACCCTTCTTTCTCTTTTATTTTCGAATTTTTAGCATGCATCTTCTTCTTTTATTTTCGGATCTATGAGGAGCTTGTGGGCATATCTAGCATGATTACGCATGGTAGGCCACCTAATGATGTATTTGGCATGTTTTAATATGAAACGAAAACTACTAGTTGGCCGAATGGTCTGATGTGTTATATTTATTATGTGCAATATAAACATAGAGTTAATTGATGAGCGGAAAATATATCAATATTTACCGCCCCTTTTACTTAATTTTTGTTAGTTTCCGCGGTTTGATGAACGTTTGATAGTTTTATTTTATTTTGCAGATAAAATAAATATCGGGACTCAATGAAATCATTAGGACGAAATGTGGATCAAATAAGGGCAATTATTGGACTTGATATATTATTTTGGAGATTGGAATTTGAAATGGCGTTTTTTGACGAAGTGCAGTTTTGGAAATTCCAGTTTTGCGCATCTGTCGTTTTTGGGCATACTTTTTACTCAGATATCGGATTGCGCTGATTCAAGTTCCAGATTAAAGAAGATTCAAAATCTACAACTTTTAAAGAGAAAATATTTTCAAATTCTGATGATTTCCAGACCGAAATTGATTGAACCATCCCGAAGTGTGTGGGGTGTAATTATTAAAAGTCATTATCAATCATTTTCAAAGCAAAATATTAATTAATAAATAATTAATAAAAATTATCAAATCACCACCAAACAAGATAAGCAATTAGTGGAGCAATTATGGATTTGGTGGAGTAATTAGTGGAGAAATTAATATAGGATTTGGTGGAGAAATTGATTGATGATTTGATGGTGGCAAAATTTTGCCTATAAATACCAAGCCATTTCATTTGTAATATTCATATTTTCTTCTTTGAAATCCTTAATGAAAAAATAAAAAGATTGTATCTAGTTTGTTTATTTTTAGTTTTCAGTAATTAATTTTCACTCTCGCACTTTCTTCTTTACTTTTCAGTTTTACTTTCCGTAATTTACTTTACGCATAACACTTTCTTTTCTTTACTTTTTCAGTTTTATTTTTCACCATGAGGGGTAACTTCCCTCTGCCGAGGTGAAAGGTATTCTTTTACTGTTACTATCTTAGATTAATCTCCCTTAGACACAACATATTCACTATTCTAAAATTTGACTTAAAAAGGAATACCGCTATATTGGTCGTTGGCTATTTAATTTAAACTGTTAAACCTGACTAAGCAAGGATACGCGCCAGATTGGTCGGTTGGTAATTTAATTTTGTTTCTCGCTTTATGGCTGGTTATATCTTTATCGCCTACATGGCAGTTCATGGACAAATTTTACCGCCTTTATGGCTGGTCGGACTTAACTTGACTTAATCAGGGTACCGCCTATATGGTCGGTTGGTTTTAATCTCACAAGTGATTATGTTATACTAAGGGAGATATCTAAGTTAGTAATTAGTAAAAGTAATTCCTTTTATCTTGGCAGTTTATTTTCATTTACTTTCCCACTTTTACTTTCTCGCAGTTACTTTTTAGCATTTTTATTTTATGTCTTTTAAGTTTTCATTAGCCATAGCTATGTATTGTAACTAAGTTAGTATCTAGGGTTGTGATGAATTTCAATATAACCGGTTTATAAGGGGTTAGATTATAGGTTGGGTAATTTAAAGATTTATTTATTGAGTCTTAATCTTAATGCTTTTTATTAACTGGCCATTAATAAAATTGATTAGGTAAACTTAAAATGAACTAGACATAGGGATTTTAAGTTTAAGACCTTAGACTCAATAACCCACGATCTTCCTTGAGGATAGATAACCCTTTTAATAGATTTCCTTACAGGATATGAATATACCTGTCGGGCGGGGGTAGCCATAATTGGAACTTAATCTTAATGAATCTAGATAATTTGGTTGACATAGACATATGGTTCAATTGGGTTAAACTGGGTATTTGCGTCTGACCATCGACAGAGGCTTTTGCATAATTTAGTGTTCCAGGTTAGTAAGCTAATATATTACCCAACTTTAAGATAACCACTTCATCTTCTAAATAATATTGGAATTAATCACAACCCTGGATAGTTTTTATAAATTTGGATTTTTCTCAACCTACTTTTAAGCAATTTTATTTACTTGTTTTAAATTTAGAATCATCGTCATTTTAAATCAATCAATCAAACAACCTGTTAGATATTGGTAATCAGTTGGCCCCATAAATTAATAACAAAAAGGTTTTAAGTCCTCGTGGGATCGATACTTTTTATACTACTTGAACGATACGTGCGCTTGCGTTATACGTGTGTGATTACGCCGGTCATTAATGTTGGGTGTGGGTAGGGTTTGGTGCGGGTTTTCCATTACCAAACCCGTACCATATGTAAATAAATTTCCGATGATAAAATATTTTTCATATGTAATATGAAAACCAAATTAAACAGAATATAAAATCATTTATAATTTCTTTACATGTCTATAAAGTTTGGTTTGAAGTCAATATGAAGTCGCAAATATTAAAGATGATACTAGACCAAAAGTAATTAAAAAAAAATGATAAAGTTGACAAAAAAAAATAACCACAGATTAAATCAATACAAGACCAGAAGTAATTAAAAAAAATATGATAAAGTTAACTCCAGAATGTGAGTCATTTTATATAAGTGGATTTTTTTGCCCTAAAAATATAAAACAAAAAATTTAAGTTTGCTGATAGCGGATCTCAGATGTTAAAAAGAATAAGTGTTTGATTCCCTTAATCTTTCTCTTTAACCCATGTAACGAGCTTTGGGTCAGTGACTCCTAGACTAGTTGGTCTTAGG
Organism: Zanthoxylum bungeanum; assembly: GCA_019454045.1. Classification (NCBI taxonomy): domain Eukaryota; kingdom Viridiplantae; phylum Streptophyta; class Magnoliopsida; order Sapindales; family Rutaceae; genus Zanthoxylum; species Zanthoxylum bungeanum. Next base: position 362,031 of record SKCR01022761.1, read on the forward strand.
GCACTAACCGGTATGGTCACCCGTATGGGTACCGGTATGCCGGTCTGGGGCTCCAACGGATACTAACAGCTATATTACCGTTGAGTAAGTATACGTTAGGCCGGTATGCTAACCGGTATGAGGACCGGTATGGTCCGTGCCGGTTCCAGTATGTGTGCACAATGAACAGCTTGACCGCTATGGTCACCGGTATGTAGACCGATAAGGTTCGTGCCAGTTCCAGTGAGCATGCATAACAGAGAATCTCACCGGTATGGTGACCGGTAAGGGACCGGTATGCCGGTCTCAGTACCAAAATACATATATGAAGGTTTTAATGTATTTTGTACATGAACCTAATGCATCGAAGTGAATGTGCATGATCCCTATGAGCTTAGGCACTTGAATATTACAATTCACATTACAATGAGAGCCCTAAGTTAGAACTTCGCAATATAATCTTCAATTTGCCGCAAGTCTTCACATTCTCGCTCTTCACGACATATGCTTCAACATCTTTTTGTATTACTTCGTATTTGCGCGTCGAAGTCTTCTTTCTCGTTGCAACATCAAAATCTAATTACGCGACCAAGTCGCCAATAATCTCCCCCTTTTTGATGATGGCAACCCCTTAAAACTTGTTGATTCTTGTGAGCTTATTGGAGTCCAAATTTGACAATTTTGCTCTCCCTCAATATAAGCTCCCCCTCAATGTGTGATTGTCTTTAATAAAGTTATATCAAAAACTTGACAAACACATTAGTACTATTACTCCCCATTAAACCAAGGGTGATGGTAAAACAAGTTTTAATCTCATTCTAATGATTTTATATCCCTTAATCCCTTTGACATAATCAAAAAGTGGATAAGCAAAATTTAAATCTAAATGAGATACCAAAATACATAAATGCATAAAAAATTTCAAGAATTTAAAAATTTGCACATTTTGGCATTTCCCATTTTTTGCCATAAAATTAAAAAAAATGTATAATGCAATTTTCAAAAGTTTGATTCTTATGAATATCATAAAGTCATTTAAGCATGATTTCTCCTTAAATTTGATATCAATTAAAATAAATCAAAACATTTCAAGCTACCAACTAAAGTTTTATATCAATGAAATCAATTCAATGGTATTTAATGATGTCTTCTTATAAAGATGATACCAATTATCAAACAATCAAAATCCATGCTTTTCATTATATCAATGGAAATTTATATTCATATACATGCTTTTAATTTTCATTTAAATATGTTAAATGGAAAAATCATTTTCAATGCAAATCAACTAAGTATTCACACACAAGAAATTTAACTCAATAAATTTAATGTGATACCAATTGATATGAAAATGTGTTTAACTTTATGATTAAGGCGATTGAAGGATATCAAATGAACAATTGATACCAATAGAAGTTTGAATACTTGCTTAATCATTTTGTATGCTTCAAAACATTTATACCAATTTGAAATATGCATACATACACAATTTAGAGGAAACGGTACCAATATTTCTGTGAATTCGGATTTTACCTATTACCGTTGCGATTCCTCATTTCTTTGAGCCTTTGGGGATCAATTTGCATTTCTCTTTAAGATTCATTCCCAAAGCTCCCCCTACAAATTTATCAATTACACTTTGGTACCCAAACTTTCTTGGATCCATTGGGGTTAATTTTGATTCCTTGAGGAATCCATGCATTTTTAATCACCTTCTTGTTCATGCATTCAAAACTTTTATGTCCCTTTTCATTGTATGCATGACATGTGACATTTTCATTGATAGCATTTTTAGCATGAGAATCAGATGCCTTAACAAAATAATTTCTCAAAATTTTTCTCTTAACGTAAGGCCTTTATCCTAATCATTCTCTTTTAAATGCAAAATTTTGGGATCCAATAAGCATATTAAAATTTTTATGTCACAATGTGAATTTGCTAACAATGTTTTGCAAATCTATAACTTTTGTATGTAATAAAACATTTTCATTCAAAATTGATTCGCAATCGCATGTTTTAGAGCTAGATGACATATTCGATATGGCATTTTCAAGTTCTAGCCTTTTCATTTTTAAACATGCATTTTCATCATTTAAACATGCAATTTCTTTTTCATGTTTGGCCTTTAAGCAAGTAATATCATTATCTAAAACATGAATTTTATCCATACAAGTTAAATGATCATTTTTAAGTATAGCATGCTCATTTTTGATCAATTTTAATTTCTTTTTAAGCACGTCACACAATTCTTGCAAGCCATTAAATGCATTAAGTAAATCATTATAATTTTGAGAATTGTGTACATTTTCTTCTTCTTCTTCTTCTTTTTCGCTTTCAAAAAAGGGATCCTCATCCTCGATGGCCATAAGTGCTAGGTCATTCTCGATGGCCATGAATGCTAGATTTGTTTTCTCTTGGGCTTGGACCTCTTCCTTCTCGGATGAGCTAGAATCGATATCACTCCAAGTTGAAGTAGCTTTCATTGCCTTTTTCTTTGATTTGCCTTTCATTTTCTTCAATGGGCAATCCATAGCTATATGACTCGGTTTGTTGCATTCATAACACACAATTTTCTTGTTCTTCCGCGGCCATTTTTCTTCTTTCTTTTCATCCGCTTTTGATTTTCCTTTTTGCTTTACGGATTTGAGCAGCTTCTTGAAGTTCTTGTTTATTTGAGCCAACTCATCATCTCTATCATTATCACTTGAGCTTGAGTCGTCTATTCTTCTCGCTTTTAATGCCAATGACTTCATTGTCCTTTTCTCATATTCCTCATTTTTATCCATCTTGATCTCCAATTCATATTCAAGCAATTTTCTGACTAAATCATCCATCTTCAAGGTATTCATGTCGTTTGATGGAGGCGGTATAGCTTCTATTTTCTTTAGGGAGTGATCTAAAAATTTTCTTCACTTGATCGGATGGCCCAATGACTTTTCCCAATGCGGCCAAAAGATTGATGATGACCGTAAACCTTGAAATCATGTGATCAATTTCTTCCCCGGATTCCATTTTGAAGTTGTCCAATTCGCACATGTACCGGTTGATCTTCGATTCTTTTACTTGGCTTGTGCCCTCGTTGATCATTTCCAAAGACTTCCACAAATCATATGCGTTTCCACACTCCGGAAGTTTGTTTATTTGATCCCGATCAATGGCACATAGAAGTTGGTTGAGTGCCTTAGCATTTTGTGAAGCTTTCTTTAGATCCTCACTATCCCATTCTAAACTCGGCTTTGGGATATCAACCCTGTTGCTATCCTTCTTCATTGGCCCTTTTGCACCCCTTGTAATAACCAAATATGATTACAGATTAACGACAATGAGATAATTCAACATCCTCGTTTTCCAATAATTGTAGTCCGTTCCGGTGTAAAACGGAGGTCTAATTGGTTAAAATCCTTCGGTAAGATTTGATGAATTACTTGTAGAAGCCATGATCTATTCTCGGACGGTTAAGTATTTCTTGAGAATATCTCGCTCTGATACCAACTGAAATATTCTACAAGCAATAGCGACAAAGCAATCTCTATACTCAAGTGGGGGGGGTGAATTGGGTTATTGCTATAAATGCGGAATTAATAAATCTTTACCGATTTTTAGCTCTTATTACCAAATTGACACTTTGACTAATTTTCTCTATTTCGATTAATAACCTATATGCAAGTTTTCTATTCAAGACATACAAATATAAATTATCTTGCAATAAGTAAAAGTATAGGGAAAGAGAAATACGACACCGCGATTTATAGTGGTTCGGCCAAACGTGCCTACGTCCACTCCCTCAAGCCTCGCTTGAAGATTTCCACTAAAATCGAGTTTACTTGGTTCTCTCGCAACCAAGAGTTTTCCGCCAAGGTGCACTACGAACCTTTTACAACTTTGAGTTTTGTTCTTAGGCTTACTCACAAACCTTTACAACTACCCAACGGATGGGACAACCACAAGTGTTCTTGTTTAAGAAGGTTTGAAACACACTTGGGCACTCACAAATATAATGAAGATTGTGTGAGTTGCAAACCCAAGTTTTCTAAGCTCACTAAATGATATGAAAGTGAGTGTGTGAGCTTGAGAGTGTTTGAGATTAAGAAGGTTTAAGACACTCTTATTTTTGCCTTAGAGAATGTATGAAGATGTATTTTGATGTCTCTAACCAAGGCAAATGAGTTGGGGTTCATTTATATAGAAAATGAATAGCAGTCCCAACTTTCTGCTGCGACTGGTATGGTCACCGGTATGGGTACCGGTATACCGGTCTGGGGCTCCAACGGATACTAACGGCTATATTACCGTTGAGCAAGTATACGTTAGGCCGGTATACTAACCGGTATGAGGACCGGTATGGTCCGTGCCGGTTCCAGTATGTGTGCACAATGAAGAGCTTGACCGCTATGGTCACCGGTATGTAGACCGGTAAGGTTCGTGCCGGTTCCAGTGAGCATGCATAACAGAGCATCTCACCGGTATGGTGACCGGTAAAGGACCAGATGATGGATCAAGAGATGCGGATGAGTTGTTTGAAATAAGGGAATTCAATAGGGTAAATTTTCCTCTGGGAGATTATGAAAGGCTGGGACCATATGACCAAAAAGAGTGTGAAGCATCTTGCTTGCATGATTGCTCATGTGCTGTGGCAATATATGATGGCGCAACAAATTGCTGGAAGAAGAGGTTGCCTCTCTCCAATGGGCGTACTGAAAATGTCGGATTCTCAAGAGTTCTCTTCAAAGTAAGGAAAGCAGATTTTCCTGGTTTCCATGGCAATCCTGGCAGCAAGAAAGGAATACCAACTGTATTAGGAGCACTTCTAATAGGAGGTTCTGTATTCTTCAATTGCCTATTGCTACTGGCAATATCTCTTGGTGTCATCGCGTGGCGCAAGAGAAAAGATGGAAGTAATGTCCAACATTCAAGTATTTCTGAAACAAATATGTGTTTCTTTTCGCTTAACGAACTCTACAAAGCAACAAACGGTTTCAAGGAAGAACTAGGCAGGGGTTCTTTCGGCATTGTTTACAAAGGTTTTCTCAAATCCAATTCACAAAATGCCATAGCAGTCAAAAAATTGGACAAGTTAGCACAAGAAAGGGAAAGGGAATTCAAAACTGAAGTCACTGCAATCGGAAGAAATCATCACAAGAATCTAGTCCAGTTACTTGGATACTGTGATGAAGGTCTTAACCGGATTTTAGTGTATGAATGCATGAGCAATGGCACTTTGGCAAACTTAATTTTTGCAATTCCGAAACCTGACTGGAGTCTAAGAGTCAGGATTTCTCTGGAGATTGCAAGAGGGCTTGTGTACTTACACGAAGAATGCAATGTGCCGATCATCCACTGTGATATAAAGCCTCAAAACATACTCCTAGACAAATACCTTACAGCGAAAATTTCTGACTTTGGTTTATCCAAACTGTTACTCTATGATCAGTCTCGAACACGTACAATGATCAGAGGAACTCGAGGATAAGTGGCTCCAGAATGGTTCAAGAATGTGCCTATTTCTGCCAAAGTGGATGTTTACAGTTATGGTGTTATGTTATTGGAAATCATTTGCTGTAGGAGAAGCGTGGAGATAAATCTGGAGGAAGAAAGAATTGCAATACTAACTGACTGGGCTTATGACTGCTATGTTGAAGGAGACTGGATGTTTTGGTGACAAGGATGAAACTGCAATGCTGACAAATCAAGGCTTCATAAATGGTTGTTGATTGGTGTATTTATCTGTTTTCTGCTAAATTTGCATTTGGTCCCCCATAACCAAACAAATTCACTATTGAAGGAGGATTTCCTCGGGAGTGATATTCCCATATTGCCCTGAGACCAAAATCCACCGTCAACAGTTGGCGCCGTCTGTGGGGAACTAACAAAAAGCAACTCGCGTAGTGAGACAATGGCGGAAGGCGGAAACCACCAATCATCAGGGAACTCGGCCGCAGATTGGATGGAGAAGATCGAGGAGAACCTAAGGAAAGAAAGGGAGGAAAGTCAAACCCTGCTAAAAACCATAGTAGACCGGTTGGAAAAGATAGAAGGAGCACACGACGAGGCGGGACTAGCCGACGAAGGAACGAAATAACAGAGGGAAAAAGAATTGTTGATACAAGTGAGGACGACAGACCCCGGAGGAGGGGCCCCTACAGGGTAAGATCTGTGGTGGTTCAGGAAGACTCCCAAACTGAAGACATGTGGGAGGAAGAGGATGACAAATCGTCACCAGACTCCTCCTATGATAGCCCTCACAATACCAGGAAAAAGGAAAGAATATGACGAAAGAGCGCGGGAAGATACCGGACCTGAGAAGCGCCATGCCCAAGACAACATAAAAAGAGGAGATCGCAAGAGGCGGCATGGAATCAAAGACAGCAGCATAAAATCTTGGTTAAGGGAGGAGCTAGCCAAATGGGAGTATTCCCCAATACAGACATAGGAGAGGAGCCCGGGACGGTAAAGATGAGTCCCCCCTCACAGAAGAAGTAAGGTCAGAAAAATTCCCAAAGATTCAGGATGCCAACCATGGCGCCATACAAAGGCCATACCGATCCCAAAACCCACGTCGAAGGTTTCGTCCTACTAATGGAAGTACAAGGGGTAACGGGGGACGCCATTTGCAAAGTGTTCCCCTTGACTCTAGCCGGACCGGCCATCCTATGGTATAGAAGCCTAGCCCCAAGAAGCATCAGCAGCTTCACTCAACTCAGAAAGTCATTCATACGGCACTTCAAAGGGGCTTGTGTCCCCAGAAAGACAATTGGAGAACTAAGACTTATGAAACAAGAAGATGATGAACCTTTGAAAATATTTATTGAAAGATACCACAATATGGTACTCGAAGTCGGAGGGTATGAATCCCCCGAGGCCCTGGAAAGCTTAAAGGGAGCCTTGAAAGTCGGGAGGCTATGGACCCACCTAAGGATCCAAGACACCCCGGACTACGCAACCGCCCTGGAGGTGGCCCGGAAGTTCGTTCTATTAGAAAACGAGGAGAAAATATCCCGAAGAGGGAACACCATCAGAGAAAGGACCACAAAAGAGGGCGCCCCCCCGCCGCGTAGAAAGAGAATCCAGAAGACCACCCCTAAAACACAAGGAGTTCAAACCACTGCACCGAGACAACCAAGAGAGAAGGGCGTCGACCCAAGTAAACCATGTGGTCGAGGAAGATGCATACATTCCCCTAAAGAAACCACTGGGACAAATTGTCATGGAGATTCAGGGAATGCCTCTTGGTAGAACCCGACCAAAGAAGATTTCCCCCGGACAAAGGAACCAAAAGGCTTACTGCATACATCACAACTCCAGAGGACATGCAACAGACGAGTGTAAAGATCTGGGAACAGATGGAAGACCTAGCACGAAACGGATACCTGAACAAATACATTGACCACGAAGTTATGACGGCCAGACAAAGCACGTGGCCGCCAAATCAATATCATCGCAGGAGGGAGAACACTGGCCGGAAACTCTAACCGGTCAAGGAAAGACTACAGCAGAAACCGAGGACTGGACGTCCTAGAAACAGAGCAGGTCACAGGGCACCAGAGAAGCCGGTCGGTACCGATAATGTTTACCGATGAGGACCCCAGGGGTAAGTTTTCCTCATGATGATGCATTAATAATCAAGGCAGTAATAGCGGCTCAGAAGTAGACAGAATCCTAGTGGACCCTGGAAGCGCAGTTGACATAATTTCCAAAGAGGCACTGGACGACCTAGGGATAGAGTATGCAGCCCTAACCGACGACAGCACTCCCCTATACGGTTTTGGAGGATCCGCCGTCGTCCCACTGGGGAGGATACAGTTAGCAATAACAGTCGGGACATATCCCCGGACCCGGACGATCATGACAGACTTCACTGTAGTAGACTGCATGAGCAGCTACCAAGCCATCGTCAGACGACCTTTCATGATGAAAAAAAAAGCCGCAATGTCCTGCTACCACCTAAAACTGAAATTCCCCACCCGGGAGGGGATCAGAATCGTATGCGGAAGTCAGAAAATAGCTCGCAACTGCTTCGCAACTCTCTCACGAGAGACTCTCTGCATCAAAGAAGATACCCGAAAACGACAAAGAAGTCTGGATGAGGAAGAAGAAAACAGAAACCCTGGGCCTCGGCCAAACAAAAATGCCCGACTCGCCGCAGTTGAGGAGACAAAAGAATAGAACTTTACGGGCCAGGAAAAAGCATAAAATAGGGGGAGGCCTGAGCAAGTCTCTACAACAAGATCTGCTAGAATGCCTGAAAGGATACCCGGACGTCTTTGCCTGGGGATACGATGACATGCCTGGGATCGACCCAAGATTCGTCAATCACCGCCTAGCAGTAGACCCATCACGCAAGCCAGTCAGGAAAAAGAGAAGGAACTTCAATCAAGAAAGGAGTAAAGCAATATGAGCCGAGGTAGAGAAGTTACTAAAGGCAGGTCTCATCAGGGAGGCAAAGTACCCAGATTGGGTATCAAACGTAGTGTTGGTCAGAAAAAACAATGGCAAGTGGCGAATGTGTGTCGATTTCACCGACCTAAACAAGGCGTGCCCAAAGGACAGCTTCCCTTTGCCGAACATAGACCAACTAGTGGACGCCACGGCTTGTCAGGGTTTGCTGAGCTTTATGGATGCTTTCTCCGGATACAACCAAGTCAAAATATACCCTGCAGACGAAGAGAAGACCACTTTCTTACCGATCAAGGACTTTACTGCTACAGAGTAATGCCCTTCGGGCTAAAAAACGCTGGGGCAACCTTCCAAAGGTTGGTAAACAAAGTTTTTAAAACCACTCATTGGCACGACAATGCTAGTTTACGTCGTGACATGATAACAATGTCGAAAGAACCAAGCTATCACATGGCCGACCTAAAAAAGACATTCGAGCTGTTAAGGAGATACAACCTGAAACTCAACCCAGAGAAATGTACCTTCAGGGTAGCCTCAGGAAAGTTTTTAGGTTACATGGTAAGTGCCCGAGGCATCGAAGCAAACCCACAGAAGATCCAGGCAATACTGGGCCTAAAATCCCCCAAGACAGTGAAAGAAGTACAAAGTCTGACCGGTAGAGTGGCTGCGCTCAATCGGTCATATCACGAGCAACTGACAAATGCCACCCCTTCTTCAAAGTGATCCAAAAAGCAAAGAGGGATATCAACTGGACACTAGAGTGTGAGGAAGCCTTCCAGCAGCTGAAGCAGTATCTAATACAGCCCCCACTCATGGCAAAACCACTCCCGGGGGAAACATTATACTTATACCTGGCCGTTTCAGAGCGGGCAGTGAGTTCGGTACTGATACAAGAAACCGACAAGGTCCAGAAACCGGTTTACTACATCAGCAAAGCCCTCCTAGACGCCGAGACCCGATATCCGATACATGAACTGATCGCCCTTTCATTGATCACGGCAGCTCGGAAATTACGGCCTTACTTCCAGGCCCATCCTATCAAGGTCTACACCGATCACCCCCTAAAACAAATTCTGCAGCGGCCAGAAGTTTCTGGTAGACTAGTAAAATGGTCGGTAGAGCTAAGTGAACACGACATCTCCTACCTCCCGAAAGCAGCAGTGAAAGGACAAGCCTTGGCAGGTTTTGTCGCCGAATTTACTAAACCCCAGGTCCTGACGATATAAGAAGACAAATGAGAGATTTCTGTAGACGGTTCCGCCAGCACACAAGGCAATGGCGCGGGAGTCATCCTAAAGAGCAACAAAGGAGAAGAAATCCCGCTCGCCCTGAAATTCGCTTTTGTAGCGACCAACAATGAAGCAGAATATGAAGCAATACTGGGCGGTTTAAGACTATGCACGGTACTAGGGATCCGAGATGTGGTAGTAAGAAGTGACTCGCAGTTAGCCATTCAGCAGCTAAAGGGAACATTCCAAGCCAAAGAGCCTAGCATGATGGCCTATCTGACCGAAGTGCGAAAGTTAACGGGGAAGATGGGGGATGTACGCTTCGAAAAAATCTCCCGAGAAGACAATTATGAAGCAGACTCTCTGGCACGACTCGCCTCCTCAACAAAAGCTGAGCACCCCAGAATAATCCATTTGATTTACATCCGGGAAAAAAACGTGGGGGGATCTGAAGTAGAAGTTCTAGATAAAGAAAGCAAAACATCATGGATGCAACCCATCAGAAAATACATGGAAACAAGAGAAACATCATGAGACAAAACGGAGGCCAGGAATTTAAGATACAAAAGCACCAGATTTTCCCTAATCAACGGGGTACTTTACCGAAGAGGTTACTCAGTCCCCCTTTTAAGATGTCTGGCAGAAGAAGAGGCATCTGTGGAAGCCACTCCGGGGGTCACTCAATTGCTTTTAAAGCCCTAAAACAAAGTTTTTACTGGCCGACCATGCACCAGGACGGCATAGAAGTGGCCCGCAAGTGCAAAGGATGTCAGAAAAATGCAATCTCTCCCACACCAACCAGCAGAACAATTGACTACACTGCTCAGCCCCTGGCCATTCGCCCAGTGGGGACTAGACATCATTGGGCCAATGCCACGAGGGAAAGGACAGGCAAAATACGCCATCGTGGCCATAGATTATTTCACCAAATGGGTGGAAGCAGAGCCATTATCCACCATAACGGAGAAAAAAGCCACTGAATTCCTAAAGAAAAATATCGTTTGCCGATTCGGAATCCCCCGAGCCATCATCACCGACAACGGGAAGCAGTTTGATAGCAAAGGCTTCAGAAAACTCTGCGAAGACCTCCGGATCGCCCTAAGGTTCGCCACACCAGCCCATCCCAAGTCAAACGGACAGGTCGAGGTGACAAACAAGACCATCAAAGCCAACCTGAAAGCCCGGCTCGGATCCAGCAAAGGTCTATGGGTCGAGGAATTACAAGAAGTACTATGGGCACACCAGACAACCTATAAAAACTCCACAGGAGAAACCCCGTTCTCCTTAGCGTACGGTTATGAAGCTGTCATCCCGGCAGAAATCGGGGTGACCTCCCACAGGGTCCAGCACTACGAAAGCAAGCAGAATGAAGGACTTATCCGAAACCACCTCGACCTAATCGAAGAGAAGAGAGAAAGATCGCCATAAAAACAGCAATCTACCAACAAAGGATGGCCTGCTTCTACAATAAAAGAATTCGAACACGCATCTTCATCCCGGGCGACCTAGTGCTGAGAAGGGTCACCCTGAATACCCGAAGGCCAGAGGAAGGCTCGCTAGGCGCCAAATGGGAGGGGCCCTACAAGGTAGTAAAAGTAGTGAGGCCATGAGTATACACCCTAGAACAGCTGGACGGCACAAGATTATAAAAGCCATGGAACGCCGAGATACTGAGAAAATACTTCCAGTAAACTCTCTCTTCCTCCTTTTCGTTTGCAGCAAAAAAAAAATATATATATATATAAGGAACGGGAATTCGAATACAGAGCCTCTCTCGAAATGACCCACAGAGAGTTGTAAGAAGGGTAGTATGTCCCCGAGTATAAATAAAAACTTCTTTTTTTGTTTTTACCCGCTCTTCTAAAAAATAAACTTTGCAAAACCATATTCAAAAAACCATGGGGACATACTCAATGCAACGGTCCAAACATAAGGATAAATATGCCCTTAATGTTTCAAAACAGCTCGGGGCTGGATCTTATTCTGCCGAGACCGTCCGGCTCGGGGTCGGGTTACGTCCCACCGAGTCATGCTCATTGGTCTGGGGACGGAACATTCCCCCAAGAACCAAGTGTCTCTCTTGGCTCGGGGTCGGGTCACGTCCCACCGAGTCATAAGGAGAAATATGCCCTTAATGTTTCAAACAGCTCGGGGCTGGATCTTATCCGCCGAGACCGTCCAGCTCGGGGTCTGGTTACGTCCCACCGAGTCATGCTCGTTGGTCTGTGGACGTAACATTCCCCCAGAACCAAGTATCTCTCTTGCTCGGGGTCCTCAGGGACATACTCGATGCATAGGATCCGTGAGAAGCATAGCACAGTGAGGGATGATACCCCCGTGGCAATTGCTTACTCCAGTGTTACCGAACATAAGGAGGAACATGCCCTTAATGTGTCGAACATTCTTTTGATCCTCACTTAACCGATGTAATGGATCCGTGGGAAAGCATAGCACGGGGGATGATGATGCCCCCGTGACGATTGCTAGCTCCAGTGATACCGGACCAAAGGAGGAGTATACCCTTAGTATCCCGGACACTCTTTGATCCATTCATCATTTGGATCTGAGAGAGGCGCAGCACTGGCATATGTTGTGCCCCTGTAGCATGTGCCTGCTCCAGCGTGGTACGGAGGAGCCCTCAAACAATACACAGGCTCCACAGTGACCCGACGTATAGAGGATGTGCCCTTACCATTCAAACGCTCTGCTGATCCAAATCCTGGTTCGCCGGGACTCTGAATTGAAAGATTTAGGATTGTGTTTTGGAGACCTCGGACAGGACGCTGTCTTGAGGCATCCATGTTGTTATTTATACTTACAAAAACGTTTTTGGGATAAGTGCTAGGTCACTCCCACTTTTAATTTTATTTTCTAAATTTTGTTTTTGTTTTTTTTACTCCGGACTGGCAAGGGGACGCCCATGCCGGATTTGGTAGGGCTCCAAAAGTTGATTCACTTCCCTTCTATAAGTCCCGAAAGTTACCCCTCTCGGGGCTGGATTTCGTTCCGCCAAGGCCAAAACCCCTAATCAGCTCGGGGTCGGGTTACGTCCCACCGAGTCGGTCTTCTTTGGACTGGGGAGGTAACATTCCCCCAGACCCGTGTTTTTCTCAACTCGGGGTCGGGTTACGTCCCACCGAGTCGGTCTTTTTGGACTGGGGAGGTAACATTCCCCCAGACCCAAGTGTTTTTCTCAACTCGGGGTCGGGTTACGTCCCACTCGAGTCGGTCTTCTTTGGACTGGGGAGGTAACATTCCCCCAGACCCAAATGTTTTTCTCAACTCGGGGTCGGGTTACGTCCCACCGAGTCGGTCTTCTTTGGACTAGAGAGGTAACATTCCCCCAGAGCCAAGTGTTTTTCTCAACTCAGGGTCGGGTTACGTCCCACCGAGTCAGTCTTCTTTGGACTAGGGAGGTAACATTCCCCCAGAGCCTAGTGTCTCCCTCGGCTCGGGATCAGATTACATCCCTCCAGCTCATGTCCCCCCCGAAGGGTCTCAAGTGCTCGATAACAGGAAACATGAAGAAAGGCCAAAAGAGAAAGAGATAATAGAGACATAAAGATATATATATGTCAAGACACGGCTTGAAGTATTATTACAAAAAAGCTAAGTATACACAGGGCCCCGTCCGGGTTACCCCTTCTCAATCAACCCGAACAAGGGCAAGACATTCTTCCTCGGCTGGTTCAGACGTTAGTTAGGTAGGCTCGGCCTCGGAAGAGGGAACATCAGCTTCAACCACGTCAACCTGGGAAACCCCTACTTCAGGGGCAGGAGCAGGAACCTCATAGCAGACTTCTTGGGGAACATGAGGGACCGGAGCAACCGAAATTGGGTCGGGATCCATCGCCTCCTCGGAAGAAGGGGGAGCCACTTCTGAAACTCCGCCTCGGACATCTCCCCTTTGCAAAAGCGGATGGCCGTATGAATAGGGCTCATATCAAGACTAGGCAGTACCATCGGGATGATCTCAGCACAGTCCCCGACCCCTTCAAGTCGGATCGCGTCTCTTTCAGCCTCCAGCTCAGCTTCCTTCCTCTTCAACTCGTCCCGGGCCCGCACCACCTCTTCATCCCTGGCCCTCAGCTTGGACTCAACGCTGCACACTTCCACCTGAAGGATCCTGTTGTCAGCCCGGGCAGCCTCCAAGTCCTTGGCGGCATCAGCATTTTTTCTCTCCAAAGAAGCGGCAGCCCTGAGAGCTTTATTTGTAGTGTGGGCCTCAACAGCAGCCAGCTCCAGATTCTTTATATTCTCCTTTTTTCGGACCAGCTCGGCCTCCATTTCACTGAGCCGGTTCTGGAGCCTCTGTGCCTGGCCGCCCTCAGACAAAAGGCTTATGAACAGGTCCTTATTTTTGGCCGCCAAATAATTTGCCTGCCGAAAAAGAAGTCAGTTACAAACTAAGTCTGAAAGACACCTCAGATAAAGAAAAGAAGAAAAAGAAATAACCTGAGCCAACTGGGAGCATAACTTGGCGACCACCTCATCGAATGAAAGGTCCTCGAACCTCGGAATTTTCTCAGGAGGTACAGCCCCGGCCAACTCGTTGAAGGCCGGTACCAAATGGGAGGTAGCCTCCCTGATATTCTTCCCAAGGTCCTCAACCCCGAGAACCACAGCACCCTTCAGTTTCTTAGAAGGACCATCCGGCCGAACTGAAGTTTCTCTGCTCGGCGCCTCCTCCTCCTCCAATTCCCGCCGCAGTTGAGGATCCACAGCTCCAAAACGACGCTTCCTTCTTCTAGAAGACCTTGGAGGACTACCAGGACGGGTAGCACCCATTGGAAGCACCCCGGAAGACGAAGACCGGCCTTGAGAGCCCGGACCCCCTATCTCTTCAACCACCTTCCCGAACTCAGAAGTTTCAGGCCGTTTCCGAGAAGCACCAGCTCCACCAGGGCTAGTTTTCTTCGAAACGCCGGACAACCGATCAAGATACTTCGGTCTCTTCGACATACCTGCAAGGAGCAAAGGTAAAAGAAAGGTTCAGGATCTGAGCATACAAAAAGAAAAAGAAAGAAAGAAGACATCAAACATGATAAATAAAAGAGGGAACTGGCTAAGAAGACCAACAGACATCTACCTATCCGACCCAAGACCTTGGGAGGAGCGGCCCGTATAAGTCCTGAGTCAAAAAATGCCGCATCATTTACCAACTCCCTCCAATGGGCAGCGTACCGCCGAGCCCAGAATACCCGCTGCCGGACCTGATGGGAGACCTTGGGAGCATCTCTCCAACAGGCTAGAAGGAATAGAAGAAAAGGGGTAAGAATCCAGACGAAAAAAAAAAAAACTAAGGAAGAAGAGCTAAAAGTTAGTATCCTAACCTCCCGCCCTAAAGATGTCCGGGACCAAGATCTCCCCTTCATCATCCGATCTCAGGGTCAGTCCCCAATCTCCAGTGACCCAGAACCAAAGATCCTTAAAATTCTTATAGGAGTCAGGGAGCCTTTGGACGACGTTTGACGAGCTGTCGTAAGCTGAAAGATAGTACCAACCATGGTGAGTCTTCGGGTTGGCCTTCAACCGATGCAACCTTTTCACCTCTTCAAAAGAAGGTTCGCCGAGCCCCGCTCGATGCCAAGCTACATACAGCCCGGCCAAAATCTTCCAACTGTTTAGACTTAGTTGACAGGGGGCGATCTCCATCTCGGCCAGAATCCAGGCAAAGTAAGGTTGAACTAGCAACCGGAGCCCGCACTTAAAGAAAGTTGGAAGAAGGGCCACCGAACCTTCATCAGGTTGACCAGCACGATCCATTGGTCCGGGGACTTTAAGAGCAATATCTATCGGAACATCGTAGCGTAGTCGAAGCAGTGCGAGGTCATCCTCAGTTATCTTGGAAGGCCGATTCATATCCAGAGCCGCGCTACCAGATCACCACCGGGCTCTGGATCCCTCCGGGGGACCCTCTGGTGATAAGTATCTTGCTCAACTTCGGAAGGGGTAGGGGTAGTATCAAGGTCTTCCACACTGGGTGCCCCCGAACCCGAGGAAAGCTCCTCAGCAGGGGGATTCGAGGGTCCAGCAGGTATTAAAGAGGAAGATTTGTTGTCAGACATTCACATTCGAAGAAATGGAAAAGAAGGGGGGAATTAGTCTATAACTAAAAACTACTCAGAGCCGTCGTCTCAACTAGGCAGGTGGGTTCTAAGTGCCCTAAGCAAAAACCAACAAGCTATAAATCTTTCCCTAGCAACATTCAAAAATAACAACAGATTCACAAAACTGCGAAGAGGTCGTTCAGAAGACTTACTTGTTCTTTTCGGAAAGGTTAAAGGTCGTATAGTATGGTTTGCCCGTCCCTTATGTTCACAGGTCACGGCGAAGAGAGAGAAAGAAAATCCGCGGTTAAAAGAAACTCCAATAGCACTGAGTTGAACGAGTCACGGTTGGAACAATGGAACATTTACAGGTATGAAGAAAAAATTGCCAAAAGGATTGCATAGTGAAAGCCTCGTCCTCCTATAGCCATGATCAGGACGCTCATGGCCGTTGGATCAAAATAAAAAACCCGGATGAACGACAAGTGTCAAACCGCAAAGGAGATCTGCCAAAATTAAACAGACGGTTGAGATCAGCGCACTGTGAAGACGCCTCTACACGGTCGATTCGCTTCCTTTTTGGCGGGAACCCGACGGATGTTCGACAAGTGTCGAAACTAGAAAAAACCCTAAAGATGATTTGATGGGCATTTAAACAGACATGACTGTTGCGCGTCTCAAGAAAAGGCGCTTGAAAAGGGGCGACGGAACACTTTAGAACCTGGTCGACCTCCACCAGAATAAATCGGCACACCATCTTTATATAGTTCCCGGCACCAACTTGCATACTCGTTGGAACCGAGAACTTGGGGACAGATGTTGATGGTGTTTTCAGGCACTATGTTATTTAAGCAGCACGACAGGGGTAAAAAAGGTAATTCACTTCTCAGTCAAAATCATTAATGCCGACCCGACCACTAAGAGCCAAACAGTAAGAGGCCGAGCACTGGATGATAGGTGACCGACCACTTTTGTTCAGATAAACCGGGCACTATCAGGTCGACAACAGCATTCTCAGTACAAAGAACTATCATGACCGACCTCATGAAGACCGATCATATGGCGAGATATGCTCAAGAAGATGACACCCTATTCTTGCGGATAAGATAAACAAGTTATCCTACTTTCACAAGGAAAAGTAATGAGTCAGAATCCAAAAGGAATAAGAAAAGTGAAAGCAATATTAGACTAGGAATCCTTACAATAGGAGAACACTGATTCGACCAGGAATTCTTATACGAATAGGAATCTGATTTCTGTACTATTATAAATAGAAGGGCATAATATGTGTAATGGCATTAGAATCATCAAGCCCTGACTTGTAAAAAAGAAAAAGAGCTCTGGAAAGCGTGTTTGAGTAATAAAAATATCATTCTGTTTGTGTCCGTGGACGTAGGTCGGATCCAAATCCACCGAACCACGTTAAATCCCCTTGTTGATTGGTGTATTTATCTGTTTTCTCTGCTAAATTTGCCTTTGGTCCCCCATAACCAAACAAATTCACTATTGAATGAGGATTTCCTCGGGAGTGATATTCCCATATTACCCTGAGACCAAAATCCACCGTCAACAAAACCAATTACAATCGATTATGCGACCAAGTCGCCAACACTCATCACAAGAATCTAGTCCAGTTACTTGATATTGTGATGAAGGTCTTAACCGGATTTTAGTGTATGAATGCATGAGCAAT